>CM056609.1:20350488-20758739 GCA_029721355.1 Tegillarca granosa | reverse complement strand
ATTTTTTTTATTACTTTTTAATTTTATTATTTATTTTGTACTCCGTTTTCCTACACCATTTCATAATTGATCCCCTCAAAATAACTAATAAAAAGTCTTTACTGGGGAATAAACCACGATTAATCCAAATCTAATCCAATCGTTGTTAATACAAGGATTAGGCAACAGGTAAAAATTTCGACAAACTTTAGCTGGTGACATCATGATATAAATGGATTAATAGTATGATTCAGCGGAACATAGTACATAATGGCAAATCTCTAAATACTTTCTAATGAGCCTCTAAATAATACATAATCGTATTATGTGTCGCTACTTGATCCAAATCAGATTGGAAACGCAAAGTCCTCACCACTTTCAATTTTTGAGTCTCCCACTCACCAAAATGGGGGGGGGGGGGGTTATTGTTTTTGTATTTTTCTTATGATTATCCCGCCCAAATTTTGTCCGTCATCTTTCCCAGGAATGAAAATCCATATCATCTTAAAACTTTCTGCAGGTAACCAGCATCATCTATAGGTGAACAAGAACGTTATTTATCAGAGTTTAATGCCCCCCCCCCCCCAAAAAAAAAAAAAAATGAACCAACATATTTTAATTAAACAGTTCTTTATCCCTTATTACTTCACACATCATGATGAAATACATCCGACATTTCAAATGATATAGTATTTTCAATAAACAAGAGATATATTAATCAGAGATTAATACCCCTTAAAGCTTTATTGTTTGAGATACATACATTTCTATTTTCTGGGAATTCATTAATTCGGGTATCAAAAGGTGGCGGCGATTGGAGACCTGTTCGTCTGTGTGCCTGCACACTCACAATGTCTAGTTAGGTTTGTAACGGTTACATCTGAATTCACCGCTATTTTTAGTCATATAAAGAAAAAAAAATATTTAAATTCACAAGTAATAATAATAATAATATAATAATAATAATAATGACAATAATAATAAAGAAATGATAATAAATAAGATCAAAATTTGCAATGTTGTTGATTTATAAAACTTTGCTCGAGAAAAATGGCGACATTTGTATATGCCAGTTGTGACGTCATTTGTCTGGCTGTTTAGGTAAATGGCATAATTTTAATTGCTTTAAAGTTTTTTTTTTTTCCTAAAACAGGAATGCAAAATTAGTCAATCATTGAAATGTCTAGAAATTAATAGTGTTGCAACTCCCATTGACTGAATGGACCCATTTTGATTTGTTTTGCACAACAGAGAAACTATCAGCACTAAATCGCTGTTGCTAGACAGATTAATGGTTATCTTTCAATTATATCATTATTCTATTATTACTTATATTATTATTATTATTATTATTATTATTATCATCATCATCATCATCATCATCATTATTATTATTTTTATTATTATCAACATTATTATTATTATTATTATTATTATTATTATTATTATTATTATTATTATTATTAAAAGAAATTAGCTATATTTTATATGTTTTAAAATTTTTTGTTGCTTTTGTTTTTTTACCTTGAAAGAAATTTAAACTCCTCCCACTCACGACATGCTGGACTACCAAAACGTCAAAATAACGTCAGACATTCACGTAAAAGTCACGTGGTTCATGGATTTACAGCTAACATTGATCTAAAAAGATGAATTATGAATTGCACAGATCGTTATAACAATCCATTTATTTTTTAAGAAATATTTTTTGATTTCTTTTAATAATTGGTAAACTTAATGCAGCTTCAATAGTTTTGTCAATCAAATAATATAAATTGATTGATATTACGATTTGTGCGATTAGTTTTCTTAAATTAACTTTTATTAGCCCAGAATAAATGGAAATCCTTAAAGTTTGGGACAACTTGATATAAGCTTGGAGCGTAAGCGGGTTCTACATGTATGTAAATAACGGTGTCAGCAGAAAGAAGACGCGTTCGTGCGTTATATATATATATATATATATATATATATATATATATATATATATATATATATATATATATATATATATATATTATATATAAGCCTTTAAGAGTCATGTTCTATGTTCATGATCATTAGTATATAATATTTTCACGTTATGTGTTATTGAGAGAAAAACGATAATCCATGTTTCCAGTGCTATCTAGAATTTAATTAATTTCTCATCATCGCAGGTGTCTCTGGGTCAATTTACCTGTGATTTACCTGTTGTTGTTATCATTATTATTATCCCTCAGGTGAACCCACCACGTGTTAAGTAATGTTTATCAGCGTTTACCTGTTCGCCAAGGATGATGCCTGATAAAGCAGATATAAGCTAAAAAAGACAGAATATTTATAGATATTTAAATATGACAGGGATTTAAACGAATGTAGAGGGAAAAATTATGGAGACAAAAAACAAAGCAAAGAGTGAAAAAATGATTAGTTTAAATTAGTTTTTGGACATGTTACATTTCTGTTCTTATTATCATTGGGATTTGTGAAAGCCGGAAGCTTGAAGCATCTATCTGTCGATTGACTCGAAAGGTGAGATGTTATGATTTTTCCTTGTTTTTATTTATTTACTTAAGAAAAAAAAATCTTATATTTTTTTAGTTGCTATATGATTTTATTAATCTGTGTATTTTGTACATGAAAATTTTTTTCAAAATTATTCGTGTCTGGGTGTTAAATTGATAATGCAAACCGAACGTACCGAGACATCTATTTTCGTACCGTTTATTAAGTGACCAATTGATAAAATTAAACAATATTCGTGATCCCAGTCTTTCGACATGTGTTAAGAAAAAAAACAGAAATGGCTAGATTTAAACGGATCAAACGTTAAAAACCCAACTTCAACCCAAGTAATCCATTTTTAAACGTTTATCTTGATAAAAAAGAAAAAACGACATTTGTGATAACAAACTGTGAAAAAAAAAATAAAAAAAAAAAAATAAAAAAAACATCAACAACAAGAAATTTCCATTTTTGAAAAAAAATTAACACATGTGGTAAACGTTTGCTTGTTGAATGGAAAAAGTGCATTGGGTAAGTAATGAACGAGCTGCCTCGTGTTAGAATCCCTTATCGAGATTAGTAGTAGATTTATTTAAATAGTTTAGGAATGGTGGAGATAACCGAAGTACCCGGAGAAACCACCGACCTTAGACACGCGAAATGACCTGCTTAGACACCCTAGTGCCTAGGTGACAAGGAACATTTTGAACAAGATGGATGGGATTATTGAAGAGGTTTCTTTCATGAACTTTAATTATTGTGTGTTTTGGGTGAATCAGCTGTTGCATTATGCATTTGCATTATGTTTAGTTAAAATGTATATCTTCTATCACCGTTATAAGAAGATAAGAGCATGAATACAGATCGAGTAACAGAATCTGAACTTGGACTGAAGACCGAAACACTTCACTTCATCCTATCCATCAAAACACTGTGCCATTTCAACCATCCAAATGAAATGTTCGTAAATCACTGGCAATTCCTACCATGTTACAGAAATACTCGCAAATCACTGGCAATTCCGGTCATATTACTGAAATGCTTACAAATCACTGGCAATTCCGGTCATATTACTGAAATGCTCGCATACTATTACTCCCGTATTCCAATTATTTCAATGTCTCAAATCACTGATAACTCCCTTCCTTAGTTATTTAATGCTCGCAAAACACTGAACATTATCGTCATTCAATTGAAATGCTGGCAAGTGACTGGTTATTACCGTTCTGCAACTAAATGCTCGAAAATCATCAGTCAATAGTGATTCCCGTCTTTCAATTATTTAAATGCCTACACACCACTGAGCATTACCGTCATTCAATTGAAATGCTCGCAAATCACCGGTCATTCTCGACATCCAACTAAAACGTTCGCAGATCATTGGGGATTCGCTTAATCCGAATGGAATGCTCGCAAATCACTTGTCATTCCCGTCCTTTAATTATTTAAATGCTCGCAAACCACTTAACGTTACCGTCGTTCAACTGAAATGCTCGCAAATCACTGAACATACTCCCCATCCAAAAACATTCGGTAGAATACTTCACTGACCATTTCCGTAATCCGAAAGAAATGCTCGCAAATCACTGGTCATTATGTCATCCAATTAAAAAAATCTCAATATAATTTTACCAACTTTCCCTAAAAACAATTTCATGTTTTTCAAATGATGTGTTTTTTGTTAGTTAAAATGTTTAATAGATTTATTAAGTAAATAATCCATAGACAGTGTTAGTGTTCTGTTATAATTTATTATTTTGTTTTCGGTTTGTTCTTTTTTTCACAAAGAGATTTAAACAGGGTGATAATCTTATATTAATGGTATTACTGGATGAATTACTATTTAGTGATGTCACTAAAATGAATTAGTGATATCACTGAACAAATTCTTAATATAAGTAGCTTTTTAGTAATATCACTAAAAAGAATTAGTAATGTTAATAAGTGTTACTACTAAATATAATTAATGATACCATGTGCTACTTTTGAAATTTGTGTGAAATAATTCATTTTAAGGCCCCACATGACAATGTATTATTTTATCAAAAAATTCAACATGATGACAGTTATGTCACTAAATCAAATTAGTAATTACACTACATCGAAAAAGGAATACTAGTTAACTTTAGATATGATAGATGGAAATATATATTTGTATATCAATTATTCGTGTTAATTACGTAAAAAATCGCAAGTTAAAAATCAAATCAATAAGGTTTATTAATCTAAGAAAAAAAGTTGCATTCCAAAAAACTTTGGTCACTTCGTACTTTTCGGCCACTTAGATTTATTTTCTGCCTCATTTTCATAATTTTTAAGTACGGTAATCCATCTCAATCAGGCTTCATACTTTTACTCGATTGGTTTCCACGGGTGCATACTGCAGTGATAATTTATTTAACGGCATGGAAACTGAAACAAGAAATAAGTAAAAATAATTTCTCTCCTGTTTCACTTTTAGGGTGTGGTTTTAATTAGTTTTTGCTATTTATATAATATTATAACATATGGAAATTTTTATATTTTAAGGTAACTGATTAGAATTGCAGTGTCACATCGAACAGGCTGTTGAAGATGAAGGTGTAACATGGAACATCATAATGAGACGATTTCACACGTTATGAATGCTGGATTAAATTTGATGCTCGAGACCCGTGAGCACTTATATTCATAAGATATGAAAGTGAGAAATCCGTATAACAGCGATTTATTTCGTGAATAATTAAGATTTAGGATGATACTCTGTGGAACGAATTATACAACAGTCAATCTAATCTGTTTGTGAATGTTTTGTACTGACTTCTACATTTGACTATTCACATTTCGTGAATGTGTTTAATTAAAAAAAATAGTGTCTTTAAAAACATTTTGTACATTTAATATTTTTCCATTCAAATTGTTCAAATTAGAAGTTATCAATTGTTTTATGTATTAATATAGTGTTGAAGATACATTCCATAAATGTGAAATTTTGAATTGAAAAAATTGCCATTTTGAAAATTTAAAAGAAAAAATTGCGGACTCGGTGTTGAGTTTTTAAACATTGCATACAAATGACTGAACACGTGATGGCTTGTTTAAAAGGCGGGAATGATAACTATTTAGATGCCAAAGAAGCAAGAAGAGCAAAGAAACGAGACAAGGAACTTACAAAACTTCTTAAAGAACAGCACAAACAAGACCTTAAAAGACTAAAAATACTTCTTCTTGGTAAGTATTAATAGATTTAACTAAACATTCCGGCCCCAACATCGCCACGAGACTTTGTGACCTTGGCCTTTGTCTTATACCTAAATAAGATAAACAGCAGAAAAAGATCTAAAATTTTTCTTGGTGGTTATCAATAGAACTTTATTCTTAAAACTAAACATTCCGGCCACAACATCTCCACGCGACTTTGTGGCCTTGGCCTTTAACCTACATACTTAAATTTAAAAAAAAACATAAAGAGGACTTAAAAAGACTAAAATATTCTCCTTGGTAAGTATCAATAGACCTATCTCCAGGAGGCTTATCACTCCAGTCTTAAACATATCCATGAGACTTTGTGACCTTGACCTTTGACATACACACTGAATATTAAAAAAACACAAAGATGATTAAAAAGACTAAAAATACTTTTCCTTGGTAAGTTTCAATAGACCTATCCTCTGAGGGCTAATCTTAAATGATCAAACATCTCCATGAAACTTTGTGACCTTGACCTTGGACCTACATATATAAATATTAAAAACACACAAACAAGACCTAAAAGACTAAAAATACTTCTGCTTGGTAAGTATCAATATATCTATCTCCTTAGAAATAAACATTTAGGTCCCAAACATCTCCATGTAACTTTGTGACCTTGACCTTTGACCTACTTTCCTAACAGATGTACACGGCACACAGTTTTATTTTGTATGCTTTGTACAAAGTTCGATCAAAATAAATTCGTAGATGTGGTAGTTTTAAAGCGGGCACGATTTTAAACGAACATACGGATAAATAGACAAACAGACAAAGTAATTTTTTTCTTTGTGTTATAAAATAAGAATGAAATATTTTGATATAAAGTAACAGCAAAGTGCCTTTACGGTAACAGAAATGTTACATCAAAAAAAAAAAAAAAAAAAAATGAAAGAAAGTGATGTTAGTATTATGTCAGTATCAGCATCATCACAATCATCCCTTAGTTTGGTTTACTGTTTAGATATTCAGGAATTTAAGGTGCCAATTCAAAGGTCAGTTCGAGCTCAAAACTCTATGTTTAGTTTTATCACAAATGTTTATTTATAATTCAAATTTAGATATAAAATATTGTTAAATTAAAGAAAAACTCAGTTAAGAGATGAATTTTTGAATTGATTAATTTCTGGACTGATTTTGACAATATTTCTCTAAAACAAAGAATTAACTAAATCTTCCTCACAGAATAGACCATTTGCCAATTAAATGTTCCGAGTCATTTCCCTATTTAAACATTACAATGACGGGGACAAAACCTCTGAATTTTCGGGTTTTTTCGTACAAAAGCACTGTTTTTACCAAGTGTAATTTCTATGTTGTCATTTTATTTAAAAAGTTTACCAGACAAGCCTAAATACATTTGAGACATTATATGCAAAATAAAATGGTTTAAAAGATGAAAATCTTATTTTTAGCTTTTTGTTTGCCAAGAGAAATCATGTTTTATTTAACGAATAACCCCAAGAACTGTCCGGTCAAGTTATAAAATCTTAATAGAAAACCGATTCATATTTCGGTCGGAATTTTAATTGGCAAATCCAATATTGTGTCCATTTGTTTTTTTGAAATGTATTGAAATAGATCTATCTGTTAAACGCGGTATATATATATATATATATATATATATATATATATATATATATATATATATATATATATATATATATATATATATATATATATATATATTTGGTAAGAGCTAAAAACCGAATATGTCTATTTAAATGACATATGGTCAACTAGCCAACTAGCTAGACTTATAGGAGCGAGGCGGCTTTTAGTCACGTCATCTATAATCAATTTTAATTACAAATATTCTTATTGGCAAATGAACCAGCTGTTAAACAAATTTGAAACTTTTAACATAACTGTCAGTCTGAATAAAATGTCTAGCGTAAGAGATTTTATATCTATTCTTTAAAATATAGATTAGAAATCATAATGATTGAGTGGAGTTGTATGTTGATGATTTACACCAAAATCAAGATTCTGTCATTTATATCGACGCGGCGGCCAATAAAGATAACCGGAGTGCTCGGACAAAAACCACCAAATTTCGGTTAGATAACTGACAAACTTTCTCAAACATGTATCTACCCAAATGATATTCTCGCGGATTTCACGTAAGCACGCGTTTTAGATCATTTGTTCACCGTGGTCCATTACACATAAAGAGTCACTCAGACTGAAAAATCATAGGAACAACGTGTTGTGATTTAAAATTTTGTTAATTTAGGTCTTCGAATCACAAACTTCCTGTTGAAACTGGTAGTTGGCAAAACATTTTAAGAGAAAATCGAGTTTGCTTTTTATGTAACAATATTATCGGTGATGAATTCCACTATATAATGAATTGTAAAAATTTTTGATGAAGAAAGAAAAGCATTGTTAACAAGAAAATTTACTGTTAAACCAAATATTATAAAAAATGTTTTGATTTATATTAAAAAAATGATTAACGTGTTTTACGTAAATTATGTAAATTTACAAAAATTGTAAATAAATAACACCTGTTAAATTTTGATGTGCCATATTTGCACATCAAAAAAAAACCATTCCTCATCAGTAACACTATGGGCGGAAAAGTTTGATAGATAAAAATCATAAGTTAGATACTCGAAAATAATGAATGTAAAGTTTCAAAATTACAAGAATCCAAATCCTGCTAATGAATGCTTTGCATGAGGGAACAAACCCTAGTTTTCAATAAATTTCAAAATTAAGACGGTTGAAAATTTTATTTTGCCAAATGGTATTTTTTCTGACAGCATAAAGTACTACCTACTGAGTTATGGATAAATGAGAGAATCAGCCCTCCTGGTTAATGTTACTTATTATATGGTCTACCAATGTACCTAATTACTTATATATTTATTTTATATGTTATTGTGCTCTAATTGTGACATGCAGTGTGAGAATGAAGAATTGTTATAATGGAGTATTTCGGTAAGATTCCATTCATTCTACTTATAATGTGTTTTCACAAACGGTTATCCCTTAGCAGACACATTTAAGTGCACTAAAGTCAAAAACAAAGCTATATTTAGTCAAATATCTTATTGATAAAAATGATAAAGTGTGTCGAGTACCCTTGAAATAAGACACCAGCTTCCAAATTTCTTATTAGGTTCATTTTATAATACCATGACCCAGTTTTATAATCATTTTTTCATTGTTTTCTTTAACTTAAAACTTGTTTTTAAACTTTAATAATTTTATTACTTTTCAAGAAACAAGTGATCATGTTTTAAGTCATAAAAGATAACTCAATCCATCCTTTTGAATTTTTTGAAGTAGAATAGATATAACACAAAAGTTGCAGGATTTAAAAACAATAATTTAAAAATGTTTGTGAAATTAAAGCCAGCTTTTTATATTACATTGTTATGAGAATTGTTTTTTGATGTGATAAAGGTCAAATTTGTTCATAAATTATTTATTGTGTAGTAAGTAATTAATTAAGTAAGTAAGTACGTAAGTAAGTAAGTAAGCTAGCAAGTAAGTAAGTAAGAACGTAAGTAGGAAGGCTAGTTAGTGAGTAACTGACTAAGTAAGTAAATATATAATACAAATACCAGTTAAATTTTGATGTGCCAGATGTGCACTTTTCGGAAATTCATTCCTCATCAGTGACACTAATACCGTTAAGTTAAAAAAACATAAAATATAGAAGCCAAACGGTTGCAAATAATGAATCTAAAGTTTCAAAACCATATAATTCCAATTCCACCTATGGAATGTTGTGTATAAAGGAACAAACCTTGATTTTAAATTAATTTCAAATTTTAGACGACTGAAAATTTCGCTTAATGGTTCATTTTCTGACAGCACAAAGTACTGCCTACTGAATTATGGATACCCTCGGGGAGCTTTACTCAACCAGCATCGGTTCCTGCTAAGGGGTAGTAAATATATAATTCAAATACAAGCTAAATTTTGATGTGCCAGATGTGCACATTTTGGAAATTCATTCCTCATCAGTGACACTTAGACCGAAAAGTTTGATACATAAAAAATATAAGCCAAACAGTCGAAAATAATGAATCTAAAGTTTCAAAATTATATTTATCCAAATCAAGCTAAGGGATGCTGTGCATGAAGGAACAAACCTAGTTTTAAATTAATTTCACATTCTAAATGACTGAAAATTTTGCGAAATGGTACATTTTCTGACAGCACAAAGTACATCCTACTGAATTATTGGTACCCTCGGGGAGTTTTACTCCACTAGCATTAGTACCCACTCAGGGGTAGTAAATATATAATACAAATACCAGTTAAATTTTGATGTGCCAGATGTGCACTTTTCGGAAATTCATTCCTCATCAGTGACACTAAGACTGAAAAGTTTGATACATAAAAAATAGAAGCTAATCAATTTAAAATAATGAATCTAAAGTTTCAAAATTATATAAATCCAAATCTAGCTAAGGACTGCTGTGCATTAGTGAACAAACCTTAGTTTTAAATTAATTTCACATTCTAGATGACTGAAAATTTTGCTAAATGGTACATTTTCTGACAGCATAAAGTACTGCCTACTGAATTATTGGTACCCTCGGGGAGTTTTACTCCACCAGCAGCGGTACCCACTCAGGGGTAGTAAATATATAATACAAAGACCAGTTAAATTGTGATGTGCCAGATGTGCAAATGTCGGATATTCATTCCTCATCAGTGACACTAAGACCGAAAAGTTTGATACCTTAAAAAATATAAGCCAAACAGTTGAAAATAATGAATAAGTAAGTAAGCTAGTAATTGAGTGAATAAGTAAGTAGGTAAGAAAACAAGTAAGTAATTAAGTAAGTAAGTAAGTAAGTAAGTAAAAAGTTTGTTAGTGAGTGAGTGAGTAAGTTAGTAAGTAGGTAAGTAAAAATGTCAGTTAGTTAGGTACTGAATGAGTGAGTGAGTAACAAATACTTTTATTAATTTTATTGTGTAAATAGAATTAGTAATTAGTAATTAGAACCCTTTTTATGTTTGGTCTGAAACTCGAGCTTACAGATAACATCAGTTCTAAATGTCTGGGATCAATTCCTCCTCAGGCAGAATTTGAGTGTTTGAGATTAGTCAGTTCACCTTCAGAAAGTCGGCGATTTTTTCTGGCTCATTCGGTTTATCTGCCCCCTCATATTTGATTGTCTCGACATCGAGAATCCTGACTTGAGCAAAATAATAATAATAAAATAAGATTTTAAAAAAAAATTTTTCCCGGCAATTTTTGTTGTTGTTGTGGAGATGATGGTTGTTGTGGTGATGGTTGTGGTGGGGGTGTTGGTAGCTAAGGCGTAAACAATCCCTAAATTTTGGCTTAATAATCATATCATTTTTTAAGTTACTTGGATTTATTTTAATAATTGTTATATTTTTAAAAGAAAATAAATTAAATTACAAATTGAATGTCAGTTTCGTTGTATTTGTAAAGATAATAAGTCATTTAGTTAGTAACCGAGTAAGTAAGTAAGTAAGTAAGTAGATAAGTTACTTAGTAACTGAGTGAGTAAGAAAGTAAATAAGTAAGTGAGTAATTAAGCAAATAAGTATGTAGTTAAGTAAGTAAATAAGTTAGTTAGTAACTGAGAGATTGAGTTAGTAAGTCAGTAAGTAAGAAAGTAAGTAAGTAAATGGTTTGTTATAGTGAGATGTGTACATGATATACATAATACAAATTAATATGTTTAAATTATCGTAGATACACGCGGCCTAGTGGACCTATATGTCACTAAAATCTATTAACTGCTAATAAACGCGCACTTTATATATATTTTATGATGTGAACGTTTTAGGACAATTAACGCCACACGCTTGCATATCATTCTATAATTATAACTCGGAATCGTTCCAATTTTTGTCTGTGTAATTCGGCTTTCCCTCCACCACTACAAAACTACCTGTCACGTTACAAAACAAGTGATTTTTTAATATCTATTCATCTCCGCTTCCGGTTCGGAGTAACAAGTACGTTTATTTATTTTATTGTGTAATTAGAATTAGTAATAAGTTATTAGAACCCTTATTATGTTTGGTATGAAACTTGAGCTTATGGATAACATCAACTCCCAATGTCTGGGTTCCATTCTCACTGGCACAGAATTCCAGTGTGTGAAGGTTAGCCAGTTCACTTTCAGAAAGTTGGTGATTTTCTCTGGGTCATTCGGTTTCCTCCACCCCCTCATATTTGATCTGCTCGATGTAAACGGAGAATCCTGACTGGAACAAAAAAAAATTATAAGATTTTAAAAATAAAAAATAATAAAATTAAATTAGATTTAAAAAAACAACATTTTCCCCAGCAATTTTTTTTTGTTCTTGTTGTGGTGGTGGAGGGGGGTGGTGGGAGGTGTTGGTAGATAAGACGTAAACAATTCCTTAACTTTGACTTAGCAACCATATCAGTTTTGATGTTAATTGGATTAATTTTAAAAATTGTGTTATTTTAAGAAGAAAATTTCTTAAATAACAAATTGAATGTTAGTTTTGTTGTTTTTATTAAAGTAAAATAAGCAAGCTAGTAAGTAAGTAAGTAAGTAATAAGTAGTAAGTAAGTAAACTTGTAAGTAAGTAAGTAAATGGTTTTTAATAGTGACATGTGTACATGTTATACATAATACAAAAAAGTATTAAATTATCCTAGATACCCGCGGCCCAGTGGACCTATAAATCACTTCAATATATTAACTGATTAACTAATTAAACGCGCACTTTATGCAGCTTTTCCAAGTAAGTGAAGGTTTTGGGACAATTAATGTTCTCGAGCCACAGGCTTGTATATCACTCTATTATTATAACATGTTCCGATTTTTTTCCATGTACTACAGTTTTCACCAAACACTACAAGAGTACCCGTCGAGTTAAAACACAAGTGATTTTTTTAGATCTCTTCTCATCTCTGTTTCTATCTCGGAGTTACATGTAATTTTATTAATTTTATTGTGTAATTAGAATTAGTAATTAGAACCCTTATTATGTTTGGTCTGAAACTCGAGCTTACAAGATAACATAAACTCCCAATGTCTGGGTTCAAATCCCACTCGGGCAGACTTTCAGTGTGTGGAGGTAAGTCAGTTCACCTTCATAAAGTTGGTGATTTCTCTGGGTCATTCAGTTTCTTCCACCCCCTCATATTTGATCTGCTCGATGTAAGTGAAGAATCTTGACAGGGCAAAAAAGTAAATAAAGGATAAATAAATGAATGAATAAATAAATAAAATGAAATAAAACATAAAATTTTCCACGTAATGTTTGTTGTTGTGTTGTGGTGGGGGATTGGGGCAGTGGTTACTAAGGCGTAAACAATTCCTTAACTTTTGACTTAATAAGTATTTCAATTTTAATATTACTTGGATTTATTTTGATAATTGTAAAACAGATATTTTTAGAAGAAAGTTTTTGAATTACAAATTGTATGTTAGTTTTGTTGAATTTGCTGTCGGAATATGTTTTAAGTTTTGTAAAATATTTAAAAGTTATCGATTGAAGACATAACAGGTGATAAGTCACACAGAATATAAAACATTAATAGTTTGTTATTTATTTTCCTGAAACAAACTACACCCTCACCTGTAATTAAAAACTTATTGTCTCGTCTAATCCTACAACTGACAGCAATTCCCACTTAGCGAACATTTAAAACCTTACCTATAGGTCCAAAACTTCAAATTGCTGGCAAAGTGGGAATGAAGCAATGTTGAAACTTATGAGTAATATTTGTTTTAATTGTAGGAACTGGAGAATCCGGAAAAAGTACAATTGCTAAGCAGATGAGAATAATACATATCAATGGTTTTGACAGGAAGTAAGTCCAATATTATTGAACTCCAGACTGAATTGAAAGCACAAATTGTTTGATTGATTTCGGATTATTTCAATATTACTTCAATTACATCTAGGCGTGACCAACAATAAATGCAGTTTTAAGTCAAATATTTAGCATATTTATTTTCATGCACAAAAACAAGCATATATTATTTGACTCAGGAGTCTTTAATTTTTTTTTCACTTGTATAAAACCATTACCAGCAAAATACGTAAATTTTATGTCCTAGAAATATTCCAGAGAAGAAAATCGGGTAATTATTTTTCTATTAACAAGTGACTATATGTTGATTAAAATAAAAGATGTCTGCGGTTTGAACATTTATTGTTGTTTAATCAATTTGTAAAATTATTAATATTATGACTTTTTCAGCAAAATGACCTTCAAAAATAAAGAATTTCAAACATCTCTATCGATTCTGTCGAACATTTACTTTCATTTTTATTTTTTAGTTTCCATAGTGCATTGTAATAACTGTTGGAAAACTTTTCATTCAATCTATTTTTTAACTCGTTTTAAATGCACTACATACAACAAATACAGTAACCATTTCATGCTCATACGGAGAGATTCAAAAATAAAACTGGATTTCTGCCGCCCCCCCCTCCCCCCAAAAAATTCAATTCGTATGTATCAAAACGGAGGAAGTACTAATGGCAATAATGTAAAAACCCGATTCAAAAATGCTTTCCTAAGAAAAGATTACTAAATTATAATATAATATAATATAATATAATATAATATAATATAATATAATATAATATAATATAATATAATATAATATAATATAATATAATATAAAAATATAATATAATATAATATAATAATATAATATAATATAATATAATATAATATAATATAATATAATATAATATAATATAATATAATATAATATAAAATATAATATAATATAATATAATATAATATAATATAATATAATATAATATAATATAATAAAAAAATAATAAAATAAAATAAAAATGAAATAAAATGAAAAAATAAGAATAAAATAAAAATGAAATTAAATAAAACGAAATGAAAAGAAATAAGATAAAATAAAAGAAAAGAAAATAAGATTGAAATAAATTAAATTTAGATATTTAAAAATCAAGTCTTTAAACCTGACCAGAAGTCTATATGAGCATTTTAAGTATTTTACAATTGTTACCTCATAAAACCACTGCCCATGATATAGAGCGAATCAACGAACCTAACTTAACTTACCTCAACATATACCGAACAAAACCGAATAAATCGGTAGATCGATCATTTTTCCTCGGTTTTATATATTAATATTTGTTTCTTAGTTCTGTCGAAATGTTTCTTCAATAATAATCATTATACATGTAATAATGAGAAAATTGTATGAAAATGTTTTTCTTTAAAGCACTAGTTTGTTAGCTAATATTTTTAGTTAATCAAGAGGATTATTTGAAACATGTGTAAATAAGTAGTTATTCCAATACCTTAAATGTCACCACTCTGCATGAGGCGTCAATTCAACTCATATGTTCATATCTGTGAACTTTTAAACCTGGTTTTCCTAGAACATTATTCTTTTCAAATTTAATAATGTATTAATATATAGAAATAACGTACCTTATCTAAAAACATCGCCGCATCTCATAAAGTGTGAAGTTTCTTTTTACACGGCGAAGGTGTTTAATCTAGAAATATTACACACTATGAAGTAAACATTCCTAACGATATTCTGAGTTCAAATGTTGTAAATTATTTATTTCGGTTCTAATTATAAAATATATTTAGATTGTTTTACATGAGGATCTATTTAATTGAATTTATCACACGAGTTGCATAATTTTTTATGCAATGGGTCTTCGCGAGTTGCAAAAAAAATAATTTTTGAGTTTAATAAATGCTATAAAACATAAACAGTGTACACTCAAATAAGGGGTTATTTTAATGTCAATTTTTAAGACAATACGCAGTTAAAATTGAATATCTAATGTTATATTTAAATTGTTTAGTGTAGGTTTATCAAACAAAACAAAACATTGTCGCAAAAAATTAAAATTTTTAAAATATTGATAAGAGAAAACAGATGATTTTTTGAGTTGAGTGTACACTCATTTGAGTGAAGGATTGTTAAACTGGGGTCTGATTGACTGAAATACACACGAGTCACATAAATGCAGTGTACATGCGCCCATAGAAGTACTACTATGTTTTTATTTAAGTATTTATGCGAAAAATATATTTTGACTTTTCCATAAAACGAATTGTGATTTTTATTACATGGTTTTACTTATTGACTATTGAGAAGATTATATAATAATATTGGGTTAAACTCGAGGAAATATCGAGTGAACTCGGAACAATATTTTACAACATCAGTTCAATTTCCTTTTTATTATACAGGAAAATACATTTCATTTGCTTCCCACTTGTATTTCATCTAAAAAACCATTTTTTTGTCTCAAATTACACAAATTTTGCACTAGTTCTTACATATTGATATAAGAACTAGTGCAATATCAAAACAACTCAATTTCCTTTTTAGCCATGATTCAGACGTCAGTGTCATGTGACAAAGCGTGTAAATTAAAAAATATATTCGGGAGACCTCGGACCGGAACAAAGTTTGCGTGCAAATATTAAAATATAATGTTATATAATAACATACTTGTAACACTTTGAGTGCGAGGGTTATTTTATTTTATTTTTTGAGACTTAAATATTTTGCAGTACCAGAGCACTTTTTTGAAAGAAATATCGATTAAGTCGATGGTTTGACACGAGGCAATCGCTACTGTGACGTCACAAGTTTTTTATACTTATTGGAATTCAGGAGTGCACTCCATTGGAAAAATATCTCGTGTTTTTAATTATAAAATTTGGTCTTTTATCACGTTGATTTTTTAAAATAGCTTCATAATCAGTAAAAATCGTAAATAATCGCAATTTTTGCTCCAACTTGCTCCATATAATTTCAAATATTAAGTTCAATCAGCTCGGTCTTGTGGAAAAGTTTTATTTTTATTACTGTCGGTCTAAATTGCTTATTGTCTGGTTCTCGTCTGCCGTAGCACTTGGTTTTTAAGTTTTAAGAAGAGAAATAAAAATAAAAAGTATTTCAGTAGTTAAGTGATGGTCTTTTGTTACTCTGCAACATAGGAGGCCAACCCATGTTTTCATAGTGTGTTCTCAAGGCTAAAGATATTTAATTGTATAACGTGCGGATAAAAATATAATTTTGTTTTACATTATTAGTGTGAATTACTCATATTAAAGAGTGAATTTTATAGAATTGAGTGTAAATTTACAGGTGTAAAATTTAAAACAATGTAAATTTATAAATTTAAATTCAAATTTTACTTATGAAAGTGAAATTTACAGATTAAATAGAAAAATTTACGGATGAAATTGTAAAATGCATGCTTTGATGTACAAGCGTGTATTATGGCGTGTGGTGCACTCAGGTTGACTTTTCGTAAGGTGCTAACTTACCCAGTCAGTATGCCACTTTCCCAGTCCATTATCCTAACACCGGATGAAGCGGTCAATTACTTCAATAGAATTTATGTAATTCTTTCTTCTTCTTCTTCTTCTTCTTCTTCTTCTTCTTCTTCTTCTATCTGGGCTTCTTTTTGACTGACGAAACAGCTTTTCTATGAACATGTTTAAGTCACTTTATAGACCTTTGAAAAATATATATAGCTGTTAAAATTTTTTTCTTCATGATCAGGGTTGTATCTAGACCCAGAATTGTCGTGACCTTTGTTAGTTTAATCAATTTTAAGCTTTTTTTTAGTATGTATTTAAAATGGAAGACATTTTTTCTTTTCTAGAGAGAGAATGAAAAAAATATCAGATATACGAAGAAATATAAAAGAATCTATTGTTGTAAGTATTAGTATACTATACCATTTAGTATACTTGTTAATATGATAACGCGTTGGCTCCAAGTGGCGTTGTTGTTTAAGTTTGTTGGCTGAAATAGTTTTTAAAGTTGCATTAGTAATTATTCTGGTTTTCGCGACGAGAGCAAAATTATAAATCTTACGATAAGTATACGAGAGATGCGAGTGTGTTTAATGGTCTCTCGTGTAGTTAGCGAAGACTTAGGGCAACTTTAAGGCGTTGGCACACAGAATCATTCGACTCTCTGTCGTCTTGATTCATAGCCACAGACAAAAAAAAAAAAAAAAAAAAAAAAAAAAAAAAAAAAAAAAAAAAAAAAAAAAAAAAGGTATCTCATGGAAAATTTTTGCAATGAGTTTCAAATATAAAAAACATTTTTATTTATTTAAAAAATAACTGTAAATGATAAAAACTTTTAAATTTTGAAAATGACACATTGAATTTCTAAATGTTTAAAGCATTGACAACATTATTAGGATTCCAAATTTGCAATATTTAAGTTAAGGAATGACTGTGGCACTTTGGTCTGTATAACCCGGCCCAGTTGAAAGCCACGGCCTTCCGCTTTCGAGGCAGACAATCCCCTCTGAGTCATAAGGACCATTTACAAAGTAAAGTTCTATGTAGAGTTATCGATATTCGTAGGTTTGAAATTTCGCCGTTTCGTTATTAAAAAATTTAAATTTCATTGGACGAATATTTTGATTTAATTGTTTAAACTAAATCGAAGTGTAAGTTAAAATTTTGTTGACATTTAATTTTTAGTTATCACGAACCCACAAAACAGCAATGATTCCCTCCTCCATGAAAATTTGTTTCTCTACAGTTAATTATAGATAATTAATACATTATTTATATATTTTAGGTTATACTGTTAGCGATGCAACAACTTGAGATAGAGTTAAAGAATCCAGAAAATGAGAAAAGCAAAAACTTTATACTCCAAGAAGCGGGAAATCCCGAAATACAATCAACCGATGTACGTATGTTTGATGTTGTTTTAAAATCTGTCCCAAATTCCATAATAGCACACAGATAGATCAAAGGGGTGAACTTCATCGGTAACTGTAATTTCAAGAACAAAATATGTTTTTTATTCTTAATAGAATCAGTCTAAAAGTCTTAAAGCTCACAGACAGGTTAGAGAGGAAAGGGACCTCAATTGCAATATTCAAAATAAGATTCAATGCAGGATTAATCCAAAGCATTTCTCGCTTTACATATTTCTGAAAGTCACTGTATTTTCTGATGTCAAATTGATAAAAAATTGTCTGATATCTTGATAAAAAATATTCCCAAACCATAATAGGCAAAAAATGAATGAAATTCATCAAGTAATAAATCATAGGGAAAGTAAATAAATTAAAATAACGTAACATCTAGATACAAGTACGGGTTTTTACAAATATCTACACCATCGTTAATGCTTTACATACAAAACAAAAAAGGTTTTACAAGTAGTTGTTTCTTCTTGCACAGTTTCATTGTAAAAATTCTGTATAAAATCTTCTCGAGCAGGGGTTTGTGTTGTCGATTGATATTGGTCGTCGGCTTTACAGGTTATAAGTGCCTCTAAACTCCTAGATTCAAATCCCACTGTGTCAGACTCTAGTGGGAAAAGTTTTGTCATCTCACTTGAATGGCTTCTGCTTCAATTACCATACCAGAAATAACGGTTTCGCTTTCTTAAATAACTTTAAGTATCATGACTCTGGTTTGAAACCACATTAAATCACTCACTTCACATTCATCATTTCATAAATCGATTCCTAAAAAGAAACCCCATAAGAAGCTAAAATGTGTAATATAACGTTAAAAGTTTAACTTTAATTGATCGTTATTTGTTTTCATTGAGAACAAGTTGTTACTTGGCAAAATTTTATTCAGCATTTTCATAATTTGTATAGGAATTCATGGAACATACAAAGCGATTATGGGCGGATCCTGGTGTTTTAGAATGCTTTAGTCGGTCCAACGAGTATCAGCTTATAGACTGTGCACAATAGTAAGTATATTCAAGTTAAATTTTTCTTTTCTAAGTCAAGCTAAAAATATCTGCATAATGAACAAAAAGTCGCACTAACATCCAACGATGCAATTTGTTTTTTAGTAATTGTGCTGCACTGAGCAATAACAGCTAAGTGTTAATTTCATTCCAGGTCAAACTTCCTTGCTGTTTTTTATTTTTCAGTTTAAAAAGTAATTTTTTGCAAAAGTTCAAGTGCCTCGTATGTATTATTTTCTGTAATATATGACAGAAGGGTTCCAATGTAAACAAACACTTTTTCTACTTTCTTCTTTGCTATTTTTTATGTATTATTTGAAATTTTACATTGTAGTTTTCTTGACAAGATTGATGAGGTGAAAAGTCAGTCGTATGAACCATCAGATCAGGTAATTATTTTTAAAGAAACTTAGTATGTATTTTCCTAAAACAATGTCGATTTACTGAACTATGAAAAAAGCAGCTTTATGTATTGCAACGCGTGTCAAACGTAAAAGCATCATTCTATCAAGGGGTAAATGAGTAAATTATTGTTTAAAGCAACATTTACACTATTGCAGCTATTCACGGCGCATTCGTTTAAGGAAATATTTTTAAAGAAATGATTGTTTATTTGTTTCTGTTATTGAAGTTGCATTTGTGTTTGACGAAGTAGCGAACATTTTGTGTTTTCCATCTCATGAGAGGTAGAGACATAGCATGAATTTATTTTACCGACCGCGTCAAGCATTTAAGAATCAGGTTCATTTTTACTTAAACAGGATACTCTTTTTCATTTTTATTTTTTGTAAGTGTTTACCACACTGGCAAGAATACTGAATTTTTCAATTTTTTTCTTTTTCGTAAAATTCATTTTCACAAAAATGATATCATGTTGTTTTGAAATTCACACAACACATTGGTCCAAGACATAACTTACATGTAATTGCGATATTACATTGTTTAGCAATAGCCAAACTATTCAAATATAAAGAGGGTATTTTAAATGATTTCTATCAGTTGTTTTTAATGGCATTTATTTTAATGCTCCAAATAAAACTGTCCATGAAATATTCCCAGAATTGGTTTTGCACCTAAATTTTAAGATATACAAGCTTATATTTTAATGCGTCTTGATTTCCTACAAAAATCAGCAATAAAATGACAGATAATTTATTTATTTATTTATTTATTTATATTCCAGGATATATTGCGTTGTCGAGTTATTACTACAACGATACAACAAATAGAATTCGATGTTCCGGACGGAGGACATCAAGTTCGTTTCAGGTTTGTAACTTACTTTACCATTTTCTCGCCTGGATACAAAGATGTCGGTATTTCCTGTGTCATTCATCATTTTTTGAATGTATACAATGATCAATTTAAAAAAAATGGCGTATGACTCAAGTATTCAATGGTTTTGCTCATGTCGTGACTTGTGCATGCATGCTGTTAAACTAAAGCAAAATACCAGTTTTTAATTATTTATTTATTTATTTATTTATTTATTTATTTATTTATTTATTATTTTGGAATCAAATTTGTTCAAGGACAGGAACTCGATGGTGATTGCAACTTATAGTATAACCTGATACGCTTGTATATTTCCCTGGGTGTATCAACTTTACCAACGTTTCAAAATCGACCCTCTTTTTCTACTGTACATTTACTCCAACCATAGATATAATGTGAGTCATAATTACGTGGATATTCAATGTCAGAATTTTTTCTTATTAAGTTGATGGTCGTTATAAGTGTTTGGGATTCTAATTTTGTAATCATACATTGCTTTATGCTCTTGGTTGTGTCAGATAATTCCATCTTCCCCTCACTCAAGGTTAAAACGTGATCAGATTAAACAAGTATGATTAACTGACCGTTGGGATTTGTTATTCGAAATTTATCAAGAAACTCGTATTACATTTTACACCTTTATCTAAATACTTCTAAAACCATTAAGAATGCACTTTTTTGGACAAAGGATAATGTTTTAAGCTTTCACGCAGATGATCATGATTCGATACCCCGAGAGGCGATTATTTTTAAAATACATTTCGAGCATTTTGTTCGTACTCGCGTATTCGCCCTTATTTTAACTGAACACGGATGTGGTATATATATATATATATATATATATATATATATATATATATATATATATATATATATATATATATATATATATATTCATTCATAGCGAATACCCACCAAGTCCTGAGCTAAACCACTTAGTCGGATTCAACAATTAATCTACTCTTTGAGTCACTGTGTTTGTGATGGGGAATTCTTCAAAACATTCATAGAAAATCGAATAAACTTGAGTCTATTCTAACTGAAAATTAGAATCAGCGATTACCGTAAAATATTTCTGTAGATTGAAAACTGTTGTTGCCACAGGTAATTGTCGAAAATGGTGATGTTAACACAGGAAGTGATGTTTAAGGTTACGCTTAACGTCGTATGCGTAAAAGAATCCCCCATTTGCCTTGTTTTTCAATATGTAAATTTCTCCGTAACAGAAACAATTTCCTTTCTACAGAAATATTTTACGGTAATCAGGGATATCATCATATCACAAACAAGTTGAGTTGAGTAATGGTGTTAAACGTCCCAGTCAAGTATATTTCACTTTTATCGAGACGTCGCCGGTTATAGGCGAAAATGCAGAAATTATTCCTGTACGTTGCGCTGATGGCATTATACAGCAAAGTTCTTTATCGTGCCATGCATACCGTGATACTAGACCTCGTTTATTTTAAGTTCCCATCCGAAAGAACAGTGACTTTCATTTGTAATGCCAAATTGTCAAAACATTGTCGTTTATTTAGCAGTTAAACCTCACAAACCTTTAAACCTTTATACTTGCCAAAGAGTAAAGTCCTACGATTAGGAAAACCCTTTGTTTTACTTGCGTGTAGCCGAGATCAAATCCACAGCGATGATATGTGACGTTTCCTAGACAAAAGAGAGTTACATGTTTTCTTGTAATGAAATCACGCTTAATAACACATTTTTTAATGAAACGAATTTGATCTTTAAATAGACCCCTGAATTCATTTTTGTTTTATAATGTCATGCAATTTGTAGTAGTTTGATTAGGAAACGTTTTGCTCTTTACAATGAATGTACTTCATTACAAAAATAATTCATGAATATGTAGTGTGTTTTTTTTATATTTATTTATAAAATTGAAAACTTCAATATAAGCTATTAACTAAAAAATGCAGATGGCAACTGAAAGTTTAATAGCAGAGGGCAACTATAAATGAAACAACAAATATAAGCAAAAGACAAATTAAAATAAGATATTGGAATTATTAAGCGGGTGATAAATGAAATGAGACAAGAGCTTGAATTGGACATTAACAGCAATGACGGAACTCTTTTTTTTCAAAGTCTGTGAACAGCATTATAACAATAATATTTCAGTAGACGTTCGCTCTCCTCGGTAGCTATACAAGTATTTTATGAAAAGAAAATTTAAAAAAAAAAAAAAAAACAAGCTAAAACATAAATAATGGATAACATGACTTGTATGCTCAAATACGTATGGCAAGTGATACGTTTCGTTACTAAAACAGGTATGAGCTGATCACGATATTGGTATAAGTTTTCATATCATAAGTATTGTGTTATTTACTTAACAGATCTTTGTAAATCATAACATAGAATACCATCATGATCAATCTATGAAAGTCGTGACATATGATCTTTTTCTGTTAAGAATGACTTTAAGAATTTTTACATTTGAACCAAAAAAAAAGCCATTTAGGTATTCTTTTGGTCACCAGATACGGTATAAACAACTCGAACAATACCATATTACGGCGAATTGACGCTCCAAGAGTGAAGGACGTCTACCTTATTCTAGTATTAGATAACTTTGTCGGTTCGCCTGTCAAGGGTTTTTTCCTTTGTGTACTGGTTTCCTCCACCATCACAGAATGAGAAGCCTCTTTTTTAATAACCTTGACATTATAGTCATCATTATTTATATCGTTCAAGACACTTTAAAATATTAAGTGGACGGTGTATTTTAAATAAAAGTTATGATTAAAAATATGAACGAGAAGAGTATGAATCAATTTGAAAAAAAAAAAATAAAAATTTAAAAATTCTGAAAAAGTGAGATTACAGCACTTTGTAATTGAAATGTCATGCACTATGCTCAATAGTTTCATGTTATAAATAGTTTTAAAATCACTTGAAAACACGATGGTGCAAAATTGGCGGCCGAAATGTTCGTGTAGTTTTGTAATGTTTAACCCTTATTTACAAGTCTGCTATTTTCAAAAAAAATTAGACATTTATCTCTATCTTATTTAGTATGCAAAACAAGATAAAAAAAATGGCTAATTTCAATGATGCAACTACGATTTTCGCAAACAAATACTTGTCATACTGAGGACGAAAATACAAAAGTGTTGCTTAGTGCTTAATTTACCCCCCCCCCCCCTCCCTTCTTATCCTACTGGTTTTCCAATCGGTGATCACTGATGCTACAATTTAAAAAAAAGTACAAGTAAGCTTGTAAGCTTTGTACTGTTATTTACTCTAAACAAGTGAAACAAGTGAGAAAGCAGTTGGTTTTGTTGCGTTCTATATATAACTTCCTGTTCCGCTTGAACACTTGTCTGGAACGCAGATTGTTTAGTTTCGGATTTTCAGGTGTAATTGTGTCTTTTTGCACATGGTATCCTTATCTCTAGACCGGGATTCCTTTGATCAGAATTTGTACATAATTTGGATCACAATGCTGCCTAAGTAGGTCAAAGAGATGTCATCCAATTAAATATAAACTTTATTAATTAAAATCAATTTAATTTCTATGTAAGTGTTTACGATGTTGGTGGGCAACAAGGCGAGAGAAAGAAATGGATTCAAGTCTTTGACAGCGTTGCAACGATATTATTCTTAGCTGACTGTAGTAGCTTTGATCAAACACTTCGGGAAGACACAACAAAGAACAGATTATTAGAGGCTTTAGAAATATTTGAACAGGTTTGGAAAAATCGGTAAGATCACTTTATTGAACAGAAAAAAAAACAAACAAAAAACACTTAAATCTGCCATAGAGCTAATCTCTTAAAAAATCTAACTTAAGCTGTATTTAAACCAGTGTGTTAAAAACTCTTACTTTATATTTAAATTTTCACCAAAAACGACAACTGAATATAAAGACCAAATTTCTATAAAATAAAAATGTGTAAATTCAATAAATGATCGTTAAATACAGGTTTTATTTTAATTGTATGTTAACATTGAATAATATTTTAAAACCATTTTTAAGTACTTAAGTAAATATAACTTTTGCCTGACATTCATTTTATCACACAGTTGATCAGATTAATATTTTGAAGTATGTATTTATTATACTTTGGTCATTTTATAGGTTTTTACGGTACGTCTCAGTCCTTTTGTTTATCAATAAAATAGATATATTAGTGGAGAAGGTGTCACGTGGTCATTACATCAGTCAATTGTGTAAGAAACATCCAGATATATTTCCTAACTACAACGAATTTGTACCAACAAGTAAGAAATATTCCAAACATTTTTACAAAGCTTTTAAAAACAATATAATGTGTCATATTCATGGCAACGAATTTAATCGTAGAATCTTGCAGATATTTAAAATTAGTATACAGTTTATTATACTTTTACCGAAAAATTAAAACGCATTTACGACTTGGTTTAGTAAACGTTAATCTAGATCTTAAATATAAAAAAATCGCATCCTAATGACAACTATTTAACATTATTTCTTTATACATATATATATTTTTTAGTACTGAGGGTTTTTTGCTTCTTAATGATACTTAATACATTTAAAAATGAAATATCTTTAAACAGGCTATAACATTACATGTAATAATAAGAATAATATAATTTATTGCATGAAGTACATGTACATACTTATAGCAAGAACACATAAAGATAGATCATATATGACTGTCACAATGCTGTTTAAGTGACGGCCATCTTGAATTACCGTATACAACAATTCAGATTTTAATATCTAGTGCATTCAAAAAGTGTTATATCTATTGTTTATAAATTTAAAAAATGTCATGAAATAAATATATCCAATGCTTATTTATATGCTTTTTCTGTCTTTTAAATTTTAGATGCAGAAAAATTGGAATTTTTACATGCATTTCCAAATCCAGACACAAAAAAGAAGCGTTCAAAACCAGACATACACCCGGAAGCCATTAAAACAGCTGTTTATATCAAACATTTATTTCTGGTAAGTATAACGGAAAATCAAATAAACCTAATAGGTAATTTGGTTGTTTGCAATGTTGTTCAACGTCAAATCAGCAATGATTTAGAATTTACCAGCAAATTTAACACTCCTCTAAGAGTAAATCTAAGAACAAACTCGTGTATTCGTGAGATGTTCGAGTTTTTGTTATTGTGTACCCTTTACAAGCGCACATTTAGGGCGACCTTTATGTGCTGGCTAAAAATGTCAGTAGGGTGTAGACAAGCATACAACTCCCTAAAGCATATTATCCTGACAACTTTAGAATCAGTCATACTTTGCCCTCATAATGCCTGATAAAGAAGCGATATTTTAAATTTTAAAGTCTTATGCATTACCCGTCGGGGTTCAAACCTGCTGAAAAATACATAAATCTGATAGTCTTGAAACGTGCCATGTCATAAGGGTTCATTAAAAACAAAAGATGTCGCAAAATCTTTATTTTAAATATGATTCTTTCGGTATAAATTATTTTTTTTTTAATTTCAGAACATAGTGAAAGGGGATCTACATCTGAAATTTGACCCGCTACCTAAATCATTTCATCAAAATCACAGCTGTGAATATTTCTATACTTGTGCTATTGATACAAATAATATCGATAGAGTATTGCACGGATGTAGAGCACTTATTATTCGAAAGCATCTAGAACGGTTTGGAATCATGTAAAGAACCATGGGGTGTATCTTTACGTTTTTAGAGAAGTCATGTATAAATCCTTCTAGACAATTCTGTTGCTGAAACGTCACCCGACGTATACAAATTACCAAAAAGAACTAGTTCAAAATAGCAATGTTTTGTAAAAATGGTGATGCTTATGACAAATTATAATTGAACATATAAAAAGATGCATGGATTATTGATGGATAAAAGAGACATCGAGTGAGTTAAAACTCAAAATTGAATGAACCAAAGGAATTTTGCTGTTAAACAGTAAATTTGATAACGCTAGGTGTGTATCCCATGAATAACGTTTCCATTAAAAATATGATTTACTTATTAGCACGAAAATGTATATACATTGTATATATCCTTGGATTGGCATACTTAGTTTGGTGATTATCAATAAAACTTGCCTACAACTACAACAAAGTGATAAAACGGAACGTTTTCGTTCAATGAAAATTTACGTTACATATTGAATTTGGTGAATATCAATAAAGTGTGTATCGATGAAATGAAAAAAAAAACATTTTACCTCAATAAGAAATTTCGTAACATATTGAATTTGATGATTATCAACAATGTGTTTATATGACGATATAGTTGATACGGAACATTTTCGTCCAATAAGAAATTACGTAATACACTTAATTTGGTTATTATCAACAAAGTGTTTAAATGACGAAATGGTAAATACGGAACATTTTCGTCCAATAAGAAATTACGTTATACACTGTATTTGGTGATTATCAACAAAGTGTTTCTATGACGAAATGGTAAATACGGAACATTTTCGTCCAATAAGAAAAAACGTTACATACTGAATTCGGTGAGCAATCAAGTCTGGGACGAAATGGTAAATACAAGAACTTTTTGCTCAAGAAAAATTATATTTCTACTGAAATAGAAACGGCATCAATGTAAGTAGACTGCTTGGACATAATAATAGCCTTAAAGGGTTATTTTGTATCTGCATTTTCATAATCGTCTTTGTGGAATTATTTTGTGAATGTTTTGGGACTTTTTAGAAAGCCGAACTCGTGAACGGACTTATTGTTTTTTGTATTTGTGAAAGCTCAACGATGTTATTAAAAGGCAAAAATATCGACGGTGTTAATAAGGAATTTTATATTGTTGAATGACCATATTGGTCACTTTATCACTTACATGGTTAAGTGTGTGTGTGTGTGTGAGTGTGTGTGTGTGTGTGTGTGTGTGTGTGACAGAAATATTTAACACATATATAGTCCTCAAGGACAAACGACAATCCATCCACGCCTATATCCGCAAAAGTCAGTATCCGAGAGTGGCTATCACTTTAAATTGTCCAATGAAGGAATAATGACCATCCAGTGGAATTAGAACAAATCTTATTAGTACAGATCAACATCAAGTCACCTATAGGTGGATATAGATATTCAAACAATTTTTTTTTTCATTTACAATGTTTTGGGTCAAAAGAAGCCTTGTTTTAGACCATACTTGTATGTATTTATATACACTAGCGCGTTATGATTAGTTTTCTTTGCACATGGATGGATATTTAAAGAAGATTTTGACTACCTATGTTCACTTATAAGCTTATGTTTAATACATATTCAGTTAATTCAAAATGAATGAATTTAAATGTTAAAACACTTTAATTATAAACAAATTTATCTTAATGAAAAAAATCCAGTTAATTGAGTGCCTCGTCTCTAATCTGTTCTTGAATGCCAAACTAGACAAATAGATAGCAATTTTAGTCTAAATCAAGGAAACAGATATATGAATAGTTGGTTGATTAGCTGCAATGTTGTTTAACATCGCATCAGCAATTTTTCAGCTATTTGTGACAAGAGCAGGTCAATATTATTTAGGATTAATTTAAGAATATGTTTGTGAGTTCGTGAGATAAACGAGTGTTCGATATGATCTACCTTCTTTGACAAAGTAATAGCTCAGCGAGTCAATATTCCGCAGTCAAGCATACCGCTCCTCCTGTCACTTTAAACCTACAACGGGTGAACTAGTCAATACTCTGTCCCTACAATACCGAGAGCCAGGCAACGAAGCAGTTTTTTTTCAAATTTTAAAATCTTATGTATGACCAAACCAGGACTCGAACCCCTTGCCTTCCGCTGTCGCAAATATATATTTATGAAAGCAAAACAAAAACACTTTTACCATTGAAGAAAATATTGACGTCACATATTGTGGCGGTATTTTTTTATGATTCCTTGTTTAAAATCACGTGACTAAAACGGAAGTAGGATGTTTCATCATTCTTAATATGTCCATTAGGTAAAGTTGCAAGCAATTAATTACGTATAGTTGCAAGCAATTTACCCACTTAATAGTTCACATTTTTCAAAAATCGTTTCTTAAATTTCTTTAAAAAAGTGTGAGTCGACATTTTGACATCCGGGTATTTTCAAGAGGTGTTCTGTTATCAATAAGATTGATGTTGTATTGTATGTCTTTGAAAATACATATTCCATTTCGTATTTTTAAACAACACAGATAAATAAATGTATAATTGGTTATTTAAAACTGGAAAAAATGTCTTCATTTGATGCATTTAAAAAGTATTACTTCCCATCAGCTAATGATTTAACTTGAAATGTGTTCAAGTATTTTTAAAATATGTGAATATATATTCATATACGTATTATTGTGCATTCATTACGAATTTTTCTTCTCCCTAACCTACAGAAAGCTTACACGTATCCATCATGACAAATGGCAAAATATAATTAAACAAATAGGGGCTGTATTATATTACTGATGACCAATGGAAAATATGATTATACAAATAGGGTTTTTTATATACATGTAATTCTGTCTAATTGTTTCCAATATGTTCTTCAATGTGTTAGCTGTTAACAAAAATGTTTTTAAGTCATCTTATCTTTTCCCTAGCAAGATAATGAAGAAACATTAATATTTGTTGAGTTGAAATTTCGTGGTTTTGCCTTTTTAAAAAATTCAGTTGGTAGAAATTTTCATAGAATTGAGTTTTGTGAATATAAATCCCATTGAGGTCAATAGCATTTAAAAATTTTCGATGACATTTAATTTCATGGTTTTCAGTTACCCACGAAAATAACGAAATTTAATCCCCCCCTAAATATTTGTGATTTTACAGTTTTAAATTTGTAAGAATTTAGAAAGATATGTTGCAAGTATCGTATCATGTGTTTGTCATTTGCAAAATTTTGTATTTTTTACTAACATACTTATAAATTCTATATCATTAGAATATTTTCAATGAAGATAGCTAATATACCACGTGTGTAGACAGTTCACACACACACACACACACACACACACACACACTTATATATAAAAAACATCTGTGTGTGTGTGTGTGTGTGTGTGTGTGTGTGTGTGCCTACTTGAGACGGTTTACGTAAATACAGAATGTGTTTTAAAAATGTTTAAGTGATTTTTTTTCTGTATATGAGCGTTAGCGCGTTAGGATTATTTTGCCTTGTAAACTTTTTGCATTCATATTGACAATGAACATCATTTTAAAACAGTTAAATTGTTGATTTTTTATTATTTTAAAATTATTATTCATTGATTTTAAGTCTAAAAAAATCCCATCCCATGAGTCCAGTAGACTCAACAGCCACGAAAAGCACGCATTTTAAACCGAGAACGACACGTTAATAATCCGCACTATTTTTTGTGTGGGGTAACAACGGGGAGTTTTGGTTTGAAAAATAAGTGTTGATCATATTTTCTCAATTTTTCATTAGCATAATGTAGTTTTGAGAATATTGGATGTAAACAGTATAAGAATATGGATATAAACGGTATAAATAAAAAATGGAATTTAAACAAAACATGTGTTGTTATTTGTGTACTATATTTCGGTCGAAAACAAGGTACACCCGTGTGGCGCCATTTCAATTATAGAAGTTAAAAGAGCAAAAAGTTAAGTAAGAATTTGTAAAGAAGTTTAGAGTAAAACTGTTATCAGCAATGAAAGATTGCTTGGTCAATGTTGGAAGTGAAACACAGAGGAAACTGTAGGGTTTCGAATCTGCACCGGGATATGTGAGCGTAGACAGAGAATTACCGTGAGATTTTTTCTGAAATGTCGACATTGTTAGTTTGAGATCTACTCATGTGATTGGACATGAACATTATTTGGCTAGCGTCATACTCTGTATCGTTCAAATGTTAGACAGCAAAGCATTGAGGAGTATACAAATTATCTACGCCCGAAGCGGTGCAAATATCTCTAATAGTTTGGACAAAGATCGTTTTAGGTTAAGCAAGGAGTTTTGTAGTACTTAAACCATGTACATTTGTATTATAGTTTTGAAGAACTTTGCGTAAAATCTAGAACGAAACAAATTGATCTTTTAGCAGTTGAGTTGAGTAATTATGTTTTATTTACTTGATAGGCACGTCAGTTTTAGATTGGTTACGTTATCTATTTAATATTGCACCTCCATGTTTGAAATGGTTACCAATATGTGTTTATCATGAAGGTTAAAGTTTTTCGGCTTCTGTTTACATGAAATACTATTTATTTCCAGTCCTTTGTGTTGAATAATTCTGATAATCCTGAACGACAAGACTTAGCAGTAGCCATTTCAAGTAGCCTGTCGACATGTTTTCAAGAAATATTTTAAGTATTGTCGGTCGTAGGTTAATCATAAAAGAAATTAATGTCACACGTCCAGGCTAACAAAATACCCATATTTTGAACATATCAACTATCAACAACCGTGTGTGCAATTCAGGAACCTAACGAAGCTCAATTGAGGCATAAGGTCCATACACCATTAAAAGAAGTCGAGGATGATCGGTCAAAAACGGAAACTTCAGACGAAACGAACAAGATTACAAATCAAGCAAGAAGTGTTGAAGTACTTAAACCATGTCTTATAGTTTTGAGGAGAACTTTGCTTAAAATCGAGAACGAAAGAAATTGATCCTTTAACAGTTGAGCTGAGTAATTATGTTTTACACCCCAGTCAAGAATTTTAAGTATATCAAGGTGGTCGGTTCTGTAATGATAGAGGAAACCGGAGTGCCTGGAGAAAACCACTGGAGGTTAGGTTCTCAAAAGCGACATTCACAATTTATTTACATTGGTTTGTTGTAATATTGTTTAACGTAGCATCAGCAATTTTCTCAGATGAGGGGAAAATTATTACTTACAAGTAAAATGTTCTAACCATTAAAGAAGTTGCTTATTTATTTATTTATTAAAATTTTTTAAACTATAAATAAACTTAAGTTTTTACTTTTTCAGGCACAAGGCTTAAAGTGTGTAAGGGTCAGAGGAAATTCTGACAACTCGTTGGTAGCCTAGGTAGAAACATTTGCTTAGTGAATGGATTTGTATCCTAGATACAATTTTTGTACGATCATCTAAGATAATTTATAGAAAACTAGTATGCTCTTACGCCAATCTGAAAGTGCAATGTGTGGGAACTACATCACAGGTACTTAGGGACGGGTACCCCCCCCCCCCTTTTCCCGGATATTTGTTTTTTGGACAGTTTAATAAAATTATCTAGACTTTTTTACTTTTAAATATTTTCTGATGATGTATTAACTATAATACAACACTTTTTACCCAAATACGATCCGTTTTAAGAAAGTCGAAAATGTGTTTATGATGTGATATGGTCGATTTTTTCGACTTTCTTAAAACGGATCGTACTCGGGTAAAAAGTGTTGTCTCGACCTCAGTCGAATAAATGATTATTTTTCTCGCATATAATTTACGAAAAATACCGGAATCCCTTCTAAAACGTTGCAAGATTTTGCTAGCGGATGAATACAAAACAAGCAACAATAACAAATAATGTTTCACTCACAGCAGAATGTGAACCTACAGTAGTACGAGGTAAAACAAAAAAATGGTTTTTTCCTTATATATATATATACATCGTTTAATAAAAATGAAATCTTTGATCATAAAAAAGTCTTTTTTGTCGTTCTCATATAATTTTTTCCCACAAAATTATTACCCTTGCCAATTGAAAAAATGTAGTTCCCGTTCAATTGAGATAGGCTACATGTGCGCACGCGGGGTGCGATATGGAAAAAAAAATATCGTACCACCTATTAAGTGAGATAAATTTATCACATATGCGATATATATATATATATATATTTATTTTTTTTTTTGGAGATTAAAAGCACCAACTGGAACGCGACTGATTTATTTATCTTTGTTGGTGAAAGCAGCACCGTTTTCGGCATGTCTTATTTATATATTTTAATATTGCAACCTGAATAGTTTATATTTCTTTGAATGTAAAAGCACTGATTGCAGCACTGATTGCAACGCGACTTATTCATATCTTTATGAGTAAAAGCCCTAATTACAACACAACTAATTTATATATCTTTGCGAGTGAATGAAATATAAAATCATCGATTGCAGGACGACTGATTTATATTTTTTGTGTTTTGTGAGTAAAAGCACCGTTGCAACACGACTGGTTTATAGATCTTTATCATGAATAAAAAACAGATTGTTGCGTGACTAAAAACACCAATTACAACACGACTGATTTACATAATTATTTTGTTAGTGCAAGTACCGATTGCAACACGACTGAATTATAATTTTTGTAACAAAATAAATGGCCGTTGATGTTTTTTTTCAGTTTTTGTCTCGCCTGGCGACCATAGTCGCCATAAGACGAGACTTAGGTTTTACTTTTCCGGTGTCGGCGGGGGCGGCGTTGTTGGAGTGTCAAAATGTGAAAATTGTGTGTTAAAGTCCATATCTCCAAAACTAACAGTGGTATCTGAATAAAATTTGTAACGCAGTTTAATCAGGCTGTTTAATTTTGATAACCTAAGTATTTGGCTGATTTTGGAATATTTTGGTGTAAAAAATTGCATTTTGACAGAAAAATTGTGCATTTTGAGAAAATTCTCTTACAGGCTCATTTTTCAATAATTTCTTTTAAAATTTTTAATATGGCATCTACTAAGATAGAACTTAAACATATACAACAGCTTTTTAAAAATATTTCACACTTTTTAGTTTTTGGGGTAAAATTACAAATTTTTAGAAAATGATTAAAGTCCATCTTAACCTTGAGGAATTGGACTTTAAATGTTGTGCAGTTAGTTCGCAGGTTTTATGCAATAATCATTTACCATTCATTCAATTTTTGTGGCAAATCTGAGATTTTGATTATAAAGGTACAAATTTTGAGAAAATGCTTTTTTTTTGTGCTTAACTAGTATTAATTTGGATTTCAAATCTAGTCTGATTAGTTTCCATGTTATGTATAATGTAAAAGTTCTTCAGTTTTTACAGTCTTGGGGAAAACCTGAGATTATTGTTGAGAAATTACACATTTTAAGAAATTATGTTTTAGCCCACCTTGTTATCACAAGGTGGGCTGATCCAATCGCTATGTGTCCGTAGTCCATCTGTCTCCATCTGTTGTCCGCCAACAATTTCTTGTTTGAAAAAAGGCCACATTTTGAGAAAATTTTGAAAGTACTTCTAATCTGGATAAATTACATTCCAAATGTTGTTTGATTAGTTTCTAGATTACATACAATTCCTGTTGACTATTTATTTCAGTTTTGGGATAAATCTTAGATTTTAAATGAAAAAAAAATACAAATTTTGAGAAAAATACATTTTGTTCTAAACAAATATTATTTTGAAATTCAAATAAAGCTGTATTACTGTCTGATTCACGTCTGCCGTAGCACTAGTTTTTCAAGGTTTTAGAAGAGATATCAATTTTTTTTGTAGAATGCCACATACCGTTATAACGTATGCATTTTGTCGTAATTAACTGACACCAAACTAAATGCCATCTTAGCTGGAGTATAAAATGCAGAGCTTTTTAAAATCCTTACGGGGATTTAATATGGGAAAACACACAAACACTCATTCCGGAAATACATCGCTGTAATAATCATGCGGGTTAGGGTAGAAAATTCTAGGAATAGTTCATTCAGCTGTAGGTAAGATCGCTGTTGTTAGGCCTACAGTATATATTCCTGTTGCTGACAAGCTAGCAGACGATATTACCTGGCCAGCAAAAATGGGAAAGTCGGTCATGCGCAATTCTATTTTCTTAACCCGCATGATTTTTCAGCGATGTATTTCCGGAATGAGTGTTTGTGTGTTTTCCCATATTAAATCCCCGTAAGGATTTTAAAAAGCTCTGCATTTTATACTCCAGCTAAGATGGCATTTAGTTTGGTGTCAGTTAATTACGACAAAAAGCATACGTTATAACTGGTATGTGGCATTCTACAAAATTTTTTGATATCTCTTCTAAAACCTTGAAAAACTAGTGCTACGGCAGATGTGAATCAGGACAGTAGTTTCTGTGTTTTTTACCTTGTATAAGAGTTCATTTTTTAGTTTTAGGACGGATCCAAGATTTCATAGGTGTCTGGGGACAAGAATCTGCATATTTCGAGATATTATTATTTTTTTCAATTAATGTGAGAACCAAGTATTAGGATTCTGCAGCTTAAAACTCTTTATTTCAACCTTTTAAAAAAAAACCCACTTATAACAAAAAACAACAAGGTCTTTAACTCGGTCATGGCAAATTTGGGTACCGCTTACGATTCAAGTTCTAAATCTGGAATCAAATTTATTCATCTTTTAAAAAACGACATGGATCGTTCCCTGAAAGATTTTTCTTAACGTTCATGGCGACATTTTGAAATTCCTAACCGTATTGTCATGGGCGCGATTAATTTTTCTTTGGTTTAGGCTGATTTTAGATCTCCGTGAACGGAAGTCAAAGAACGATAACTCTAATTTACTTACGGGTTCCCTGTCTTGGAGTTTTAGAAGACTTCCGAAAGCCATTAACGGTACCAACAGGTAAGAGAATCACGGTTTACTATTTTGGTGGAATTTTCGAAATGAAAAAATTGACGTAGAAAGTCAAAGATCCTTTTATATTTCATTGTAAGTCAATAGTTCTGAAATTATCGTAGTCTTAATCTTTTTATTTTACAAAAATTATATATATACAATATATATATATATATATATATATATATATATATATATATATATATATATATATATATATTTATATATAATAAAATTCAAGAAAGAAAAAAATACTTGATTTATATATATATATATATATATATATATATATATATATATATATATATATATATATATATATATATATATATATATATATGAAAAAGATATCCCCCATCAGAAAAAACAGGTCAAGTATTTTTTTCTTTCTTGAATTTTGATTTTTTCCCTTCTTCTTGAACCATTTAGCAATTTTTTTGATTTAGCAAATTCAAAAGTTATATGTATGAAAAAGATACCCCATAAGAAAAATAACATATTAGTTCAGCTTCTCAGCTTTTTATTTTTTCTTTTTTTATTTTTTTAATGATAATATATCATGAAAATCAACCAAAGTATTGAAATATGAACAATTGAAATCTACTGACTTTTAATGAAATACAAAAGGATTGTTGAAATTTTCTCAGTTCTGACACCAAGCTGCATAACACCAGAATATTTTAAGAAAATGGCAGAATATGAGCAAAAGACTTTTTTTTTTGCTACTTCAAAACTTAGAAATAGGTAGCAATACTGACTTTATTGATTTCAGTGAAATTAGGAAAAATATAACTCTAATATCTCAAGTACTGCCATTGGGAATTTGATTAGACAGTTGTTCAATGATGTAAAAATAAAACGAGCAAGGTGCTAGGACAACTGGGGAAAATGTACTCAGAGATATTATGGTCTACATTGGCATGAAAGTAATACATCTGAAATTGAATTTGAAGTTCTTCATAGTTTAATTCCAAGTGACTTTTTTTACTATTTCTAAAAATGTTGACTCCATCAGAATTGGACATTTTACAGGACAGCCTGGTGAGAGAAGTGAGAAAATTTTCTACAATCCTTTTGTTTTTCATTGAAAGTCAGTAGATTTCAAATCATATTCCAATACTTTGGTTGATTTTCATAAAATAATCTCATTAAAAAAAAGGAAAAAAAGGAAAGAAAGAGAGAAAGAAAAGAAAAAAATTAAATAAGATAAAAAAAGGCTGAACTAATCTGTTATTTTTCTTATGGGGTATCTTTTACATATGTATAATTTTTAATTTGCTAAATTTTAAAAAAATTAAAGTGCTAACTGATTTAAGGGAAAAAAAGATAAAAAAGAGGCTGAACTAATATGTTATTTTTCTTATGGGGTGTGTTTTTCATATACATAACTTTTGAATTTGCTTAATTTAAAAAAAATTATTCCCGAAAAAAAATCATATACATGTATATAACTTTATAACTTTTGAATAATCAAAAAAAAAAAAAAAAAAAAAAAAAAAAAAAAAAAAAAAAAAAAAAAAAAAAATTAATAAATAATAAAGTAAACAGAAACAATTTTCCAACCTTTACTTTTCAAAGGTACTCAAAAATTTATTGTTCATTTTATCAGTTTAAAGTTTTTTAAAGCTGATGAGCATTTAACAATTTGTAAAATAAAAAGATTAAGACTATGATAATTTAAGAACTATTGATTTAAAATGAAATATAAAAGGATTTTTGACTTTACGTCAATTTTTTTCATTTCGAAAATTCCGCCAAAATAGTGAACCGTGATTCTCTTACCTGTTGGTACCGTTAATGGCTTTCGGAAGTCTTCTAAAACTTAGAGTTATCGTTCTTTGACTTCCGTTCACGGAGATCAAAATTCAGCCTAAACCGAAGAAAAATCAATCGCACCCATGAAAATACGGTAAGGAATTTAAAAATGTCGCCATGAACGATAAAAAAATCTTTCAGGGAACGATCGATGTCGTTTTTTTAAAAGATAAATAAATTTGATTCCAGATTTAGACCTTAAATCGTAATCGGTACCCAAATTTGCCATGACCGAGTTTAATACCTTGTTGTTTTTTTTAGTTATAGGTGGGTTTTTTTTAAAAGGTTGAAATAAAGAGTTTTAAGCTGCGGAATCCTATTCTTGGCTCTCACATGAATTGAAAAAAATAATAATATCTCGAAATATGCAGATTCCTGTCCCCAGACACCTATGCAAGATTTTAGATAAAAAATTGAGAAAAATTTTTTCACTCAAACAAACATGGATACCTGCCTCTATAAGATGTGATTTAAGTTTTCGTGTTATGTACAATAAAAATTATAGTTCAGCTATCCATTGTTATGTGAAAAGAAAGATATTTTTTTTGAAAAATACAATTTATATATTACAGTTAGTCTGAAACTTAAAATGTATTTTCTAATCGATCAAAAACTAACCAGGCGAGACATTTAATTCCATGGAATTCTTGTTTTTAAATGTAATTACTTGAAGGGCGCGCGCGCGCTCGCGCGTGTGTGTGTATGTGTGTAAGGATTCATTTATGACTCTCGTTTACCAACAACCTGTAGTAACCGATAAGAATCAGACCTCGTATCTATCCTATTTCTGTTGATGACATTGATGAAACTGTTTTATTATTTACTAGAATGAAATAGTTTCTGAATCTTTGACAAAAATGAGGTTTAAATTTCTGCTAGACTTATTTTTAAGATACTACATCTAAATGATTGGGTTAACTGTAAGAATATATTTCATTATACTCGTCCCCATCCGTTTAAAAATATGAAATTTTATAATTTAGATATTCAAACTAAAAATTTACCACATCTTAAAGGTTAGACTGACTGAAAGAATATATTTCGGCGTTTGATTTTAATATTTTTGACGTTACTGCTTCAGGCGTGATGCGCTTTATTTGTCATTGGTTGTTTGTCCTTTTGGGGGACAATTTACTATAAGAGTACCATCAGCATCACAAGAAAACGATGCCACAAAGTTAACAGCTGATGGAACAGCCTTTGCTCGTTGATGGGTAAACGAGGGTGTTTTCATTGTTTATACTGCTGTTTGGCATCTGGAGTAAAATGATAGGCTCACGTTTCATCTAAAATAACAAATCTCTAAAAAGTTAAGATTAACACGCAACAAAATGCGCCTGGTGTGCTTCTGATCATCCGTCGGAAGTCTGGGTAACAAACAGACTTGAAGTTTTTTTTTTTTTGGAAGATCATCGGAAAGAATAGAATGTACTCTTGCTGTGTAATGCCAACTATATATCTATCTGTTACTTCCCGGTCTGACTCTAGCACATTTTAATTTATGACTGATGGGTCAGAACACTTTCCATATCAAAATCCCAAAATGGCGACTTTCGTTCCCTTGTGTTTTTTAATGTTATATATTTCGGAATTTTTTGAAGTTTGTTAAAAATGGATTTCAGACAAAGTTATCGATATGTATGAACTTGTATCAACCTCGCATATAATAAAAACACAAATAAATAATCTTTAAAACAAAATTACAAAAATCCTGACACCAAGCCCCTGTGGTTGCTACCATATCACTATGGATATCCTTAGGTGCTTAACCTTTCTTATGCAAATATTTGATCATTGCTCTCTCACCGAATTTGTCCATTTTGCAAAAGCCACTTGCCTTGTTCATTCTAGTTACCTAATGACATTAGTCTTATTGTATATTGTCGGGGAGTAGTAGGACTGAAAAGGACATGGATGCTAATATCATTCAATACAATGTCCACAACATATCAAACAGTCAACGCCGAATGGTTGGATGGTTGTAATATGCAATGAAAGCTATGGGATGTTCTTCTAAGGATTAATCTAAGAATAAGTTCGTGTATACATATACATTAGACGCGTGAGTGTGATGATCAGTCGTTTGCTAGCGCGCACTTAAAGCACTTAAAGCTCATCGAGTGAATATGCCCGTGACAAACAACCATACCATTTTGCCCCTCCATTTTTTGGACACCGGCTGAACCTGTCGACACTTAGTCCTCCTAATGTAGATCGCCAGTCGAGGAAGCAATATCTCAAATTTGAAAGTACGCTATGGATGACGTCGACTCCCGACCGGGTTTCGACTCCACCGGAACTCTCGCTCTCGAGAGGGGCATTCAAACACCGATCAACCGAAGTGGTCTTGTATTAAATAAGCGACTACTTAAGGTTGTTTTGGTAATTGTACTCGTTAACATTGATGGCATATTACTTATGGGTTATGGAGACATGAATGAAGATTTGTTTAACGTATCGAGTCGAAGTTACCCGGCGAGGGCAAAACATCTTTTTTTATAAAAATATTAATTCATTTAGTTCATCAGTATGGTAACGTTTTAATTGTTTTAATTTTGACACACTATACAAATTTGATTATTATTGCTTAAAGACTAAAATATAATATACTATACTATTCTTTATAAATGATAGTGCATGTTTATGGATAAGCTAAAGACTGACATCTTTACCTGAAACCAGAAAACCAGCATGACCAGAAACCGGAATATAAAAATAATAATAGTTTTATTTATTATCATCATCATCATCATCATCATCATCATCATTATTATTATTATTATTATTATTATTATTATTATTATTATTATTATTATTATTATTATTATTATTATATATTTCTACATAGATACTAAGTTTTCTTTCTACTTCTGTGATCTGAATATCCTTTTGTCCAAAGTATGTTTTTGTTAAAACTGGTACTTTTTGCTAGGTACGTTTTAGATTGGGTACGTTACGTATTGAATATTGCACCTCCATGTTTGAAATGGTGATCAACGTGTGTTTATATAATGAAGGTTAAAGTGTTTCGGCTTCTGTTTACATGAAATACTATTTATTTCCAGTCCTTTATGTTGAATAATTCGGATAATACTGAGCGAGAAGATTTAGCAGAAGCCATTTCAAGTAGCCTGTCGACATGTTTTCAAGAAATATTTTAAGTATTGTCGGTCGTAGGTTAATCAGAAAAGAAATTAATGTCACACGTCCTGGCTATTTTAACAAAATACCCATATTTCGAACATATCAACTATCATCAACAGTGGGTGCAATTCAGGAACCCAACGAAGCCCAATTGACGCATAAGGCTCCATACACCATTAAAAGAAGTCGAGAATAATGGGTCAAAAACGGAAACTCCCGACGAAACGAACAAGATTACAAATCACCCTCTGATGAGAGAGTTGGCTCTTGTAATCAAGAATAAAAGACTTGGAAATAATGTTAGCGATGACACTGTAAAAAAAATACGGGATGAAATTCCAGGGTATCTTGAACATGTTATGTCAAAGGATGAGGTAACAATGGAAAGCGATAAAGGTGTCATTGATTGCTGTCAGTTTCTTTTAGCATGGGATACCCCAGTAGCACACATGAAAGAACTACAAAACTATTTACTCAGCCGAAAAGATTCTCTGAGTTTCTCAAATTTGACTTATTTAATGACACTCTGCTTGAATTATCCAGAATTTGGAGAACTGTTCAATACAAAAGACGCAATTATGGGTTTGTGGGATTCTTGTCATTCCTCAAAACCCCAAGATATATTATTTGTGCTGAATTTGATAGGAAAAAGTGACATGGGTAAACGTCCAAGTGTTCCAGCTAAAATTGAAAAGTCTGTTTCATATATGGGACAGGGTGATATTGTGGCACTTCTTCATATATGTTCAAAATACCGCATGCGTATGTATGTTACTTTAAAAGAATTAGTAGAAAAGTTGACAGATGATGGGCTGATGATGATGAAAATGATAGATTATTCATCTCTTCTCTTTAGTTTTAGTAGCTTATCATTTTACCCAGTTGAAGCAATTTCCAAAATTTGCAAATGTATTGTCATTAAAACAAAAATGGATGCTACAAAAGTTGAAAAAAAAATTCTTTTATCGGTGATTAGATCATTAGCAGCTCTAAGGTATAAGAACCATGATATCTTGAACAATTTTAGTCAGTTACTTTTTGAAGATTTAGAGTCCGTAAATTCAACGATAGATTTTGAAATATTCACCAGAGTTTTGCAGTCCCTAGCTTTGTTCAGTTATATACCAGAAAGTTTGAAATGTGATAGCCTTGTATCTTTTGCAAAGAAAAGCTATGAAAATGGTATTTGGGAGGAATCGCCAATGCTTTGGCTAAATATGGTTTGGTCCATGGCAGTGCTCAACATAGCTGATGAAACCATCATAGGCTCTGTATTAAATGACAAGTTTTACAGTTGCCTGGAAGCAAAAAGTGGTAAGATAAAAAAAAACTAGCAATGACTTTTAATTTTATTTTCAACTTAAAGTTTTGATTTTGACTGACAAAGCATAAAAATAACATACAAAAGTTGAGCCATTTTAAACAAATTTTGAAAAAAATATAAAAAAAAAATTACATAGCATTTAATGGGTGAGGGTACAAGAGAAAAACCTAAAAGTACCGTAACTGTTTTCTTAAAAATTGGACCTTATATTGATCCCTTTTTGGGCTATGTCTAAACAAAAGAATCTTTTGCAAATTAAGTCTGAGCAACAACAACAACAAAAAAAAAAAAAAAAAAGAAAAAAATTGCTACATACATGTTATTAACTCTTAACAACAAAAAAAATTCATTTTTCACTTGAATAAGTCACAACAACAACAAAAAAGTCTTTATTTTTTCACTTTTTTTGAACAACAAATCTCTTAACAACAAATTTCCATTTATCACTTCATTTAAGTCTTAACAAAAATCTCCACATTTATCACTTACTTAACTCTGCACAACAAATCTCCATTTATCACTTATTTAAGTCGGAAAAAATTTCCAAATTTATCACTTAACTGAGAAGTTATTCTGAACAAGAAATTTTCATTTGTTACTTTGTTAAGTCTATACAACAAAAGAAAAACTTCTTATGTCATTTAGCTACATTTCAACAACAACAACAAATCTCCATTTCGGCTACATCTCAATAACATTTTTCACTTATTTACATATATGTCTAAAAAAACAGCAAAAAATTTCTCTTTTTGTCAGTTGGGTCTCAACAACAAAAGAAATCTCCATCTGTCACTAAATTATTAAAGTGTCAAAAACAAATCTCTGTCACTAATCAACTTTAGCATCAAAACTCTGTTTTCACTTAGTTAGGTCTTGACAACAAATCTCTTTTTGTCACAGTGAACACTCAGCTACAAATATCTAGCACAAAGTCAAATCTTGGCAACATATCTCTATTTGTCACTAAGTGAACTCTAAGCAACAAACTTCTATTTGTCACTGGGTGAAATTTCAGCAACAAATCTCTATTTGTCTAAAGTGAACTCTCTGCAACCAGTCTCCATTGTTAGTTAAGTCTAAGTCGCTAAGTGAACTCTCACAACAAACCTCTATTTGGCACTTAGATACATCTCAATGACAAAATATTCTTCATTTTTTACGAACATGTAACCAGTTAAGTTGCTACAAGTGAACTCGATAAACAATCAACATGAGATAAATTTTTTATTCATAGCTTAGTAAAGTCTCATAACAGGAAAATTTCTCAGATTATTGTTAACATGTTGAGTCATAGATAAGTCCCTGGCTCATATGATAGGAGAAATTTGTTGTAATATACTAGAACCCAATACCCAATCTGTATAAAAACTGTCAAAGATAAATCTCTTGATTTAAACTTACACAAAGTACCTGCATGTTTCAATGAGTTATAATGCATAAAAAACGATACAGAATTTTTGAAAAAAGTTTATATTTTAAGGATAACATTTTTGTCAAATCTTCTTCAAACTTGCATAGAATGATCTTTCTAATAAAAGCTACATGTAGGATATGTTTTATATAGGTCATACACTAATATATATTTGATCAGAAAACATACATGCCACAAAATCAAGTCATAGACAGGCCTTATTTGTGGTCTATCGAGTCTCTTTGTCAGAGGCAAGTGATCTGAAATGTGTGCTTGCAGATTACAGCACCACTAATAGCTTGTGTTCAAATCCTACATGTAATTGAGAAGATCATAGTGAGAAAAGTCATGGTTTTCTCCATGCACCCTGGATTTTTTCACTATTCCAGAACTGACCCTCTCATTATAATTGGAACATTTATGAATGGAATATAAATCACCATTGATAAGCTCAATCTGACATAACTGTTTTTGTATTGATTTCTTTTCAGATTCTACTCCATTTCTAGTGAAAAGGATACAAGAATTGAAATTGTTGGCTGTAGACTGTACTGCTGCACTTGATATAGATAATTATACTGGACCCAGGCTAAGTAAGACCAAGGATAACAGTCTAATGTATCAACAGGTTTGTAGTCCATTAATTTTGTCTTGTGTGTTTTAACAGTCAGTGAACTGGGTTTTAGTTATTCCTAAGTTTGGCAGCCCTGATGTTCAAATGTTTAAATTAAAAGAGTTAAACAGTTCATTTCTGATTTCTCTTCATGCTCGTTTGAATCACCCATTCGTAAGAACTTAAGGTCCTGTTTCACTAGGTCACCCCAGGTCAGTTTAAGTCTACCACAGGCCCAAGGACTAGTGACATTCAGTGTACAGATCATAGATATATGTCCAAAGCTGCTCTCTATGTGGCCAAATCATCTTAGCTTGCTTGTTTGGAGAATTTCTAAGATATCTGATGTTTAGCTGAGAGAGAAGAGGCTATAGGGACATCTTCAGGTTTGAGATGACAGGTCCATCTTATAATGACTCTATTATTGAGCCAAAGCTTCCTAAGCACTACATGTAAATGATCACGGTGCCTCTTACCACCTAGGTTCAAATCATTCTATGGCAGATCCTAGTGTGATCATTTGTCAGTCATTTGCTGATGGTGGGTAGTTTATTAAAGGTACTCCCATTTCTTCCACCATCTGAGAACTGACCACTCATATAAAAGTGAAAGGAACCTAAGTGGACATTCAAAACTTACTTAAATCCACTTAAGTCTGAAATTGACTTTTGAAGTTTTACGGTGAACTAAATACAGTTGAACTTAGGATACATTGAACTCTTATTTAGAAAATCGCTTATATTGAAATAAAATTAATTTCCCCTGCAAAACCTCACTAATTTTTTTGTTGGTATTTCCAGTTTATATTTGAACTCGCTTTGATTGAAATTTTGGGTAATTTGAAAGGTTGATCTAAGTCCCCTGAATTATTTAAGCATTGTTTTGATAATGGTTAATGTGAAGTAGCTCAAGTAAAACTTTACAGGTATACATCGTTAACAAAATACATGTTTGTAGACACAAAAAAACAAAAAACAAACCCGTATTCGGGCAAGCAGTTCTCTGAAACTGAGATATAGATAAAAATAAGATATAATCATTATCACTTTGAGTTGTCTGTCTGACTTTATTTTAAAATCAGGCGTAGAACACACAGGATGGCTAATCCAACAAAATGGAAACAATTAAAAATAGGTGCAAAGTTTGAAATTTTACAGGCATTTATATTCCTAAATCAACTTGAAATTTTTGTGTCAATTTGGGATAAATTGAAATTCAGTTAATTTGAAAAGAAACTTGCAATCCCTTTGAATTTCAATATAACCAAATTTGACTGTTGTACTTCAGTAATGAAATGTTTATATCGGATGTTAGGTAGTGAGGAACATTTTCAATTACTGTACATCAAACTTTATTGTGATCCTGATTAATTAGTTAAGATCCATTTGAGGTTTTTAATTTATATGACATTCTTTATCCAGTGTTTGAAATAAAACTTTTCCTTAGTTGTGTTGGAAAGTTAAAAATGTTGGCAAGCAAGTCAAAGGAAAAAATAGGTTGCCTTGGTTTACAAATACTTGATCAAAACTGTTAATGCAACATAATAAATTGATGTAAATTTGTGACATTTTTGCAAACTTCAAAATACCTGTCTCAGAGTCCAAAAAGACAAAACCTGCTCTGTTAACAAAGTTTTACTGATGTTGGGCATGCAGTGTAAATATTGAATGAGAAATAAGATCCATATGATATATATATATATATATTATATATATATATATATACATGTTATATATATATATACACACATCATATTTAAGTTGGGTAGCATTAAAGAGGGATTTGCCAAAAAATATTGGGATTTTAATCACTTATTAAGAAAAAAAGATAGAAGAAGTAGTCTGTAACACTTGACAAAACAATAGAAGGTCATTCTTAAGAGGTTAATATGTGTATATATATAAAATCATTTATTTTAGGTTAAATCAAATAGTAAAAGAATGATTTTGGACTTGATGTTTGTGACAAACAAATTGGCTGAAAATAAGGACAAGTGCTATAAAATTAATAAGTTTTTACCAGAATGTGGATATATCTTAGGTAAGTTATATAATTATTACAGATTTCTAATAAATGGTCTATCTTTTTTCTTTGTGAAGATTTTGGTCAACCAATTTTTTTATTGGTGTCCTTAGCGGCCAACTAGTCTAAAATGTGCTAACAGATCAAAGTGCCTCTCTGCCTAGGTTCAAATTCCTACTTGGGCAGATTCTAGTGTGAGATTTGTCAGTTTGCTTGCGGAAGATTTTATCTTGGCACTTCAGTTTCCTCCACGTCCCAGAACTGCCTGCCACATTATAAAGGAAAAATTATGGGTTGACAACTAAGGTCCAGAGTTGTCACCATCTATTTGCAATAATCAATTTCTCGTAATCTGTCATGGTAGAGAAAAGGTTACATTTACAGAATTGAAATCTCATAGTTTCTATCTGGTTTTTACACAAACCCCATCATATTCTGATTTACAAATGATTGACCAGATAAGAATATTATCCATGCTGGATATATAGACATCTCGGGTTAAATGAGAAAAACCATGTACTAGTACAGTGAGTGCTACTGCATACATGTAATACTAGTGAGTTTACCTTCCCTCCCCCCCCCCTCTCTCTCTCTCTCTCTCTCTCTCTTCTCTCTCTCTCTCTCTCTCTTCTCTCTATTTGTCAACATCTTTTTCAAACACAAAAGGTAAAGATATTCACTCTCATGATACTAAAGTGATCTACAGAATTTATTGAGGTTATTTGAGCTATATACATGTATAATACAAAAATTGCACATGGGATTTTGAAATATAGTGAACATTTGTTTACTTTTTAAATTTAGATGTTGAACTCTTGGTGGATAGTGATGGCAAACTGCTTCCAGTTGAGGAAGACCAGCAAGGAGATGGAAACAAGAAAAAACATAAGTAATTATAGAATAATTAACGTTTAAGATGAATTCACTAAAACATGTTCAAGTGGACTTGTTGGAGTACCAGTAAATCACTTCAAGCAAATATTTTGGAGTACTGGTAATTCACATCAAGTGTACTTGTTTGTAGTAATTCCCTTCAAGTGAATATTTTGGAGTACTGGTAATTCCCTTCAAGTGAAGTTGTCGAGGTACTGGTAATTCACTTCAGGTGAAGTTGTTGAAGTACTGGTAATTCACTTCAGGTGACCTTGTCAGGAGCAATTCTTTTTAGGTGAATTTGATGGAAGTAATTCACTTTCAAGGGACCTTGTTGGAGTACCAGTAATTCCCTTCAAGTGAATATTTTGGAGTACTAGTAATTCCCTTCAAGTGAATATTTGGAGTACTGTTAATTCCCTTAAAGTGAAGTTGTTGAATTACTGGTAATTCACTTCAGGTGGAGTTGTTAAAATACTGGTAATTCACTTCAGGTGAACTTATCAGGAGCAATTCACTTTAAGTGAACTTGTTTGAGTGACAGACAAAAAATCTGTTTGTCCAACCAGAGTTTTTACTTTTCTTATAGAGTGGATGAGTAACAGAAAAAATCCAACTGTCTAAACAAATTTTACCTGATTGTCATAAGTGGCAAAAAAATCCACTTAGCCCAACAAAGTTTTACATTTCTGAAAGAATGGATGAGTAAGTAATCCAAGTTTCTGGTTTAATAATTATTGATTAATAACTTTATTTTCATAACTTTGTTGAAAACCTTTATTTTGAGAATGTTTTTGTTAAATAAAGGGGATAGGTTTTGTACTTTTGTTTATGAATATGAATATATAATTAAAAAAATGTATTGTCTAAAGAGAGTGGTGTACAGCCATGGAGCCTTAGACAAGACAATTAGTGAATAGATGGTGGTGCAAAGTGCATTGGTAAAAAAAAAATTGTACTTATAAACTTTCTTACACTAGGATCTGTCCAGAGCAGGTTTTTAAACCTAGGCAGTAAGAGTCTCTGTTAGCCTTGTTTTGCTCTTTATACCAATCAGAGTAGGTTTTGAACATAGACAGTGAGAGGCTTTCTTAGCCTTGTTTTGCTCTTTATACCAATCAGAGTGGGTTTAAAGCATAGACAGTGAGAGGCTCTGTTAGCCTTGTTTTGCAATTTATACTAATCAGAGTGGGTTTTAAACATAGACAGTGAGAGGCTCTGTTAGCCTTGTTTTGCTATTTAGATCAATCACCCACCAATGGTCTAAATGCTGTTTGTTTAAACCATGCTGTATTTGGTATGTGCTCTAATTATTGTGTTTTCGTCTGTTACTCTCATTGTGTCTCTGTCCATCTGTCTTATCATACTTTTAAAACAGCAAGTTTATCTTCAGCCATATTAAATGCTGATTATTATGCTGTACTGATTTAAATTTTGATGAATGATAGGTCAAGTTTGAGTTTGAATAATATATTTTTGCCATGTAGTTTTCAGGGTTATTTTCACTTACCATGGGAGCCTCCATGACCTAAGGTTCTAAATCTTACTTTTGAATTACAGCACTTCCTAATGTCTAAGTTTGATTCTCAGGAAGATCCTATAGAGAGAAAGTTCTGTTAGTTCACTTGCCAAAAGTCAATGGTTTTCTCTTGGCATTCTGGTTTCTCCCACCATCCATGAACTGACTGCTTAGATATAAAGTGAAAAAATCTTGACTCAGGGTAAATCACCATGATTAATCCAATCTCTAAATGCCATATCTTCATCAGACAAGCTCCTTGTGAAAGGCGAGTTGAGTGAGAGTTGAGTAATGGTGTTTAACGTCCATGTCAAGACTATTTCACTTAAGTCGATACATTGTCAGCTATAGGCGAAAGTGCAGAAATTTTGCCTATTTGTTGTGCTGATGGCATAATACAGCAGGGTTCTTTATCATGCCATGCCTGCCGTGGCAAGGGACTTCATTTATTTTAAGTTCCCATCCCAAAGAACTGTGACTTTCTTTTCCTAATGCCGAGTTTTTGGCGAAAGAACAGTCATGTAGTGGGTATAGAATTTTGAATCCAGTATAAAACACCATTTATCCAATCTAATCCATTATCTGCATATCCACTTAGATTTGTTATTTTCTTTTTTGTTTGTTTTGTTTTGAAAATTTATGTTAATAGAGGGAAAAAATAAATTCTGAACCAAGAGCCACATATGTCATGAAATGGCCATTAGTATAACAATGTTTTCTTCATTATTTCAGGGTAGCAGTTATAGTGCTTCCTTTTGATGGCCTGACTATAAATGAACCACAGGAAATACTTGGACGCTTCGTTGTTCAGTTTAGACATTTGAAGAAAATGGGTTACAAAATTGCAGAGGTATACATACATATGTAAATGCATACATGCATACATCAAGTATATATACATGTATTGTAATTGATGCTATTTAATACCCCCTCAAACTAAAAATAATAGTCAAGGACATCTCTTAAAATTTCACTTCAGACAGGTTTATGAAAAACTTTGAGCTTCTAAACCATAGAAATTTTTACTTCTTATTGAGAGAACCAGTAGATTGTTTTTCACTACTACATTTTACACATGTTGAAACTTTTTGGAAACTATTGAGACATACTCATACCAGTAAAGTATATTATAACTGCCTCATTGACTCATTAGTAGAGGTTCCACTTGAGAACAGGAGGTAGTGAGATTTAACCCCAGCCAGCTCATAAATAAGACTTCTTTAAAACTTGACAAACTGCTTCCTCACCTGGTGTTTTTGTTAGGATAAAAAGAGTACTGATTAGGTGCAAAGATAATGTAACTGAGGGAGTGGTATGCTTGTGTGCAGCATTTTGACTTGGTTTACTTAGTAACATAAACACAGTGACTCGGTTAACTTAGTAACAAAAACAGAGTGACTCGGTTTACTAAGTAACATAAACAAAGTGATTTGATTAACTTAGTAACATAAACACGGTGACTTGGTTTGCTTAGCAACATAAACATAGAGACTCAATTTACTTGGTAACATAAACACAATAACTTGGTTCATTGTAACATAAACACAATCACTTGGTTTATTGTAACATTAACACAATGACTTGAATTGCTTATTTACATAAACACAGTGACTCGGTTCACTTAGTAACATAAACACAGTGACTCTGTTTACTCAGTAAGAAAGACACATTGACTCTGTTTACTCAGTAAGAAAGACACATTGACTCTGTTTACTAAGTAACATTAACACAGTGACTCAATTTACTTAGCAACATAAACACTGTCTTGGTTTACTTAGTAACATAAACACAGTGACTCAGTTTACTAAGTAACATAAACACGGAGACTTGGTTTACTAAACAACATTAGCACATTGTCATGGATTACTTTGTCACATAAACACAGTGACTCAATACTCAGTAACATTAACACAGCGACTCAGTTGGCGAAGTAACATAAACACAGTGACTTGGTTTATTGTAACAAAAACACAGTGACTCTGTTTACTTAGTTAGATAGACATAGTGACTCGATTTACTTAGTAACATAAACACAGTGACTCAGTTTGCTAAGTAACATAAACACAGTGACTTTGTTTACTAAGCACCATAAACACAGTGACTCAGTTTGCTAAGTAACATTGACACAGTGATTTGATTTACTTAGTAACATAAACACAGTGACTCAGTTTGCTAAGTAACATAAACACAGTGACTTTGTTTACTAAGCACCATAAACACAGTGACTCAGTTTGCTAAGTAACATTGACACAGTGACTTGATTTACTTAGTAACATAAACACAGTGACTCAGTTTGCTAAGTAACATAAACACAGTGACTTTGTTTACTAAGCACCATAAACACAGTGACTCAGTTTGCTAAGTAACATTGACACAGTGACTTGATTTACTTAGTAACATAAACATAGTTACTCAGTTTGCTAAGTAACATAAACCCAGTGACTCTGTTTACTTAGTTACATAAACCCAGTGACTCTGTTTACTTAGTTTCATAAACCCAGTGACTCTGTTTACTTAGTTACATAAACACAATTACTCTGTTTACTTAGTAACATAAACGCAGTGACATGGGTTACTTAGTTACATAAACACAGTGACTCTGTTTACTTAGTAACATAAACACAGTGACATGGGTTACTTAGTAACATAAACACAGAAAACTAGGAATAATTTGAATTTCTATAATTTTAGAATTAGTTTGTTAGACATATCACAAATAAAATGGCTTTTCATTTCAGTTTTGTTTTCATTAATCTTTGACATTAGTGTTTATTTAGTTTAAATATATGTTTTTTCTTTTAGATACGACACGACCAATGGCCATCCAAAAACTCAACAGTTGATACAAAGACTGAGTTTCTTAAAATGAAGATTTTAGAGGCTATTGAAGATTCCTAAATTATACATATTCTGATCATTCACATCGTATTCAACATCAAATTGACATTATATCTCTTCAATTATAAGATTGTAAATTAATTTGGTTTTATTAAATTTAAGATTTTTGAAATTCTTTGTTCTGTGAAAGGAGTAGATCAAGTAAGGAGGTTCATAAATGGCTTAAGTAAATGTTTGATGATAATGCACATTGAGTTAAAGCATATTTAAAAATATAACTTTACTACAGAGCTGTTGGAGAAAATGAACAAAAACTAATAACATTGCAATGAACGTGCCCTAAAGATGATGGTATACAAATAATTTCAGTTTTTTGACATTTAAGCACCTTTTTAGCTCCCTTGCTAAGTAATTTACTCCCTTGCTGAGTAATTATTTCCCTTGATGAGTAATTAGCTCCCTTGCTGAGTAATTATCTCCCTTGTGAGTAATTATCTCCCTTGCTGATTGCTTTGTAATTAGCTCCCTTGATGATTACTTATCTCCCTTGCTGAGTTATTATCTCCCTTATTGTATAAGGGTGAGAGCAGTGCAGAAATAAGTGTTTTTCTTCATTGTCAAGATTTCTTATGTTGAGGTGTCATTTCTGGGTTGGTGTAGAAAACCAGAGCACTCTGACCTGTGGCAAACGAGATAACAAATTTTCTCACATCAGGATCTGCCCAAATAGGATTCAATCCTACTTCTTGAAAGCATATGTTTTGTAAGTGTGGGCTTTAGACCACTTGACCACTTAGATTGCAAATGCAGAACAGCTTTTGATATATACACTCTGTTATTGCATCAGTGTTTAATGGTAAGATAAGGGGTTGAGTAGAGTAATGGTGTTTTTTGCCCCAGTCAAAATTCTTCAATTTACATGTATATCAAGGTGGTCAGTTCTTAGATGATGAAGGAATTTTAACAGCCCTTAAACAAGCAACATACAAACTTTCTCACTCTTTGGTCTGCCAAAATTGGATTCAAACCTCGGCAGGGAGATGCACTGTGATCTGTAAGCGAAGACTTTAGACCTCTTGTTCACCCAAGCAAATTTTATGAATTAAGAGATGAGTTATGTATATCATGTCATTTAATTGCCTTTAACATGTCCTCAAAAGCTCACATCAGGTTTTGGTTTTGTCTAAAAGATTACTTTTTAAAAAAAGGAATACTGCTGAAATGGTTTTGTTTGTCATCCATTATTTATCATTAACAAAGAGCTATTTTTCACCAGGTCAATGAAGTATTTACTATATTCCAAAAATTAAATTTATTGAAAAAGGTTTTTTATACATCCATTTGAAAAAACAGATGTGTGGGGCTGTCTCTCTGGGATATTATGAACATTCTTAGGAGTTATACCCCTTTGACTGAAAAATTTTGAAACATGACTAGAGGCAAAGTCTGATGTGATATTTTAAAATTCTAAGGTCATAACCTTAAAAATGTTCATTTAAAATTTAATGGAAAAAAAAGTTTACATGTTTTTGTGTAATGTTTACAAAATTTGCATATTAACTTTACATTGCTGTAGCTAGACAATTTGTAAAGATAATGCCCTGGGGTTTGCAGTTTTTCGTGAATCTGAGTTCAAAATGAGGTCAGGTTTAAAGTCGTGAACTAGTTTTTAGCTCACTTGGGTGTTTTAAAAAGAAAAAAAAAAACAAAATTAAAGGTGTTTCAGATGAGCAATACAGGACTTATTGGGCCTCTTGTTAAATGATTTTATTCTATTTTTTACCTTTTTTAAAAGCTACTTAAATGGAGAATTATTGTTTTACATGTGTATAGATGCTCGAAAACCAAAACTTAAACACTTGCTTCTATATAATTTATAAATAGGTATCTAGTTACCTTGCATTATAACTTTTTTTTATTGGAGACAGTTGTATTCTGAACCCTATCAACTGAACTTGATTTTAAATTTAGCTTAATGAACAAATCATCTTGTGCAATTAAAAATTTAGTTCATACTTGGCCAGTTTCTTAGGAGTTATACTCCTTATAAATCTGAAAAATTGGTTTTTTTTTTTCTGAAATATTTGGAGGAATAATCTTATGTGATCTTGTAAATGTGTATGTACTTCAATCTATAAATTTTTCTTTTTATGATATTTTTCAGAAATGAAGGTGATGAGTTCACCACGGTTTTATGAGTAGAGTAGACTGAAAATGTTTTACACCCTGATCAAGATTTTTTTTCACTTAAGTTGTGGCGGGCAGTTCTTAAGTGATGGAGGAAACAGGAGTGTTGAGATAAAACCACTGACTTTTGGCTGACAATTTTTTTTTGCACAAACCAGGACTTGAGAGGCACTGTAATACTTCCCAAGACCACTTGGCCACCAAAGACCCACTTTAGTGATTTGGTATTCAGTTTAACTCGTGTTATATAGTTTAGAAACAGCGGTGGCAGTTCCTATATGCAACATTTTATAGAGCAATGCATGTAGGTTTGAAAGAAATTCATTTATTATTTTTATTGACCACCATTAAATTTAAAAAAAGACCGAACGTAGGTAGGTCAAAAATTAAGAAAGCGAAAGTTGAACACCTTGTGTTATGGTAGGGTCAAGCGGTTTTATTTTTAAATTTTAATTTTAATATCGAACCAGCGCCTGTGAGGTATACATAAATATCCAAAGTTCTTATTAATTAAAATATCACTATCTTATGCTATGGGGTTGCTACTGTTCAAGAATATTTAACTTATGTCCGAAAATTTATTAATATCATTCAAAACCACCGGTAAAACAAATTATTAGAGGCCACATGTATGTAAAGTTCGCTGTTTTCGAAAAAACAAAAATTGCTTACTCACATACATGGTGCAATGAACAAAAAATCAAGGAAAACAAGAGGAAAGTGCGAGTTGCCTCCCTTTTATCAGTTTACAAATTATCTTGCATTACATACATGTGACAGTAGTGTAACAAGCAAACCAATGAGTTACTATCGGTCCACAATCGTTTGTCATACACTGATTAAGCGAACAAAACTCTAAATTTAAACAAAATCATTCAAAAATATAAAAAAAAATTCCATGTAAAATTTACTGGCCTAACGGGGAAAAATAACCATACTTATTCAAAAAGTTTCTTTAATTCTGTGCATAATACATCTTTTAAATGTTTTTAACAAGATAAAAAATTCACTATGTCCAAAATATCCTTTATGTTCCTTCCTAGTTTAAAATATAAGATATGATGTCATGATTTGAATATTCATGATGATCACTCTTTAAAACTCCGAACAACAATGAACACTCAATCATTAACATATGACTCTTTTCTATATTTTTCAAATTGAAACAAATTTTTTTTAACTATATCTATTTCATATTTGGACATTGATTTCTTTTTTCATATTTCTTTTAAATTCAACAACTTGTGTAAGAAATGTGATTTACATATTAAATCATTTGACCTTTATTAACCTTAAAATACCCTGATGTAATCTTGGGAGAGGTCCAATTGGATCATTGGAGTCAATGAATTTCATTTTTCTTAAATGTTTATATACAGAAAAATTCGAAGAAAGAATTTTTCATTTGAAAATAGAATTTGGTTAGGTCAGTGTTATTTATTTTATTCTTACTGTTATTTGTATGAGGAAATTGTTTTTAATAAAAGAAATATTTAGAAAAAAAACCATGTAACCGTCACATGTTTTTTTTTTCTAAATATTTCGTTTATTTAAAAAAACAATTGTGAATCAATAGTAATATTAATCATTGCATAGTGTACGTGTTTTTATATTACTCTCTTGAATTTAACAGTTCACCGTTCAAAATATTCCCGAAGTTAGTTGCTAATTGAATGAACAAACAATTTCATTAAAAACATGTTACACACCAGATCATTTAAATCATTAGTCTGATTTGTTTGGAAATGATATCACTCCAAACCATATAACATTAGTCGAAACAACCCCACTTTCACGATCAACTGATCAATATCACCCCTACTAACCTAGGTTTTGGGAGCTTACGCTAAACGTTGTCGGTGCATCTCGCAACTTCTGACTAAACGGCGTACATAGTTTTTACGCCCATTTTTATTATTTTAAGTATATATAGTTTGACAGTTTTGAGATGGTGCAATCATGAGAACTGACAAATCTCGAATTAGGATCTGCCGGGTGGGCAGGAAAATCCGCTCAAATGTCTATACCGTTTTCAAGAATCCGCTCAAAAGGGTTAAAATGATCCGCTCAAATGTCCTCAGATGATATGCTGCTTAAACGTCCTTTTTTATCCTTTCAAATGTCCTATCAATCCGCTCAAATGTCCTGCGCCGGGATGGGCTCTTTAGACCACAATTGTCAAGGTCACCTTTGCGGATAATGGAATTAACTTTGAAAACTACCTGGACAAATAATAAAAAATAAAATGATTCAAATCTAAATTGACCTTTAATTTATCAGCATTTATAAGTTACATAATCAGCTTGCGAGGAAACAACGAAACAATATTAATTTTTTTTTTTGATTGTGAGAATTGGAGGTCGGTGGTTTTAAAAAAAGAAGTCGTCTCAGTGAAATTTTCTTGTTTAGGGTGAAAAAAAAAACATTTACTATTCTTCATCATATATGGGTAAAAATTCTGTGACTGACATTTGTAAAGCGCTCACTCTATTCTCAGTGACTCTGTCTATCTTAATTCTCTACCATAAAGAGGCCTCGGTGACCGAGTGTTTTAAAGCGCGCTTACGGATCACAGGCGACTCTCACAACTATGAATACCACTCGGACAGATCCTAATGTGAGAAAGTTTGTCAGTTCGCTTGCCAAAGGTTGTTTTCTCTGTCATTCCACAGCTGACCGCCTCGATAAGAGTTAAAGAATTTTGACTAAGACGTTAAAAACGATAAATCCAATTTAATCTTCCAAAATTTCAAGCTTCATCTTTAATGATCAAGAAGCACTTATCGTAGGTCTGCTATATACATCTGTTTTGCGATATCATAGAGCCCGATGTTTCAGTATTCGTTCCAGTCTTGATGATGATTAATATATATATATATATATATATATATATATATATATATATATATATATATATATATATATATATATATATATATATTACAGACGCTCATCAACGTATTAATTATTTAAATACTAGTATTTGGCTTGAAGTTTTTCTTTTCAGAAAAAGGTAGATAATTATATACATGTATTTATATAAAGTATGATAAGTAGAAAAAGAATGATGATGATGTAACTTATTGCTTCTTTCCCTATTTTTAACAAGAAGTGAAAAAAGTAAATAAGTCTACTAATATTATTGTAAAACAGCTTTCATTTTGGTTGATTTCACACGTGCTATATTTTTAAACGATCGACAGCTTTATACCAGGGCATTTCCAATGTTATGGCAGTTTTTAGAACACTTAAACGATTTTATGACCTCTCGTATTAATTTAATGTTATGGAAAATGTTACAAAAATTAAACTCATGGTGTTTATGGGGTTATAAAACGCATTCATATTGTAAAGAAGTTGTTGTAATTCCGTGTCAATGTTATTTCATTTCATTGTGTAATTCTAATTGTATTATTTTCCAACTGGTTGTTATCTTTTCATTGTTCTCGATTCTGCTGCAGCACACCTATTAAACAGAATTTAATATACACCTTTAATTGCAAATAATCACCTGTTAAAGAAATTTCGTTTATTTTTTACGACTTATTTTGAATTTAATTGGAGAGTTAAGTAATGATGCAAGTCGTTCTTGTCCTTGATGATTTCAATCTCTCTCTCTCTCTCTCTCTCTCTCTCTCTCTCTCTCTATATATATATATATATATATATCACCAGCTTGTCGCGGGATTTTGATATTGGCATTGGTTACGCCGGCTTTTTCCATTATTTCAGAAGTGACTTAATCTATTTGAAGTAATTTTACTGATTACTTCTACCACAGAGGGTTTTCAACCTATAATAAAACATTGGCTTGAAGTTTTACCCAGAATATATATATATATATATATATATATATATATATATATATATATATATATATATATATATATATATATATATATATATATATACACGCTAATCTTAATAAGCAAAATAAACATATCTATATTCTGTATTTTTATGTAAAAATAATAAGTAGAAAAGGAATGATATTAGACATATTTCTTTTCCTTTTTTAACAAGAAATGAAAACAGATTAAATCATTATAAAAGTAAATAATTAAGTCCGCTAATGCAGCTTTTACACGTGGTACATTTTTTAAACGATCGGACAGCTTTTATACCAGGGCATTTCTAATGTTTTGCAATTCTAGAAATTTCAAACGATTTTATGACCTGTCACATTAATTTAATGTTATGGAAAATGTTACAAAATTTAAACTCATGGCGTTTATGGGGTTATAAAACACTTTCATATTGTAAAGAGATTGTTGTTATTTCGTGTCAAAGTTACTCTTCATTCCATCGTGTAAATCTCCCTTTTTTGTTCAATTATATTTAATATTTTCCAACGGCTGTTTTCTATTCATTTTTTAGTTCTGCTGCAGTACACCTTTTAAACAAACTTTGATATACACCTTTTAATTGTAAATAACCACCTGTCAAAGTAATTTTCGTTTATTTTTTACGATTTAGTTTGAATTTGATCAGAGATCTAAGTATTACTCATACAGATATTTATATATTTATTAACGTCTTTTCATTTACTCGTCTACTTAGAAGTCTGATATATATATATATATATATATATATATATATATATATATATATATATATATATATATATATATATATATATATATATATATATAAAAGGAATCACTTTAAAATTAACAATATACGGTTATTTTACCTCAATGTCTATTAAGCCATACCGCCAATGCTATTTTTTTATATTTCATAGTTAAAACATATTTTATTGCCAATTGTTCAATATATTGCAATGGGATCGGATATAAGTTTAAAAACTTATAATTGTTCTTTCCCTAATAAATATATACATACATTGAAATTGAAATATATGGTGGCATTATAACAACACACACACACACACACATAAATTATTGAGAGAGAGAGAGAGAGAGAGAGAGAGAGAGAGAGAGAGAGAGAGAGAGAGATGGTAACATAACACATTTATTAAAACAACATACAAAACAAAGAAACTAAAACAAAAAATAAATAAAAATAATAAAATATTAGAACCTGTGTTTTTTTTGTATAAAAGTTTGAACACAAAAAAAGACTTTAGAGTTTACATCTTCTGAAAGGAAGACACTACCATACATCAAAGTATCAAGTGTAACTGGATAAACGCCGAGATTGTATTAAGACAGATTTAGTTGTTGACGTTGTGCAACATAGTTTGTACACTCAAAAAAATAATGAAATACATCTTCACGGTGAAATCAACAACTGCACACGGCGCTACTGACGATATTAACTCTTTTAAGATCAAATTTAAGACTCCTACATTTATTTTGCAATTTAGCATGAAGAATCGACAATTTGCGATCACCAGTATAAAAGAAGTGGGGTGCTTTTGGTAGTATTCTATTTTTAATTGTGTGTTTAAATTGAGATACCGATTCAGCATGTCTAGTAGTAATATTAAGATTATTCCATAGATTAATAGTAGAAGGAATATGGGGAACCTTATGCCCGCAGTCTACAGAAAGGGTTTACCAAATCTTCATTATTTCGGAGATTATAAGAATTAGAAGAGCCAACAGAGCTAGGTAACAAATCACATAAATGCTGAGGAACTAAACCATTATGGATTTTATAAGACAATACAAGCTTTTTCCTTTTCCTTCTTTCAGAAAGAGATTCCTGTTCTTGTTAAATCTTGTAAATGCGCTTTTTAGCAGTGTCAGCCATGTTTGTTTATCTTTGTAGTTCCGGATTATGTATTGCATTTTATATGTATTCATACAAGGAGTCACGTGGTTTTTGTGATTTTTGGTCAATATGAATGCAAAAGTTATCAAACTTGGAGAAATGGGAATTTCACACGGCAAATGAAAATATAAAAGTCTCAACACGTTTAATTGTTTTAATATTTATATTTAGGTATAGAATAAAGATATAGAAAGTTGAAGCTTTGTTATAACTAAAGACAAAACGAAAAAAAAAAATAAATAAATAAATAAATAAATAAATAAATACAACTTCAATAAAGAGTTACTTGTGGATTTGCGTTTTACAAATAAAGTTTCGATCAGTGTATTGTCAAACAGATGATTTACGGTAAAAAAAAAAGAGAGAGAGAGATTGCATCGCATGTTCCAAAGAATACAAAAAAATTATTACAAGATTCAAAATACCTTCTATAACATAAATACACATCAAGAAGAGTCCAGTAGACACAACAGCCACGAAGCAAGTACAATCAGTGACGTCAGTGATTACCCAAACCTTTTACGTTACCATTTATATGACACATTCTCATATAGATCAACATATTATTGGCCGCATAAATGTAGAAGCCAAAGCGAAATCATGGGAAACAGGAGTGATAACCAAAAAAAAAAATTAATAATAAAAACTTTATTACAAAGTTCATGTAAGTACCACTTGTTCTGGGGAAAATTCGGTTTCATTTTTTTTCTACTACACTCTTCCGCTTTTCCACTATTTCAATTGCATGTATTTGAAACCTAAACTACACATCTATTTGTCGAATCCCTGGAATGTATTTTCATTGGTTTGCGGTATCAGTCTGTGTACAACAAATCTGGCACCGATTATGAAACATGTACATAATTGTTGTCTTAGGAAAATAAATAAATGTTGCGAATGTTTGCACAAACTCGGGCAAAACATAAACTATGTTTATTGGAATGCCCAGAGAAAACCACCAACTTTAGACGAAATTTCACATTTTCTTCCCTTGGGATATGACCCAAATGGGATTCAAAATCAGATGGTGACAAACCATGATGGTGTAAAATCTTCGATGCAGATCAAAAGTACATTTAATATTAGACACTTTATCCTCGAAGTTGCCAGTTAATCATTATTCTGAATAACCAAAAAGAAAAAAAAAGAAAAGAAAAGAAAAGAAAGAAAGAAAGAAAGGAAGGAAAAAGTGCCGAGTGCTTGGCAAACAACTATTACTATCAGTTTTCAAGTCTTGGGACAGAACCAGTCGGTGTTCGAACCCCGACCTTCTACATAAGAAGCGAGCACTCTACCAAAATGAGCTACCATAGTGGTCATTCAATAAATGAGACCAAATAAATAAAGTAAAATAATGTGTTAGACGTGAAAAATTGAACTTATAAAAATACATTTTAAAGCAGTGGTAACACTAAATGAAGCAAATGCTATTTAAAGGATTGAAAAATAAAACCCTGGAAACAAATTATTCTTGATTTGTTGTTTCTTTTACTTCATTAGCTCTATATGGAACTAAATCGGTTAATCTCCCCTTTTTGTTCCTCTATCTCAATCTACTTTATTCCCTAGTATCCATTACGCTTAGCGATTGAATCAATTTCCACAATATCGAAAAGCATTTCTCTAAGCTGAGAAACAATTTAGAAAATTGTCACCAGTAATTAATTACGCACTTTCGACTAATTTGTTTCACGGGTGATTGTCTGCTCGTCAGCGAGCTAACAAGGTGAAATTTATAGGAAATCTAAACTGATTCCGTCTTAATGATGATAAACGTGCTCTATGTCACAAAGACGCTTTGATTTTAAAACAAATGTTGGAAACATCAGGTTATTAGCCCTATACTTAGTCCTTAAGAGAATGATTATTAAAAGAGCAACGGGCGAGATAAATGATGTTGATTAAAGGAGAAATATGTATAAACTTTATCCAATAATAATGCTTAGTATAGCTTAAATAAACGGCATTCAGTTCATCACACATCGCGTGTTTCAAGTTAATGATATTGAAATCACTAACTTGTTTTCTACTTGTAGCCATATTGTAACAATTCATCATTACTAAGTCTTATTTCAAATGAGCGAAATTGATTGCAATTTCTTTGAAATAGTCTAACAGATTGAAACCAGCTAAATATATATACTATACGATTTGTTCATTTAAAACAATATATTTGTCATCAGGAAATTTGACGTTCTTTTACTTTCACAAAGAACGTTTCGGAATATAATATGTAGCTTTTATTTTAAATCATTACAAACTAGAAACCGTTTCAATATTTTTTTTTCAAAACAAAGAGTAAAACGTCACCAGTGACAATTCTTCCTAAGCGTTATTCCAAACGTTTTTTCCTCACAAATATTTTGCACTATACTTTTACAGAATTTGATATTATTGTCCTGATTCCTACAATCATATATCTGTTCAAGCTTTTTGAGAACCTTTAAACTTATTTATCAATATTTTAAAAAAAATAACAATCACTGAACATAGGTAATAAAAATAAAGCACAAACATACCACTCCGAGTCCTTATCACAATCCCCAAAAGAAAAATAAAACAAAATAAAAACTGACAAATTCAGTTATATACGTGAACTTCCATTAAGGAAGTGAGGACGGGTGTTCCGGAAGGGTAAGCACCTTCTGTTCACATCCGTCATATGCAAAATCGAATTTGAGAATGAAAGAAACATGTAACTTAAATGCAATTTTTATCGTTAAAATATAATGAATAAGAAACAAATTAATTTCTTATGGGTTTGGAATTGAATAATGGAGACTAATTTTTCAGGGTGGTTATTATATATCACAATGTTTATATAAATTCGTGTAACACGGGTGTTACTCATTCCGAGGTCTTCCATAGTATGAGACAAACGGTTTTTATTTTCATTATGGTATTTAATACATGTGTATATATATTTATTTATATATTTCACTGGATCAAATGCTATAACTTGGAGTTATAGTAAAGGCAAACTAGTTTGCCAGTTTGTGAATACTATATTCGGAAGAGATTTTGGAATAAGAGTTTATGGATTTTCTGCTAGTTTATTTGTTAAAAATTATCAATTAATAAAAATGCTATGGTTGGCCATCACATGCCAACAATGTATTAGTTATTATTCAAGAAATGTAGTGGAAGAACAAACAATTGAGTGTTGGTCAATCTACGGAAATTGATGTTAAAAATATAGTTGAATACAATATTTTAGTTTTTTCCATTCAGTCAGATATTTAAAAAGTCTTTTTTATTAATATATAATTATTTCTGTTTTGTAGCTTTCAATAAAAATAATTTTGACGTATTAAATGAAGAGAAAATATAAAAATAAATAAAAGAATATAAAAATGATTGAGTTCATCTTGGACAGAATGAATGAAAGAAAGAGAAAAAACAAAGTAAACAATTAGTACAAGCGCAAAAATTATCACCTGTTTAAGCATCCTGAAAAAGATTAAGAATGATAATTGAGAATTTCCGACTACATCAAATTGGGTTGAAAATGTTGTCGTTAAACTTAATCGATATCCTTTGTTAGAAGAAAAAGGATAATTTTATTTTTACTTTCTACGGATAACATTTGTAACCTGATTTTAGTAAAGTATAACTATTTAAACTCTTTTTTTAGAATTGATGCTATCATGCACGACTGGTTTTAAAGTGTGATATATTTTGAGTCCAATAGGACTATAAACAAACAACATGGCACCATTTTCTTTGTGAATTACTGATGCCTTTGTTAATCAACAAATAAGTACGTGTTTTCTTTTCTGTTTTGTTTGCTTCTTTCCTTTGGTGCTTTTTTATTTAAAGTGGTATTTAATTTGGTATTTTCAATTACATGTTTTGACTCTTTTATTTATTTTTCTGATTTAAAACTTGTATGTTCTAGTTATACGCATTTTATAATATGATATGCACACAGTCAACGGTAAACAATACAAACACCTGCTTTTATTTATTTATTATTTATTGTAAACATCATTGTTTTCATTATTTAAAAAATATTTTTAATTGTTTTGTTTTTGAAAATAAGGAAATTGTATCATGGATATTTATATGGAAAAACTCATAGGTTGTGAACTTTTTTCCAAATACATGCGGAGGGAAACATTTTCCACAAACGTCTAATGACTATTTAGACAATCATTTTATGGGAAAATGTGTGTCATTGTATGTGCGTTGCTTATATTTCAGGTTTATTTATTTATTTGTTTATACTCTTTTTGGTGAATATGTGTGACGCAAATATGTCCTATATTGTATATTGAATTGTTCCCAAGTTTTTGATGTATGCTTGCAAAAAGCATTGCATGTTTACAAGTAATCTAGTAAAAAAATAGGATGTAGATTTGTAAATAACCTTGACATTATCTAGCCTAAGAAATTAACATAATTTACGATAATACAGAAATAAAGATATGGTGCATGAAGCATTTAAAGATAGAATTTCAATCGTTTTTTCAAAGATGTGTGATTCACACAAAATGATGTTAATAAAGTCATCAAAATGAATTCATTTTTCAAGTAAAGTTTTTACAAAATTTTTAAAATTCATATTATATTTTTATCTTATAATTATTTGATTTTTATTTTTATTTTTATTTTTTTATTTAATTTTTATTTTTATTTATTTGATTTAATTTTTTTTATTTTATTCTATTTTATTTAATTTAATTTTCATTTTATTATATTATATTATTTTTAATTTTTTAAAATTTTATTTTTATTTTATTTGAAAACTTTCAGGGATAAGTTGAATTTCTTACCCAGAGCAAAATATTTTAGAGTACAAATAGAAACAACCTTTGAACATGGACAAAACAGAATTCGGATGTTACTCAATCAAAATTACTGACAGCAACTTACACTACTTACATTAGCAGAGAAAGTCTTTGGTATAACAATTACATAACTATAGAGGGTAATACCATTTTCATCAAAGAAATGTATGACAAAGGGATTATGTTTATCTCTGATATTTTGGATAATGATGGTAGATTTTTATCTTTTGTTAGTTTTGCAGATAAGTACAACTTAGTTCCAAACTTTTTGCAATACTATAGTCTATGTAGTGCAATACCGGCTCAATGGAAATATAAACTACGAAATGAAAATAATGTTCTATTAAACAGAGATGAAATATCACTTTCAATTAGAGGAAAAGATGTTCCTATAATAAAAGCCTCATGTAAGGATTTCTATTGGATTTTTGTAGAAAATAGATTTCAAACTCCAACATGCATATCTAAATGGTGTTATATTCTTAATGATGATATTGACCTAAACATGTTTTGCAAAATATCACTTTTGCCCTACAAATGTTGTTCAGACACAAAATTACAGTCCTTCCAATATAAATTATTGCACCGATTTATAGTGCATAACAAACTTCTTTGTAAAATAAAAATACTTTCATCTCCAAAATGTAAAACCTGTGAACTACATGATGAAACTATAGAACACAAATTTTTTTAATGTAATACTATCTCAATTTTTTGGAATGACTTCAGATTATGATGGAATTCACTAGACATCTTGACAATTGAGGCTTTCACATGTAAAAATGTTATTTTTGGTTTTTATGAGAGACACTGTGAAACATTAAACTACTGTATATTGTTCGCTAAGTATTTCATACATGTATCAAGTCTTAAGAATACACCAGTACAATTTAAAACTTATAAAAGGCTTTTAAAAAATAAGATAGAAACTTTCAGACACATTTTATGCTTTATGAAAAAACTTGATAAATTTGATGCTTTCGGGTTACCTGTGTTACTTAACCTAGAATAAATAATAATTTTTCATCTTATATCATATAATAGACCATAATTATGACTGGCCTTTTTGTGCAGAAACAAGAAATTTTTTAAAAAAAAATTAACTAAAGTTTTGCATCTTTATCTGTATAAGATAATTAGCACACACACACACACACACACACACACACACACACTTTTCCTTGCTTACACTCAACACACACACACACATACACACTTTTCCTTGCTCACACACAACATACAGACACACAGACTGATATATGAGCACTTTCCACACATACATATACACACACACACACATACAGAAAATCCAGGTCTATTTACTGCTAGATTAATAATGGGTTCTGTGTATGTATTTTGGGCATAAAAAAATTGGTTCTGTATGTGTATTTTGAGCATAAAAATATATATCATTATATTTTTTGTGTGAATTATAGAAATTCATATATACAGTCAAAATCAAAATATTGTCAGATTTTGTAGCAAATTGTATATTATGTATTTAGTATTATCTGTTTCCCTTACATTGCAAAATTGAAAAAGAAAGATATATTTTATTTTTGAGAATGTGTCATTCAACGAATAAGTACATGTAAACATACATTTTGTTTAAAATGATAATGATAAAAGGAAAATAGAACATATGCTTTTTGCGCTAGAGACGATGAAAATAAATGACATAAGAATCAAACAAGACAAAATAAAAAAAAAGTAAATAAATGAATAAATAAATAAATAAAGTTTGTTTATAACGGTTATAATAAAGGGAATATAGAAAAAATCATTTTGTGCAAGAGACAATACAAATAAACGTGTAAAGATTGAAACAAGACAAGACAAAACAAAAAAATAATGAATAAATGAATAATATTAATTAATAAAATTAATTAATAAAATTAATTAATAGATAAATAAGGAGCAATGGCAATTGAATTGTACATTGGACACGATTATAAAACGTTAAAAGATTAAACAAAGAAATAATATTATAATGCAAAATAAATGTTTTTCAGAAACATTAAGCATTGAGATATACCAGTTTACATGGAAAAAGCCCGTATTTCGAAAGCAATCTAAAATAACAAAAACTCTACGATCAAAACTGTTAGTTAAATCATTTTAACGGATTTATCTTTTGAAGTTAAGCTTTCAATAATTTTTTAATATCCCAAGTCTCTTTTATTAAGGATTTAATGATAAAAAATCAGTTAAATTGATGTAGGATTTGTATTATTTTAATGCTATCTCATTTGAACCGGTAATGACAGGTATTAGAAAACAATATAAAAGCTGGAACGGAAAATTGACTTAAATAGATGTGATAAGTTAACATTTAGCAATAAACGAGCAACAATTAACCCTAAACGAGATCTGTTCATAGTCTGGTGGAAATGACAATCTAAATTATATAGCGATATTAAATTGTTATTCATAGTTACAATTGCAAAAGAGGTTGCATACAAAAAGAGACTTCTTAACGTTATTTTATTAATAACGCTTCTTATTCATAGGGGGATTATCGATATTAATAAAATAACATTATAGACCATTGATATTAAATAAAGTTTTTATAGGCATTGACAAAGACGAAAAACAAATTTGATCTGGTTTTCCGACCTTTTTTTTCTAGACAGACACTGGTCCAAACGCACCCATTTTAGGATTTTATGGAAAATTATGAGATACATATGTCATTGTTTTTCCTTTTTTATTACTGATAGAATGGTATTCATATTTACAAAATAGCATGATGTAAAAGATTGAGTTTCTTTTAAAATTTAAGTTCAAATAACCAGCTTACAGATTTGCGCATGCGTTGTGGTGTTCTGGTTAGTGTTAAATGCTACGTAAAACGGAGTGTAACTTAATGTGATTATTGTAACTCATCAATTTATAGTCCATTCAGTTCTTTGATTGAATTGTATTTAACTACAGGAAATTAATTTGTAATCATTTTCCTACTAAAATATTCAAAATATAAAGAATAACACATTAAGCTATTCAATGAATTTATATAAATTAATATTTACCACTTAAATGTTTTGATTTCATAATAACAAGTAAAGCGTATGATTATTAAACATTTATGAGAATATGATCACACTGATTCTTTTATTTGTTTTGCATAATGTTGCATAAACTATATGTATAACAAACGTGATGGCTTCAATTTTCTATTTTCAACTTTATATTTTATTCGGCAATTTATCTGCCTATGTTGTATTTGTTTCACGGTATGGTAGAGCGTTTCCTACTACGGAAACTTTATACAACGGATCAAGCTGCTTACAAATTAATTGTTGACTGAGGGATATTACAATCTTAGGCTTATCAAGGCCCTCAGAATGTTTAATGGTCTTAACCAAAATATTGTTGATAAGTATCAAATATTTTCCTAGACATATTTGATGTCCAATATTTCGATGTTCCTTTCATTCTCCTTTTTTCTTTACATGTGGAGGGTGCAGTTAGCCAGACAGAAGGAGCTTACCCTTCTAGAGAGCCTCACGTTCACGTGTTTATATATATGACACAAATACCTGTTAAAATGTGATGTGCCATATGTGCACATTTTGGAAGTTCACTTTTCATCAGTGACACTAGGGGCCGAAAAGTCTGAAAGAATTTGCTAGATTCAAAGTTTTTACTTTGCTCTTGTGATTGTGATTTTAAAATGGGCCGAAGCGTTTGTGTTTTATTTTATCGTAGTATAATATGAAATTAAACAATAAATATATAAAGCAATAAACCTTGCTTAATATATGATTTAGAATACCAAAAAGAAGTTTTTATCAGAATGTTTAAGCAATAAGATTTCAACCGTTTTAATTTTTGAAATTTATTTGAAACTAAGGTTTGTTCCCTCATGCAAAGCATTCCATAGCTGGATTTGGATTCATATGATTTTGGAACTTTAGATTCATTATTTTTCAACTGTTTGGCTCATGTTTTTTATCTATCAAAATTTTCGGCACCTAGTGTCCCTGATGAGGAATAGTTTCATGAAATGTGCACATATGGCACATCAAAATTTAGCAGGTATTTGTTATATATATTTACTACCCCTGAGCGAGTACCGTTGTTGATGGAGTAAAACTTCCCGAGGGTATCCATAACTCAGTAGGCAGTACTTTGTGCTGTCAGAAAATATACCATTTAGCAAAATTTTTAACCGTTTTAATTTTTGAGATTTATTTGAAACCAAGGTCTGTTTCCTCACGCAAAGCATTCCTTGGCTGGATTTGGATTAATATGATTTTCAATTCTAGATTTATTATTTATCAACTGTTTGGCTTATATATTTTATCTATAAAACTTTTTGGCCCCTAGTGTCATTGATGAGGAATGATTTTCCGAAATGTGCAGAAAATTTAGCAGATATTTGTTATATATTGTAATTTCTATTTCATAGATAACAAATCTGTGACTTTGATGCCGGTATAATGAGCATGTGTGTTTATTTGTGAAGGAAAGAAGGTTAGTAATTGCAGGCTTAACAATGTAAAAAATTTGCTATGGCTAGGACTAATTGAAAAAAGTATAAACTTTTCGCTGATACCTACTTCGATTTTCCTTAAATTAATATCCTTGCGAATAGTTACCATTTCTATGATTGCCTTATCAGAGTCAGGTTCGAGACCCATAAACAAAAAAACCGATTACAACTTCGCTATGATAATCAGAAACCTTGTTGTCACATGGTGGTATCTTCTTGCAAAGACAATCAACAAAATTGGACTTAATTTAATCAATCCTCTCATGGACAGTAAATTAAATAAAACAAATCTATTTCCAATGTACATGATGACAGTATCATTCATACACGAAGAATATTGTCTTAATCAAACTTTATAGGAGAATTAAATTATTAAACGATTCTCTCCTAAACGTCCAATATATTTTATTGAAAACAATTTTCTTAAAAGTCTTGTTGCCTATATAACACCATTAATTTATAACATTCATGCTGGTTTTGGCTAACACGATTGCTTCTTCTATTATTTTGTGGAAAACGATTCCACTTCATTTAGACGATTAATTTAATCGACTTCTCTTTGAGAAATATTCACCGTTTTAGTCATTTAACAGTTGGGGGCGGATCTGCAAACCCTTTTCTGCCATTTTCAAATTAACGGCTTCAAACGATGGTCCAATTAGTATTCACGTCTGATTGAAGTGAACACTTTCAGCTTTTTCCCTTAATGATCGTCTTAATAAACAGTATTGTATTTTGTTGTTCATTTTCTGCTTATAAAAGAGTAAACTGCAGGATTGAAGCACCTGAGACCATGTGATTACTGGATGATTGATGAATTATTTCGTATCGATTTCCTGAGCTGTTGTTTGTAATGATATGATCTTTACTAATTGATTGGAGATTTTTGCTAAATTAACTTCTAACATTACCAATGACCTTGTCATGTATTAATTTTCATTTAACATCTAATAAACGCTTCCATACATGCTGCTGTAATCGGAATGCTAGCAGTGATTCCTAACAATTTCTAGAAATAAGCAATATATTTTTTTACCAATAATGATGTGAAATTGTGAGCGAAGAGAAAATTGTTAATAGAAACATAATCGAGTTAATTTTCAATTAGAAATTTCAAAAGGATCTGCAAATTTTTTAACACATCAGATATAAAAAAGTCAATTACATTCGGCTTAATTCAAGTATTTTGCCTATTTCTAAAGTTTAAATTGTACGTGATTTTGGACTTCTTATGATTCAGGATTCTCTAGTAGCGAAATAACGTCCCCAATGTGGATATATTACAGTGACTGTCTAATGTGGGGAGTTATATAACCAGTGAAGTTCGTCTTCCGTTTTCCTGTCTGAATTGGCTGGTTTTTTGAATTTGCATTATTTTTATATTAAAATTCAAAAGTGGCACATGACAGAATCTAAACTTCAACTATGTTCCAAACCAATGAAGGCATTAATTATGTTGGATGCTAACACGAATTCAATTTCCTTATCAATATTTTTAGGAAACTAAGATTTACTCTTTTACGTTAAAAAATATCATAAGTGCTAACTCAAACAAAGAATTTTAACTTGTCTTGGGGTTGGTTTAAGCACAGACAGCCCTTTTATCATTGCAAAGGACAAAAGATAGCACAACGCTATAGAAATCGGTAAATGCCATATTTACTTATTTTGAAAATAGCTATACACTTTGAAATTACTAGTTTAATTTTACATTTATGTAAGCATGAAAATTTGATTATCATTAATACTAACATTAATCGTTCAGGATATGTTGTGTTGACCATGTAAATAAGAACTTATATATGTGCGTGTGTGTGTGTGTGTGTGTGTGTGTGTGCTTGCCATAAAAAAGCCAACTTTTGGAAGGTGTGATTATTTACACACGGTCACAATTTTATTGCCTATTTGGTTGGCTTGGACTTAGCTCTTTTAACGCACTGGGTTGACAACTTCTGCTAGCGTGTGTTTCTCGTGTTTAAGTTATTGATTTAAAAAAATAATATTTCGGCATATTTTAGCTTTTTTCACAACTGTTAAATTTAATATATTTTAGACAATTCTTTTCCATTAAAAATAACATTTCTTCTCCTTGATTGGTGACAGACAGCGATATAAAATTTGATTAAAGTATATGTCAATAATTAGTTTGTAGTATTCAAAGCTTCAGGATTTCTAAAAAGATTCAAAACATTTCTTTATATGACACTTGTATAAGGTTTTCTAAAGTTGATTCCGTTTTATATTAACTTTCTTGTTACGGCTAACTTATAAATTAGTTTTGCAAATTGATGAAAAAATTTTGTTCTTTTTTTATTCACAAGATAGTCAATTTGGTTGTCCTTAACCATATGTAGAAAACAAACAAAATGTTTTTTCGGTAAAAACCTTTTATTTGTTTTTCAAAAATTTAGTTTAATTTTGCTTAAAGATTGTTGTCAAAATTAAGCAATAATGACTGGAAAGATCAATACGTCATTTGACCATTCAGTTATTGTGTAAAAAGTTCTCTTGAGACAATACTTCAGCGACTTAGATAACTGTGATATTGAGTTATGAATTTTAAACACACACACGAACACACACACACACACACACACACACACACACACACACACCAAAATAAGCAAACGTGTCATAAAGCATTTTCTAATTTTATCATTCAATACATTTAAAAATAGCATTTATGAATGTATGAAAATTAAAAAATGCTTTATGACATGGTAATAATTGAAATATGTCCCAGCAGCCTATTGTCCAAATCTGAAATTTTATATTACGAAAAAATTGTTACATACAATACTATCACAATGTTTAATACTATGATCAGCCATTGGTTATGTACCTAAAAGAGATATATAACATACACGTATACTAGTATCATAAACTTCAGTTAGATATATTTGTTCGTAATCAGACCTTAGTTAAAAACGCATTTTCTCAGAGAATCATATTACCATCATATATTAAAAAATAAGTTTCATATTTACAAGGATGCTGTCAAGTATTTCACATAATGTTTTAGCTTTTGATTTTTTTTTTTCAAAATACCTTACTATGATATAAACAAACTTTCATGTATTTTCATTTTAACTAAAATTAATAATTTTAAACCAAATTGGTCGGTCCTTTATCAAAATTTCGACTGAATTTTATCAATAAGGTTTACTTTGACAACAAACTACAAACACACTACAATAAGTACAGCACGTATTTTCATCAATATTAATGGGCAATAAGCAAAAAGTATAGAAGCCGGCACATGTCACTTACAAAATAGAATAAAAATACAGAAATAAATCAGCATTGTACTTTAAAGACATAATATTCAGAAATAATATGAATATTAGTGTTATTCTGAAATATCTCTGACGTTTTTTCTATACCACTACGGTTTTTTTTTCAGTTTTCTTTATTTATTTACTTGCCCCTTACGTCCTTATTTCATTAATAATTATCCAAAAAATCTCAAAATTCTTTTTATATATATTTTTTCTAATTATGAATGCAATTGGTTTTAACAGAAAATTATCAAAATAAACAAGATACATTTTGATATGAAATCTATAAATGGGCTTTAGTATACGTTTTCTTATTAGATCAACATCATTAAAAAAGGGAGACAATTTCAATTTAATTTTTTTCATTTGGATTACATTAGGCAGAAATAATTTTTATTCTTGGAATCTTATAATTTCTTGCATAAGATATTGTTAATATGTCATTCTTTGTTAAAATAATCTGCATCAATTAGGTAATTTGATAAACTCGCAGGACTTAATGATGGGAATTTCTGATCAAATATCCTTGCTCGTATAGTAATCCTTATTGATTTTTATACAATTATATGATAGCTTGCAATGTATTTTTATGATCAATGAAACAAACCAAATTTGTAATAAAAACCTCGAATTTACTTAGTTTACCATGTGTGCCTGATTTCTCCCTTGCAATTTGCTCCTATTAAAGTGACAATGTTCTTTCTGCAACGTTAATCACCGCAGTGTATAAATTTATGCTTCAATCAACCACCAGAGCGCGCGCTTTATATCGTCTGCGACCAGAAATGCACTGATCTGTAAGAAATATACATTACTACTTATAACGCATTCAGTTTCAGTAAAAAGTTTCCTTTGGAGTTATTTTTCCTATGGGGCGTGGAAAATTAGCAGATTTTCTCGGAGACCAATGACATCAAAGAAAGAAACGGTTCACTTACATGTTAAATGAGCTGGAACCAAAGAATGAAAAAAGAAATATGGCGGCAAAATTATTTCCACTGCGCCATTATGTGACAGGATATGAATTTTTGATGTCAATAACAATTTTTATGAAAAAAATAAATTACTGAAATAACTCCCACTTGGATTTTTACAAAAAACCACCAAACAATTGCATTTGAGTGATTAACAGGTTTAAGTGTATTTGATCGGTAATTAACCAGATTTATAATGAAATATTAATGTTTACAATTATGTTGTACATGATGTATTACTCAATAATAAAATATAACGTTTTTCATAAATTTAATGATAAATTATTAATGAATTAAACTGTGAATAAATACATGTTAAATTGGATTGTAAATGTATCTAGGGTAAATGTGGTGTGTAATTGTTGTTGTAGTAATTTTACTTGTCACTTTATTTAAGGGAAAACCTGAAACATGATTTTGATGATTATTTTTTCTATTGCCCCTTGTGTAAAAATTGAAATGTATAAATCTCTCTCTCTCTCTCTCTCTCTCTCTCTCTCTCTCTCTCTCTCTCTCTCATGTTTCACATTTTTAGATGAACGAATGATTGTTATAAGCTGCGTTAGATATATCGAGGCTTTACGCAGGAAGTGAAGGTAAATTTACAAAATGTTTAAGTTCAATAAAACGGCGATTTAAAAATGTACAGTTTGCTTTCATAACAGTTTAAACACTAAAAAGTAAATACCGTTGTACGGAGAACTTTTTTAAAGAGTATATAAAAACTGGAAGAAAAAAAAAATTTTACATACGAGTTAAGTAGAATACGTGTGCAAAATGTCAATTTCTATCTTTTTTCCTAAAAAAATTAATCACATTTGTTAAAATTTATTTTTTAAAATTAATTATGTTTACTTATTTAAATCTTTCACAACTTCAAAAAGTGAAACAAATTGACATATCTATGCCGTATGGATACACATGTTATGAATACTGTCCAATGTCAAGGGCCAATCATTACAAGAATAACAATAAAGCTCTGACCAATCAAAATACTTCTTACAAAAGAAGATAGATAAGTTAAAAATTAATCTAAAATCTTGCTTCGCAGCTGTAATTTCGTTGCTTTAATAATTTAGAATAAAAAGTATGTCTATAAGAGGATAGTTTAGGCATTTTGGAAATTATGCTTGACAAATTGTTGTTCATGACAAGGGAGATATCGAGAAGCTTTTTTTTTTCTCTTAATGAAAAAATGTAGATACAATCTAGTCGTTATCAATTATAAGTCGTTTCTAAACAAGTAAACTTTAACTCTAGGACATGTTAGACAAACTGTTCCATTTAAAAAGATACTTACAGCTTTAATAGCCAAAAATCATTATTGTTCAACGAAGTGTGCTAAATAGTTGTCAATTCAAATTCTAAATTTGCGTTTGTAGTGGGAAACATTGTGCATCAGTCGCTTAATTAAAAACCAAATGTTTACTTGGACATTTTATCAAATCTAAGTTTTTACTAAAGTTGGTTCTACAGCTCAAATGGTAGCGTTTATAAAATGAAAGTTTTGGTAAAGTCGATTGAACAACTAAGAAGATAACGTTTATGAAATCTAAGTTGTGACTCAAGTCAGTTGAACAAATTAGATGGAAGCGTTTATGAAATCCAACTTCTGACCAAAGTCAGTTGAACAACTCTGATGGTAGCGTTTACGAAATTTAATTTCTGACCAATGTTAAAAATTTTAATTTAGATGGTAGCATTTCTGAAAAAAAAGTTCTGACCAGTCGATTGTACAATTAAGATGGTAGCTATCCACATTTTCCTAAAAATAATAAATATTTCTCATCGAACAAGCCCACTAATGGTGTAATAGATGAATATTTTATTAAAGAGGCATTGTTGTCAGAATTCTAGAATGGAGAAAAAATTATTTTACAGTTAAATGCAGTAGACATGATTGATTATGTTCAAGATAAACTTTATTACATATAATATTAATTTAGGTATCATTGCGATACTTGCCATCTGCAAAATGAAATTTTAAAAAACCTAGAAATTTGCGTTTTGCAAAAATTAACGAAGCAATAAATAAATAAATAAATAAATAAATTATCAAAGTTCTTTTTGACAGTTAATGGATTATGAACTTCCATTTACGATATCATTTCTTCTTTAAAAATTATTCTTGATGAAAAAACATGCACTTAGACAAGGCACAAAACAATGCAACAAAGAACAAGAAACACTGAGAACGAATCAGAAACAACAACAACAACAATAATAATAATAATAATAATAATAATAATAATAATAATGATAATGCTTAAAACAAAAAACAACAAAAAAACAACAATAATAATAAAAACAACAGCAGCAACAACAACAGCAACAACAACAACAATAATAATAATAATAATAATATCAATAATAATAATAATGAAAATAATAATAATAATAATAATAATAATAATTTAAATAATAATAATAATAACAATAATAATAAATTTAATAATAATAATAATAATAATAATAATAATAATAATAATAATAATAATAATAATAATAATCAATTAAATAATAATAATAACGAATATATAAAATATTAAATAGACAATACCCAATTGTTACAGAAACTAAACAATATTTTATGTTGTCATGCTGTTAGAGAAATCCTTTATTTATACAATATATGTTTCCCTTAAAATATCTTTTAACTGTTTCAAACTATTCTTAGCTGTTGTTAGATGTTCAACATTGATATCAGTATTATCACAAACCGTAGTATGCGAACAAAGAAAGTATAATTATATAGTTTGGAGTGTAGTAGAGTAATGGTGTTTTATGCCTTATCAAGATTTTTTCACGTCTTATCGAGGCGTTAACTTCTGAAAAATTGAAGGGAATCGAAGAGCCTGGATAAGTTCACCGACTTTTGGCAGGCGAACTAACAAACTTTCTTACTTAAGCATCTGTCCGCGCATGATTCAATTTTTTTATCCATAAGTTCGCGCTGTAGACCAGTCGGTCACCGAGATCCTTAGATGTACATCAGGAATACGCTATAGTAAATTGTATATACATTTGATTGCTTTGATTAAGACATTTGGATGCAATCTGTTCTGTCACAGACGTTTATATAAAAAACCATAAAAGTACATACAGCTTATGTTGTGATATCCCACTGCTTCTTAATAAATGTGTGATACACCGAATTAACATTTTCAAGTAGCTTGCCCCAAAACTTGCTTATCAGTTCTAGAATATTTCAAATTGCTGAATAAACTTTCTTTTACTCTTCTTTTAATGCTCAGAGAGAAAGATTCATTACATATCAATGCACGAATCTCACGCTTGTTCAAGCAGAAGTGTTTTAATAGAGTTGTATTATTGCTGTTGAAGTAAATCGATCACACAACTGAAGGGATGCTGATTGCTAATTTAGCAGACGACATTCTGACTTTATCGTCAACTGACTTCAATGAACCCTGACTAAGGTTAAATGACTATCTCACACCTTATCGTCTTTTAACTTTAAATTCTATCAACAAATTTGATATAAAAATTCATCGAAGCGTAAAATATGGATAGCGTAAAAAGAAAAAAAAATGTAGTAAATTGGTTTTTAACGATTTAGATTGAACATTTCTCAAAATGAACACATGTTGCCGATATGCCCCATCTTTCACTCAAAATTGTTGTTAAGATCTTTCTTATAATGTAGAGACTTGATTTTTTCCATTTGATTTGATAAACTGTAAAAAGAGTTAATGTTATCAAATTCGTAGAACGTTCATAAAACATTTTCCTACAATCAAGACAATATATTTAAGCTCTTTCGGAAATACTCTTCTTTGAGTCCGATTTTATTGGTCGAAGAAGTGGCGTCATGTTATGTTTGCAAATGTATTATTACAATTCACACACAAGATTCAACGAAAAAGCCAATCACTGGTGACACTTGCTAAGGTAATCTATGTTCATTTATCGAACTATGATCTAAGGAAAAAATTGCAAAGAAACAATTTATGTACAGTCCTGCTTGATTGCTCTGCAAAATCGTGTAATTTAATCTGTAAACTAATGAGAATCTATTTCTCGTATGGGAACTTCTTTTATTTATTTATTTATCTATTTATTTATTTGTATCTCTTTTTATTTTTATTTATTAATTAATTAATTTATATATTTGTATTGTTTTTATTTTTATTTATGTATTTATTTATTAATTTGTATTGTTTATTTATTTATTTATTTTTCATTTGTAATGGTAATGGAAATTGAAGTTATATGTTTACAATAATATAAAAACCTACTTGAAAAAAAACACACGTTGCCTATGTACTCGTTTTTTTTTTAAATTTCAAAACTGTTCTCTTGGTATTTTCAGTACAACATGGAAGGAATTTGAAACTGGAATAAAACATGTTCTTGACATTAGTAACTGAGAATTCAAACACAATAATCATTTATAAGAAAATAAGAGCATATTGAGGACCTTTGATTTTTTAAGCTCCCAGCTTTGGAGAGGACAAGTCATCTGAACGCTCGTTAACAGATCACAGTAGGTTTGAATCTTGCTCGGGCTGATTAAGAAAAAAAAGTCAATTGGCTTGCCGAATGTCTTTGGTTTTGTTTGGGTACTCCGCTTTCCTTCGGCTTCTTGATTCGCTTAAGCATTATATGTTGCAATGTTTATAGGAAAAAAAGATTGATAAGATTGAAAGTTTTATGAGTTTCTTGAACATGATTCCCTTCTAGAAGCCCATTTTGTTTTGTTCAACAAATCAACGGTTCCACTAAGGTTAAACCAAAACTTAATACAAATTCCTAAATGTCAAAAAAAAAAAAAAAAAAAAAAAAAAAAAAAAAAAAAAAAAAGGGTAAAATTATTAGATTCTAAACTTGCCAGATTTAAGTAAAGAAAATCTTACATGTAGTTTAGGAAATATTGTGCAACTGGGAACAGTAGTAAATATTTTTGGTGATAGCACAAATTCTGGAACTTGCACGTGTTATTTGTCAGACAAGGAAATCTTCATCAAGGAAATCTCTGTCGGTGGAGTCAGAAAAAGATATATGTACAGTACTCAGGTTGAGAGAGTACCTTCTGATGTACTTCTAAAAGGAAAACTGGATTTACATAGTTCTACGCTTGAATATTTTTAAGACTTACAAAATATTTTCTAACATTTAATTATAGTTTTTTTTTGTGTAATTATTTAAGAATTATCATACGTGCAAGTTTTGGAACAAGCACAAGCAAATCGTAGTTAATAACTATAGATACCATTTTAGGAAGTTCTAATAGCCAAAGGAAGTCTACAACTTCAATAATGAGTCGAATAAAAAAATATTTAATTTGATGAACAACAGTATTTTAACAGTCCGTAACTGTTCATAACTTGTTTGCAACATACTGACTCGTTGAGCTAGCACCTTAACACATAAGTCACCCTTGGTACTCCCTAGTTCAAGTCAATACATACTTGCACATATGCACACACAAACTTATTCTTAGATTAACCCGTTAAGATAAATGACCTGGCTTCCGTTATCAATAGCTGAAAAATTGCTGATTAGACGTTTAACAACAAGGGATTTCGTTTATAAATTCGTTAATTCTCTGCTCGGATTCTGAGCGTCATGTTAGAGACCGGCATTGACATATACATATAATATGTCAGATACAAGATATGATGTCAAACCTAATTACTGGTGATACTGACATGCTGATATCCTGATATTCAACTTTCTTTTATCGCTTTGATAATGATTGATGGAGAATTGAATTAATTTACGCGTAGCTTAATATTGCATAACGTTTAAACAAGATTGCTCTACAAGTTCACTTAATCATTTATTACAACATACATGAAAAGCATTAATACGTAACAAAAGATGGGTTGATCCAATGTCTTTCAATATATATATATATATATATATATATATATATATATATATATATATATATATATATATATATATATATATATATATACATATATACATATATATATAAAGTAGAACTTCGATAAATCAAACATCGATATCTCGAATACCACGGATAACTCGAAGTCTTTATTTTGTCCCGACCTGTTTTCTTCATAAACTATGCATGTATTAGAACAACTTCGATAACTCTAATTTCTATAATTGGAATACCTTCAATAAATTGGAAGTAAAAATTATGTTTCTAATTTAAAAATCTATTAAAAATTAACTTCAAAAACTCGAACAATGCGTGATTAATGACCTGCTAAATGAAACGATCGGAAAATCACAGGAATTTATCGGTAATTAGTCTACCGTTATATTAGAGAAGTGAACAGAGTAGTTCTAGTTACGTACCATTTTAATAAGTATCAATTAACGGATTAATCCTCATGGGCAATGGAGTGTACAGGTACCCTTGTCCGTACACTAATAACAGAAGCCGAGTTATATGCCGCTTTCGATAACATTTCATCTTTTGTCTTAATTTCAGTGCTTTGTATTTTTATTAACTATCTGTTCGTATTCTTAACGCATATAATAATTAAGTATTGCAACCACGAATGTACATATATCTGTTTTCTGAATCCGTTTTTCGTAAACATCGTGATTTAAAAAAAAAGAACACGTTTAACATGCTTTTTCCGTCGGTATTAATTATTTAATAGATTGATTTTTTTTTTCGAAAGTATCTATAAGAATTTAGTTTTTTCCTATCGCATTACATTCGAGTAACGGTTACTGTTTACAACATCAAAGATTTCTAAACTGGAAAACATATTAGAAGATGACGTCATCCTTCAACTTCGATAACTCGAACACCCCGATAACTTGAAGTCAGCATCGAAGTTTCGTGCACTTCGAGTTATGGAAGTTCTACTGAATATATATACATATATATATATATACATATATATATATATATATACAAAGCACGAAACTTCGATGCTGACTTCAAGTTATCGGGGTGTTCGAGTTATCGAAGTTGAAGGATGACGTCATCTTCTAATATGTTTTCCAGTTTAGAAATCTTTGATGTTGTAAACAGTAACCGTTACTCGAATGTAATGCGATAGGAAAAAACTAAATTCTTATAGATACTTTCGAAAAAAAAAATCAATCTATTAAATAATTAATACCGACGGAAAAAGCATGTTAAACGTGTTCTTTTTTTTTAAATCACGATGTTTACGAAAAACGGATTCAGAAAACAGATATATGTACATTCGTGGTTGCAATACTTAATTATTATATGCGTTAAAAATACGAACAGATAGTTAATAAAAATACAAAGCACTGAAATTAAGACAAAAGATGAAATGTTATCGAAAGCGGCATATAACTCGGCTTCTGTTATTAGTGTACGGACAAGGGTACCTGTACACTCCATTGCCCATGAGGATTAATCCGTTAATTGATACTTATTAAAATGGTACGTAACTAGAACTACTCTGTTCACTTCTCTAATATAACGGTAGACTAATTACCGATAAATTCCTGTGATTTTCCGATCGTTTCATTTAGCAGGTCATTAATCACGCATTGTTCGAGTTTTTGAAGTTAATTTTTAATAGATTTTTAAATTAGAAACATAATTTTTACTTCCAATTTATTGAAGGTATTCCAATTATAGAAATTAGAGTTATCGAAGTTGTTCTAATACATGCATAGTTTATGAAGAAAACAGGTCGGGACAAAATAAAGACTTCGAGTTATCCGTGGTATTCGAGATATCGATGTTTGATTTATCGAAGTTCTACTTTATACATATATCGTGAGCTACAACTGGCAATTAAGTACTAAGTAAGCAATTCTTGATATGAGATATATGTAAAAGAAGACGGGCATCGTCAATTACAAGAGGTAACTATGTATCTATTTTGGATATGACAGCAAAGTACATGTATATGAAATCCAGGGGTCGACATTTAAAACGGACAACTAAGTACCCTCTCAAAACGAGTTTAAAGTACATTGGGCGCCGTCGATTAAGACGGGCCACTACGTTAGCAATTTCTGAAATAAGCTTAATTTTCATGGGCGTCGTCAATACAATGGGCAACCGAGAAACTTTTTCTTGAATGAGATTTAAACAGATTAAGAAACCGTGCATCGTCAATTCCAACTGGAAACTGGTACGCCGTTTTTAACATGAGAGTTAGGAACATGAAACTCGGCAATACCAAAGGGCAACTACATGCAGGTACGCATTTTTTGAAATTAAATCCAAGTACAAAAACTTTTGCGTCGCCAATACCAACGGGCACCAAAGTACCCGATTTCTTAAATAAGGTTAAGTACATGAAACCTGGCATCGGTAATTACACCAGACAACTAAGTACCCCGAGTTGTAAGTTAAACATAGTGTTTATATGTGGTTTAAAATCTGAATTTAAGGTGTTGGTTAAATTGGGCATGTCAATTGTGCCTGGTTTGACATCGTTTTTATTTGAATTTTTACTATATAAATAATTTATTTTAATCGCTATGGGGGTAGAAAATAAATATTTTCAAAAACCACAATATCAGTTGTATTTGACTTATTGTGGAAGCAGAATCATTAGACATCAAAGTGGCCGCCGCAGGAGGTAGATATACGCAAACTCTTTCTAGATCTTCGTGTTTTTTCGTGCGTGAAAAATGAGCCAAATTTTGGCAGATTAATCCGGTGATTAAACCGCGGGGAACCTCATAGGAATTACGAGGGATTACCTGAGGTCTTTTAAGTGTTTATCAAATTGCTATATCTCTTTCAACATGTAAAATTTGCCATTTCAATTTAAATACAGATGTTTAATTTTTTCACGTTTTATTTTCGATATAATTTGATATGTAGGTTTAATTATTATACGACGTTCAACAAAATATATGCTTATAATGTATGAATAATTGTTTTGTAAAATTTTTATTTGCTATTCCAAATTATTAAACATAAGTTTATTATTATTTTTAAAAACGATGTGTGTTCCATAAAATGTAACAGAACTTTGATAACTTATAAAATGCTGAATTTTGGTTCATGCACATATTTTCTAAAATTTAGTTTTTAACACAAATAGCTTATAAAATGCAAAACTTTAGTTAATCAACATAATTTCTTATACGATCCCACTTATGGAATTACAAATAAATAAATAAATAGAAATAAATAAATAAAATAATAAATAAAAAAGAAAAAATGTGACGTTTTAAGCGTGATCTCAATTTAGTTTCGTATTCGTTCAGGTAGCATAACCTTACACCATTTATCTAAAACATATTAAAATTATAAGTTTGACTGTATATTCCTAGAAAGTACTCACAGTAAGAGAAAAAGTTTGACTGACATACAAAGATGGTCTAAAACCGATGACATTTGGTTTTTCTTTTTCTTATTTTTATTTATTTATTTTTTATTATTATTATTTATTTATTTATTATTGTGGGTTTTTTTTTTTATTTTATTTATTTATTTTTTTTTTGGCAAATTGAGTTTGCCACCAGGTCAAATTTGAGATTTAATTACCTTCCTAAAGACAAATGCGGCACATCAATTTAATTATATATAGTTAAAAAAAATATGAAATTTTTGGATATCACTGTGAAAATTTGCAATTGTCTAAAATACAATTTTAGAAAGAAATGTTTCAATGAAATACTTGTTCATCAACAGACAATGCAACCAAAGATACAACAAAACATGCAACCAAAGAAAAACGTCGAATGCAACACTTGAAGATGCAATGCCAAATGCAACAAAAAACACAATAAGAAATGCAACCAAAGACGTAATGCCAAATGCAACACTTAAAGACGCAATACCGAATGCAACCAAAACATAATTCCAAATGGAACCAAAGACGTAATGCTAAATGCAAGCAAAGACACAATAACAAATGCCGTTTATTGAAATAAATAATACCATTTAATGAAGAGAAAAAACAGACAAGAAAAGTAAGAAAAAAATTATAATAACATACGTGTATTTAGAACAATAGTAATTAAACCCAATTTACTGACAAAATATAGCCATGCCAATATATAGGGTTTAGGGACGATAGGAGTGATCTACTTTTAAAACCATTGGTTTATAAACACGGATAATAAACTATATTGATATTAGTTAGGCCAAGTAAAGCAGAATTGTGACGTTAACATTGCATGCATTGTTCAAAAAAAATAAAAATATAAAATAAATAAATGAATAAATAAATAAATAAATAAATTAATTAATTAATTAATTGCGGCCACAAAAAATAATATAGTAAGAATTTGCAATAGAGACACGTTTTTATTTGTCTACATTTTTTTTTACAAAATTTAACAAAGACAACAACATTGTTGAAATAAAAATAATAATATCAATAATAATAATAATAATAATAATAATAATAACCACAATAATCATAATAATGTAATAGCACTTAAATATACTATCTCTCATAAAATAATATTTATTTTCCAAAAATATCGTTCAACTTTAAACAAGTTTTGTAAACTATTAAATGAAACTTTTTTCGACATTTACATTTTATGCGCAAACCGCTCACAATGAACGCAAGACAGTTTAAGTTTTGAAAACGATAAACACATTTAAATAGGAATACTTTTTATTTAGTTTTTTTTTAAATTTCACAGCACTTTTTAAACTTCAGATTCGACAAATGTTAAAGGAAGTCGTAATTTATCGATTATATGAACGAAATAATAAGGTATTTAAATAAATAGAATCGTTTAAAACGATCCCGTCGTTGTGGTATTCGCTACCTCTAAATCATCTATTTACTCAAAAACCATTAATTACCATAAAACATTCACCATGTCCTCCTTAGCTATCTAAGTGAAGGAAAAATCGCTAAAACGTGTGTGACAAGTACCATCGAAATAATCCACCCGATTATGAACAAAAATAATTTATTTTGATTCTTTTTCAACTAAATCACCCAATTACAATCTTGTTTGGCAAATGGTTGACATATTGGTACTTGACCTTTAACCCCTATACCATTTTTGAATATCTACCAATGTCATTTAAATCAAATATGTCGCTGCGGAGCTATTGAGTGCCGATCATTAAAATATTAGTCATTCGAGTGTTTTGAAGTATGCTTATTTTTGCTGTTATCTCTGCAAGCTGCTGGAAGACACAGATTAATGTTTAAGCCAAACAGCAGGATGGTGACACTAATAATTTAATCGCTGGACATTACCAGGTTTTAATTTATCCACATAAGCAATATATATATATTTATTTATTGATAAATATGCTAATTCCTTGGTACTCGACGTACATATCTGAAAATAATTCCTCATCTGTGGCGATAAAACCTGTATATCGGAACGACAAAATACTAAACACTAAATTTAAATGAGAATTACTTAACATGAACTGGAAGCTGTTTTTTTTTTTTTTTTTTTTTTTTTTTTTTTTTTTTTTTTTTTTTTTTTATACTTTTTTATGTTCAAGGACCGGTTTTTCTAATACAAATACAACTCTGGGACTAAATAATACTTTTGCTTTTGCTTTAATTAGTAGTAGCATAAATATAATATTGTGAATATCCTTTTCTTCTTTCTACATTTTGTTTATACCATGACCAAGTTAAACTCCAATACAATGATATGTAAATGATGAGTTAAGTTTAGTTGAGTTATGGTGTTTAACGTCCCAGTCAAGAATATTTCACTTATATCGAGACGTCGCCAGTTATAGGCGAAAGTGCAGAAAGTTTGCCTGTGCGTTGCGCTGATGGCATTATACAATGTAAATGATGCCCTTGTACAATAATAATAATAATAATAATAATAATAATAAACAACTTTATTGCATTTTATACATTTACAAGGACTAAAGCAATGCAAACAAATGACTTAATAAAAACAGAAACACAAATATATACATTAAATAGAATGTTATGAGTATGGAGATTTCATGCCAAATGCAAACCTGCTCTCCTCAGTTCGCGTGACTGCTTGATTAAAGAAAGATCGAAAATTGTTCTGAATAAAAGTGATTTCTCATATCAAAAGACTGTAAATTTGAAGTAGTATGAACTTCGCTTCGACTTACGGATTAACACATACAGGTAGACAGTATATTCTTTATTACTTGAATACACTGAAATAAAGAAGCACAACATAAAAGAGTGGGATGAAGGGAACTAATGGTGTTTTTAGTTGCAGTCAATTTACATATTCTATTCTATTCATTATTAAACCAAATACCTTTATGGTACATATAATCTTCAAGGTGGACAAATACATAATAACATTACAATACTACAATAAATACATACATTTGTAAAAGTTTGAGAAAAGCATATATCGCGGCGATCAGTATTTATTGAAAGCTGCATTAAGTTTTCCAAAGAAAAAATTAAAACTCTGCTAATCTAATTAATAATGTTCCTAATGAACAATGTTACATTTGGTTCAACGATAAAAGCTCGAATAAATACAGAAATTACAGTAATTACCCAGCGAGATGCAACATTGGGGATCTAATATTAGAACATGGTTACGTCATCAAAACCCGGGTCATTTAAACACAACTTTAAAAACGGTCATATACGATAAATTAAACATAGAACTTCGTTGAATTTGTCATTTGTGACTTAGTAAGGGATAAGAAAACCATTTCAAATACATCTGGATATAAATTAAGGACAATTAATGCAATTTGTCATGTTTCACCTTCGATTCATGGGTTTTCCGTACATCCTTGCGCATGCTCCAAGCTCATAATTTCCATCGTTAAACATTGACCAACCGGTCAGAGGATTCCGTTTATTTACAGCTAAAAGAAATGAAATTTTAGAAAATGAATCTCACTGATCGTGGTTAGAAGATATCTATTTTTTAAAAAATATATTTTTAGAAAATCAAAAAAGACAGAAAATTGAAAAACTTAATGCAGCTTTAAATAATATGAGAATTGACTACTTTGTACGTAGAAATATAGGATCTGAAAGAGTGAAAGTTACATATTATATCATTTTTGAATGCATTTAATAATAAAACTCAGACACAGTATTTGGTATTCGTATATATGGATTTTATATCAAATAAAGAAACAAAACGAAACTGAAATCACACAAAATAAATCTTTTATCATATCAATTAGATCTGTCCGATTTGAACATCCTCGTCGGTCAAGCGAATAATTGAAATTGCAATGAAACAACCGCATAGATTCACTTGAAACACTCGGTAAATTTATGCTTCGGTGGACAAACACGAATGGCCTACCATCAATGACATTGTTTTTGTAAACCTTATCCAGTTTGCCACAAGGTTCATTTTGACATTTCATCCTCCGCCTAACCAATCATTTAAATAAATGCGACATATCATTGAAAACGAAAATTTAGTAAATTTATACACTAAAGTTTATTGTTTATTTAGTATTTTTGTGGAAGTTTGTAATTTTAAATTATTTAAATCCCAAAACTATATTATTTGTTCTCTTTTTTATTTTTCAAAAAAAAAAAAAAAAATTAAATAAATAAATAAAAGAAAGAAAAAAGATTAAAAAAAATGTTTATAACATGTATATAGCATAATTTGCAAATTATCTTGTGCCATATATCACAATGTCAATGTCATATACCATTTTTTTTAAATTTAATCATAAAAATACATTCAAAAAGTGGTGTATGACAATATATTGTCATATACCACTTTTTGAATGTATTTTTATGATTAAATTTAAAAAGTGGTATATGACATCAATGTCATCGGTACCAATACATAATTAATTACTACAATTGTATGCATTGATAAAAATTTTTCAGCACTGGATTTTTTTTCTGTATTGCAATACTCGGCAAAGATTAGGAGCTGTAAAATCGTTGTTCTTAATACATATTTATTTAAGTGTGTACTTTTAAATTTATCAAGCATATGTATCGATATGTCCTACTCGGAACAGGTTAAGTTTTTCCAGAAATTTAAAAAAAAAAACATCTTGCGTTGAGAATTTCACCCATAAGTGACCATGGATAGATTTTATAGTTGCTCATGGATACTTATTGTTCAGTATTCCACCCATCAGTGACCACGGATAGATTTTAAAATTGAGCATGGATGCTTATTGTTAATAAGTACCAGTGTACTGAGTGGTCTGGAATGTTTATCTGCGATATTGCGGACGAGTGTACTAACACTCAGAAGATCGCAATAGTGCACACTATACAATGCAGAACAGAAGACATTTACGAACCACATGAACTTGATCTTAGATTAAACCTCGAGATTAAAAATTGTCTCGTCCTGATTAGCTTTAAAATTATTGATGTGACGTATAACATCATTCCACCAACCAACAACTTTTCACGAGTACCATTTTGAATCACGAAGTTGAGATTCTCGTATTTTTCACATTAGTTGATTTAGTTTTTCTCCAAGTTTAAAGTCGACAAAATAGAGTAAATCAGTGTTACAAAAGCACCAATAAATACGCAAGGTATAACAAAACCGTCATATAGAAGTATTTTTCCTTTTTGTTATGGAAAAATAAGGAACTTGGCAGTTTGCACATTTCATAATGTCCAATTTTTTTATTCTTCAATAACAAAAGCGAAAATAATTTTTTATTTCTTGTAATTCAATTTATATAAATTATTAACAAACAAATCAGCAAATTTTATGCTTTACAATTGTAATAAGTAAAATCGGCAACGTTATGTCGTAGATATACAAATGTTGTTGTAGGTCGCCCATGAAACCATGGCGCTACTGAAGAGTCAATTACTCGCAAGAAAAAGAAAAGGAAAAATTAGAGCCAATCAAAATCCCTTACACAGAGAAGAATTATATAACCATTGTTGTATAAAAACAATAAGATTATTGTTCTACCCTCACGAATGTTTTTGAATATTGGTGTTTTACGCCCCAGTCAATGTTCTTTCACTTATATGTTGGTGGTTAATTCCAGAAAGGTACAGAAAATCGCAGTCAGTGTCGGATCTCTAGGGGGTGGGGCGTGGGGAGCGCACCCCCTCTTTATGTGGCTGATAATACATATTTGTGGTTTTTATATACCAAAAGCCCGGTACACTGAATAAAAGATACTAGTATTTTTCTCTTTAATACAGCTTAGATTGCACCAGAATGCAGGATTTTGCGCCATTTTAAATAAATTTTCAGCGGGAGCATGTCCTAACACCCGCAAAGAGTCTCAAGCATTCGGCTCAGACTCACGTTGAATGCCCCCCCCCCCCCCCCCCGCTTTTTTAATCTCCCAGATTCGCATCTGGAAGTACCAAAGGTAATTCACTGACCTTCGACCAACAAACAAACAAAATTTTTTCCACTTTAATTAAATCAACTATCTATTGATATCGATGGGATATTTTGACTGGCAATAAAATCTACCCATAGATAACAATAAGTACCCATGGTCAATTATAAGACCTACACGATCCGAAGTCGATTCAATGAGGTTAGCGCTTGCATAAGATCACTTGGCCACCGAGTCTCCTCTATTGAGGAATATTAAGTTATGTGTTCAAAATTACCATTACCTTTAGGAATCTTCCAAGTATGTTTCTTTCAGAAATAAAAAATGCATTAGATACATTTAAAAAAAATAATAATATTGTTGTTTTAATTTGTTGCCTATGTGTGTGCAGGATTTTGTGCTTCGTAACAGTTGAAGTGATCGCCTTACTCCAGGCCAACAAGCTACAATCCACTTGGGCTCTGCTCAATTTCAGCAGATCAGGACCCATAGACTTATAGTATGTCTGATTGCTAAAACATTAACTTACTTGACTATTTGAGACTTTGTAAACGAGAATGCGACACATCACAAAAAAAAAAAAAAAATAATAATAATAATAATAAAAAATAATAATAATAATAATTTTATACCATCAAGCTAAAGCTTCGCCTTGTTTATTTTTTCAAAACAATTCAATATTCTTTATTCTTTAAGTGTAAACAATACAATGATACAATGTTGAGAACATATAAACATAGATGATATACATAACAATGAGCAATACATAAATACATACAACTATATATAAAACATGAAAGATTAGTCCGGAGGACTGATTCTCTTACTGATACACTGTTATAAATTTGCATAGATTATTGAGTATTGAGGATTTCTTACTTGAAAAAAGGTTGAAAAATTTAAGTGTTGGGGTTATTGCTGTAATGAAACGAGAAATAAACTTTTTTTTAATTAAATGATTGATTGATTGATTGATTGATTGAATTAACAGGGTTTTACGTCCCAGTCAATAATATTTCACTTATATCTAGACGTCACCAGCTATAGGTGAAGTGGCAGAAATTTTGTCCTTCGCAGTGCGGTAAGGACAATGCAAAGGGAGGGTTCTTTAACGTGCCACGTCTGCCGTGACACGGGGCGTCGGTTTTTAAGGTTTTTGATAATATGAAGGACAAGACATAATATAATAGTATTCATCATCTAAATCATTTTTATAAGTATTATATATAGTATATTTTGTCTTGGTATATTTTTCCAACGACCTGTCTCAATTGGTATTTATGATTACTATATCAATCGTCAAAACAGAAACCTTTAATAAACACTAAATCTATTAAATTTATGCTGGCAGAAGGCTGTGCTTGTAAGTAAAACTGTTATGTTATTGAAATTTGAACAATGACATCAGTCAGTTACAAAAACACTTATTTGGCAATCTTGAACATGACATAACGTGTATGCACTTGTATGTAGACCAACTTCAGCTATTTTGACTGCACAGCGGCTTTTAATGAATAATGAATAATTTTTCGAAAAAAGTTTGGGCATGTAAGAAAAAAATTTTATAGAAAACAAAAATAAAATTTGATTACTGAAATTCGTGGTTTTTTTTGGCAATTGCTTAGACCACAGAGTAAGACGTCGACATTTTAATTTACGCCATCAAGCTGACGTCTCATCTCGTTAATTTTGTCGGCACAGCAGCCGTTAATGAATACTAAATAGATCTATCTATATAATCAATTTATTATAATGTAACTTATCTCCCCACTGATACAGGTAATTAAACTACACACGGGTTAAACTTCAAAAGTTTTATCATCCTACCTGAGTCGATATGCTACCTATAATCACTAATATCTTATATTGCCCTGGAGGAGTCAGGTGCGCGATTTAAAGGTGGAAACCAATAGCGTAAAATAAACTGAAATAACATTGACTTATTCAATAGAAAAACTCGATAACCACTTTGTCAAGCGAAATTGGACAGAATTTATCATCATTACATTCACTTGATTGCATCGGTGTGGCTACAGAGCAAATTTTATTCAGTTTCATCCAATGAAAATTGTTCTTTTATCTGTCGTCTGTGTTCGTGTGAAAAGTGGGTGGAGTTATTGGAAAAAGTCACTTATTTCAACCAATCCGAAATCAAAGTTTAATTAAAATACGTCAACGGTTTTATTCTTGTCTAATTTCCCGAATGACGAAGTGCGTAATTTGAGACGGTATAAACCAGGGGAATAATACTCCTTATAATTTAATTTCACTTCATCTAGATCAAATTATTTGTGAAGTGTTAAGCGTTTGTCTTGCGTTGTTGATATCCTAAATTGGTTAAAGTGTTGCTCATCTTTATCCCTGGATTTTCAGAGAAAGTTAGTGCTGTTGTCAAAGTGATAGACTGAAATTTATCCCAAAAAACAATAATAAGAAACTACATGATATTGTAACAGTGACAGACTAAATGGCAATGCATAGGCCCGGGATGGGTTCGTTTTCCATCGATTCCATTATGTCCCCGGCTATTGCTCCACGTTTTGGACCTTTATTCTGTAACGGATACGTATTTATGCCACCAACACAACATGCTCTAAATTCTAATATTTCTTCGGAACATTACGGATTTCCTGGTCTTTCTCAGCAATATTTTTCACCAAGAGGACAAGGTGTTCATACTTCACATTTTCCAACACACCTCGGATTTCCGGGTTTCGTTACTATGGCGCCATTTTCAGGAACTAATTCTGGTTTTGTGAAATCAAAGACGTCGCCAAAAGTTCAAAAAGATCAGCAGACGAAACATGACACTTCCGCATCAAATTCTCCGGTACATTCACCCGAGCAGACAAGACCATCGAAAGAGGAAAGGTTTTCACCAGCGACAGCAGGTATATAACATTCAAACAAAAGAGAGATGGTTATCAAAAATTAAAAGATGCCATCTGGCAAATATTAAATTTATTGAAAATAGGATTAACTGTTATCTCGATCCGCAATTGAGGTCAAAACATTCAGCAACAATTTAAAACATTATTTGTTTAACTAAAATATCTCTTTTTACAGCTGTTTACGAATATTTTCTTTCAGCGATATTTTTCCAACCTAAATTCTGAGTGCAAAGTTTAGAACCTTCCAATTCAAAATTTGTTTTTGACAGTCATAGAAATTTGTACGTTTTTTCGGTTGTTATGTTCCCAAGTCTTTTGGCGTGAACTGAATATTTTACAAAAAGACGGTTCATTCAAACTTATTTTTGTGTGATTGCTGAAGATATTGTCATATTTGTAATTTAAAAAAATACAAATCATTTAATTACGACATTTTCGTGTATTTTTTCCTCAAAAAAATTAAAATTTACGGCAATATTCCTTACATTTAAATGTTTTATGTTTTTCTTCGTTTTTTTTTTTTAAATTAAAGATGCAACCATATTTTATTTTCAATATTTAGATGACATTATAATGATAATTCTTATAGTTTCTTTAACTCTGTTGTGGTCTTTCCTATAAGAAATGTCATTTTAAATTGAAGACACGATAAATATTTTTTAAAATTTTCTAATATCAGTTGACAATTTTGTTTGCATCTTTTGTAAGTTTTATACCACTCCTATTTTCAATATAGAAATTATTATAAAATGACGACACTTAAGACAATGATTATAATTATTTAACCAAGTTCTGACTTCACGTATTTTAGATAAATTCAGAGAGTTTCTATATTAATTCATGTATCTGAAAATGTAAAATTTTTTGATAACTTGTATGAAACTTCCAAAATGGTTCACAAGTGAGGGACTCGCCTGGAATTATTATGATAAAATGAAAAAATGAGTATATAATGATACAAATTTAAATGGTAAGTAAGAAGATTAAGGTTACATTATAATAAATAAATAAATTAAATTAATTAATTTTCATAAAAAATATAGACAATTTAAAACATTGTTTTATCTTGAGAAGTAAATATTGCTTAAATTCAACATTTTTGTAAAGACTGTTCATGTTTTAAAAAATTGTTACTTGACAATTAGAAAATATAATCCAAAAGGAAGATTTGATAATTTGATTTTTTTTTTTTTTTTTTTTTTTTTTTTTTTTTTTTTTTTGGTTTAACTGAATTTTTGATGATTTAAATTGTATACTATAATATACAGGCTGTATGCAGTTTAAAGTGTCTTAGAAGTGTCATGTGCAAAATTTTGAATTTTTGTTTTAAATTCAAAAATTTTGCACATGACAGAAGTCTTTGAGAATGTTAATTCTTTAATATACTGGTTCTTATTTAAAATAAAAATCACTATTTTAACAACAAAGACAATAATAATAATAATAATAAATTATAAAAATAATAATAATACAACACACGTAAAAAAAATAATACACGTAATAATATGCTATATATATTAACCAATCACTTGTCTTGAGTTTACAGTGGCTCATAAGTCTTGTAGGGTTGGGTGTTAAGTTATATTTTAACCTATTGTACACTTTAATTTTGGTTTTTATTTTGTGACTTGAGAAACTCTATAATTTCAAGAATACCATAATTAATTCATTTTCTATCCAAGTAGTACACCTAGGTGAGAAGTATTCTAATGGATAGTGTACCTCTGATGATTTTTCTTACTATAATAAAATCGGTTACAACATCAGTATTTTCTGCAGTCAGTGAATAAAAATAATATAAAATATGTTATTTCAAATATTAAACAGTTTTTATTTATACATGTAACTAGGCAACCGATATAAAAATTCAAGCCACGCTAATTTTTGGTAGTGTGTAAACCCGAGTTTATTGAGGGGGCGTGAAAATGTACCGTGTTTCAAATATTTCCTGATGATCTTTACATGGTTTAAAACATTATTTCTGATTCATCCACACTCCAACGTGAGACCAGTATTTCAAATAATATCCTTATTTCGTCTTTACCTGTCAATGTGTTTCAAATATTTCCTGATGATCTTTACATGGTTTAAAACATTATTTCTGATTCATCCACACTCCACCGTGAGACCAGTATTTCAAATAATATCCTTATTTCGTCTTTACCTGTCAATTCATCAAGATTTCAAAGTATCTTTTTTTCATTGTATTACTTTTCTTAACACCAAAAAAAAATTTGAAAAGTTTTGCTAGTAAAATATAAAGTCTTAAAAAGTTTTAAATTGAATAGATTTTACACATATAGATTATTGTGACTTAATTTTCAGTATATTTAAATTATGAGAAGACATTTTAAATTCAAATTCATTGAATGAAGACATCAATGATACCTTCTATTGCTCAATTTACGCGTACTTGTAGTTGAAGTTTTGTACGATACTGTCATGTGCTGTTTTTAAATGCAATTTTTTACTAACAATTAATAATAAAAAATACCCAACAAAACTAAAAAACGTTTACTATGATACAAAATGGTGTTAATGTGAGGGGAAAAAAAAAGTTTATATTTTATTTTTTCCCCAACATACTACAATCACCTGTAGCTCTTTAACTTTTTAATATTTTTTCCTCGGAAGGTACAAAAACGGTTTTAAATACATGTTCAAAATAAACAAGACACAGATCGAGTCAGATCTAGTTGACAAAAAATAAATAAATCTAAAAATTGACGTTCAGCAAAATAATATGTTTCCATATTGCTAATTATATTTAATAAAATATTCTAATTTTGAATAATTACAAAAATCTCCTCATTTTATCTATTATCATTTTTGTAAAAATATTAAAATAAGCATGCTTTAGATAAAATGCCCATTTCTTTTGATTTATGGATTCTAAAATTGGTATCGAAATCAAAATTTAAATACTTTAATTTTCAATAATGAATACAACAACTTTTTTCATTAAAAAATAGGGAATATTAACATTAAATAATTTTATAAAAATTAATACTTCAGAGAGAATTTATTTTTGTTAATCGCAATTTCATTTTTTAATGATTAGTGAATTTATTAAAAGTTTGACCCTTAAAAACAAGTGTAATTGAGATGTAATTGTTGTGCATTTTGGATCATTACTCAAAGTGATATAACTGCTATTAATAATAATTTTGATAATAAATGGGACTTTAAAATTGAAAATGTTTTTGTATAATTCATATAATTTTTATAATTCATATTTTTCATACGGGGTATTTAGTGCAAGTATAGACTTAGCAGATACACGCTTCATGTAAAAAAAAAAGGGGTGATTTACGCCAGTCAAGGTAATATTCTATCGAGGTGGCTAGCTAAGAGATGGTGGAGATATGCGATTCAGAATATGAAGTAAGGGTGTGCGCATAAACGTTAGAAAAAATATGTGTGTAATTTTTCAATAAAAGACGTATTTTGTGGACAGTGAGTACATCTATGGTCATACAAAAGTGCCTGAAACCCACATATAACTTAATACTAATTGTCCATCCAAATAGGTTAATAATGACTGGGACATTACCCCATATATCCATATGAAGAAAAAAATTAATTTTAATGATACCTGATTTAAACTGTATGCATACACATTTTTCAACTTGTAAGTTGTAAAGTTTAATGAGTTGTCAGACATACAGATTCTTTAACCTCTCTCTCTCTCTCTCTCTAAGTCTCTCTCTCTCTCTCTCTCTCTCTCTCTCTCTCTCTCTCAAAGTTTTCTCATTGGGGATAGGGCTCGGAGCCGAGTAGTCTAAAGCGCACCTACGGACCACAGTGTCTCTCACCGTGTAGGTTCGAATCTTGCCCAGTCAGATCCTAGTTTGAGAAAGTTTCTCAGATCGCTTTTGGAAGTCTGTTGATTTCTCTGGGCATCCCGTATCTCTCCACCCATACAAAAAAACTGACCGTCTCTGTATAAATCAAGGAATCTTGACTGGGGCATAAAACACCATTGCTCTCTCTCTCTCTCTCTCTCTCTCTCTCTCTCTCTCTCTCTCTCCCCCCTCTCTCTCTCTCTCTCTCTCTCTCTCTCTCTCAAAATTTAAAACATTGTTTTAATCACCCCGTATTCGATCATTATATTTGTACAGTTGTATCTTTTTATTTCTAGCCGAGAATAGTTGTACCGATGCCCCAGCAACTGAACAGAATAATTAAAAATCCTGAAATTATGTTTTCATACGGGTTAGAGAAGTTCAGTGGTTTTTCTCCGGGCAATCCGGTTTCCTCCACCATCCTAGAACTCCGCTATAGGAAGGAATTTCCGGAGGATAGGTTGTTACTCCACTCCACTTGTACGGGTTAGATGTTCAGACAATAATAGTCACTTGTTAAAATTCAATATGTGTCTGATTTACATGGAACCCCCGGACATTTATTTGTAATACATGTCCATCTCATTTCCAAAAGAACGGCTATCACTATTGAAACTAGATGTCCATTTCTCAAAGTAACAGAGCTTATCCTTATTGAAGAAATGATTTATTTACAACCGTCACATTATCCTACGTGAAATAAAATTCGTCCCTAGAATTAAAATTATATAACAGATAATTGAATTAGCATCAATCTCAGAATTAGCTCACCTAAACTGATATCTATTATTAAAGACGACAAAGAGAATCTTAGGATTCCAAACAACTTTCTTCAAATCTGTTTGCCCTCGGGAATAATACTCGGTGGAAAATCTAATCGACATGACAATTGTGGAGGCTTAGTCACGCCTCTCTTTTTAATCGTTGTTATTCTTGTAAATATTGCTGCCAGTTTAAAGAGATTAAATTAAAAGATTTTAGATAAAATAAACAAAATATCAAATCTGGGTTAAAAATTTAAATTTTATAAAAAGGAGAAATGTGTCGTTAATGTCATGAAGAAGGAGTTTTTGCTTTCTGATATGTATATATTTTAGCTATATCGTGTTAAAAATTTCGCGATATTCTCAAATTCACGTCGTGTGCCAGATAATCAGAAAAAGTTGAGAGAGAGAGAGAGAGAGAGAGAGAGAGAGAGAGAGAGATTGGGTGGATTTGTCAATCTTTGTTCTAGCAATACCTGTAACAAATTATTCCGAGTTATTCTTTAGAGATTTTGTTATGTTTACTTCCTTTCTTTTTATTTATTTATTTATTTATTTATTTATTTTTGCTATTCTTACTTAAAATTTACGTACGTGTTAATTAGCAATATATATATATATATATATATATATATATATATATATATATATATATATATATATATATATATATTCAGTAAAATCTGCATTTAATTATTAAGATCACCAAAGAAACATAAAAATATTAACTTTACACACAATTTGCCTTAATATAATTGTTTTGTGGTTGACTTTGAAGCAGGAAGGTCTTTAAACACAAGGTGGCCAGATGGTCTGAATTTAAAGGTGCTTCCTATGGCAGGGTTTCCTGTACATGTATATTCGATATATCGCGAGGAAGTGTATAGCTTTCTTCCGATTATTTATTTATTTCATGTATAATTTTTTAAATTTTTTATTATAAACTTTATAGTTTTTTTTTTAATTTTCTACTTCTAAAGAAGTAGTCCAAGCGTTTACGAAGTACAAATAACTGAGATTTAACGTTTTGAAGGAAATAGCATAATTGTACACTCCTAACAGACGTTTTTATTCATAAAATGATGTTTGGGCGTGGCTTCATTACGTCATCTGGCTGCAAAAGGAACATCGTTTGCATATATAATAGCTAGCCTTCTTTTCGTCGTTAGTAAAATAGGAAACGGATATGTTCTGGCATTTTTTTAGTTATCAAAGTTATAATGTGGAAAAAATCTTGCTCTGCTATTTGTTGGAGATCGATTGTTCTGAACACTTTTGTCGACAAAATGATCCCAGAGCAGCCTCGCCTGGGACCATTTTGTATTATTATTATTATTATTATTATTATTATTATTGTCAAGAAAAACCAAACTTGCATGTACAGTTGTGTATGTTACTTTATTCTAATCATGTAAATTTTCTTTCTAGAAATAAACAGTTTTAATCTGTTATTCAACCTATATAGTTTGTTAACATCTAAATTCAGCGTGCTAATTTTCGAATTTTTTCATGATGAAATAAAGTATTTAGAAAAAAGCACACATTATATGAGTCATTTAAAACCTCCTATAAATCAAAGGTTATCGATATATAATTATCATACTATAAATATTATTTCGAATTATTGTTCAATACAGAAATAAATGATTGAATTAAAATTTTTGTAGGAAAATTAAAAAGCCTCAGCTGTTACTCTATATATGGCTTTTAGAGAACAAAAATAGACCAGAAATCAATTTATCAACAGTATATAACAATTATAGAAACTGTTTTCATATAAAAACTGTCAAATTGATGTATGAAACAGGTTGTAATCGCTTTTATGGGACAATTTTTGTAACAATTATATCCGTTGCAAAATTTTTATTGATTTCAATACAAGACATTAGGTTTTCTTATGAACAATGTTGCAATCGTCTTAACAGTTATTTCATTTTATTTTTTATTGGAAACTTGTATAATTTTTTCACATAAAAGGTTTGTGTAATTTGTCATTTAATAACATTGTAAACATCTGGTGTAGTCTTTAAACTATAAAGGAACAATATTTTATATAACTTAAAGAATAAAACTCGCTTTGACTGTACTGCATGCAATTATGCAGTGGAATGGACTGTCTTAAATAACCACAAAATCCTTAGGCTTCCATGGCTTTTTGAGACGGTCCATTCTACTGCATAAGTCCATGTACAGTCGAAGCGAATTTATTTACAATCCTTTTAAACTTTTTTAATTAACCGCAAAATATATCTTAAATTTAACATTACAACTATTATAACCTCTTTAAAAATTGACTTCATGCTTTCAACTGTGTCGTCACTTCACATGCCCTGCCCTACTGCATTTTGTAAACCTCGATTACTGATTGAAGTAAAAACAATGTGAATATAAACATCGTGAAAAATATAAGAAATGATAAAACTGCACAATGTATTGTCATCCTACACGTTTTAGATTTTGTTTTGTTTTTGTGGTGCAAAAGCTCTTCTATACCTACATCTTCTTCTTCTTCTTCTTCTTCTTTTTTTTTTTTTATTTTTTTTTTTTATTTTGATAGAATATCTTAACTATTGTTCCAGAAATGAAAAATCATCGAATCGAAGAGATTAATTGAACTAACAACATTTTTGTGAAATATCACCCATTTAACTATACAAATATAATTTTATGCAGTTTTTGATATTTAAATGGGATTTTTTATTTATATTCATATTAAATCGAATTTGTAAAAAAAAAAAAAAAAAAAAAAAAAATTGACATCGTCAAGATTTCGAGCTTTCACGTGTCACTTAGAACACTAGTCGGTAATATTTATTTTTAAGCTCGTGTCCTTAACATCATTTGCTAATCATGAAGTGTTGGTTTGTCAGCTTTTGGAATTAAAGCGGCATTTGGTTTAATTAGCTCCTGCATTTGAAATACATAAGCCTATCGATAGGTCATTAGGATGCAATGGTCGAATCTGTAAAAAAGCCGTTTACAAAATTATTTTGAGATGTTAGTAAAAAGTTTGTGAGATATATAACGTTGAAACATTATAAAATGTTGTAAAACGTTAAAAGTACTGTATTTGCAATTTGATTGCAAACATTCTAGTGTTTTTCTGGACACTCCGGTTTCTTCAACCATTTCAACCTTATCTTCTCGATATAAGTGCAAAATCTCAACGCAATTACTTTACGTAGTTTTACCGAAACCAATGATTCTTTATCTCACAAGCTGTTTCAATATCATTTAATTGAGAAATTGATGTCAAGGAACCCCCCCCCCCAAAAAAAAAAAAAAAAAAAATAAATAAATAAATAAAAAAAAAATAAAAATTAACAAATAATAAAAATAAATAAATAAATAAAATAAATAAAAATAAAACTTAAAAAAAGCATTATATTCCTATATTTTATGTGCGTTTCTAATGAAACAACGTTGTAAAATACGTATTTATTTTGTAGATGACATAAATTCGGAGAAGATGATTTTCCGTCAAAATAGACAAATCAATGTCGAAATGGTTGAAGCAGACGATGACAAACTCAACGACGACGAAGAAATGGAGGAACTAAATTTTGATGAAAACGAAAGCCGTAACGAATTATCAGAAACTGAATCAAAGGATTGTGTTAAAAATGGCGTCTCTTCCGGTAGTTCTAAAACGAGGCGGAGAAGGACAGCTTTTACCAGTGAACAGTTATTAGAACTTGAGAAAGAGTTTCATAGTAAAAAGTATTTGTCATTAACTGAAAGATCACAGATTGCACATCACTTAAAACTTAGTGAAGTTCAAGTTAAAATTTGGTTTCAAAATAGAAGAGCAAAATGGAAACGTGTAAAAGCCGGGATGGTACATGGACGGAGCGGGCAAGATATTCAAAATAAACCAAAAATAGTGGTGCCCATTCCGGTTCATGTAAATAGAATCGCTATAAGAAGTCAACACCAACAGATAGAAAAGACAAATAGACAGCCACAACAGTAGGTCCAACATAATATAAAAAAAGGTGACAGAAAATTCAAAACCGGAAAACATATACAGCAAATTACCACATCACGGTCAGATGGTCTAGTTCAAAATCGGCATTTACTTTATACATATGAGCAGATAGATGCCTTGCATAATAAAGAACAATGTAAGAGTAAAACATTGGACTAATCTTTTGTATGCAAGTCGGGCAGGATGTTATTTTAACAAGAAAGAAGATGATTTCATTTTGTTGATTAAGCTCGGCAATAGACGAGTATAATGAAACATAATCATTAAGCCGATTTAAAACAGCAGTAATGATAATTGTCCAAATCACCATCATTATTTTAGATAATATAATTTTAATTGTGATATGTTACAAAATCTGCAATATTCAGAAAATTAGACACGCCAAAGTCCTAATAACTGTGAAATCATTTATTTTCGAGATGTTCCTACTTGCGTTGTTTCATTGGATTTTCTAACCCACAACTGTACAAACTTGTCAACAAATAAGTTTATATTGCAAACTTGTCTTAAACAGTGAACACTAACCACGAATTGAACCACGAATTTACCATACTAAAGAATGGCATTTCCTCTAAAAACCACGTAAATTAGACACGACGAAAATAAGTGATTTCATTGTGTTTAAGACGTGTTTAAAACGTGGCATGTTACATTAACTGCAATTTTAAGACAGCTTTACATAATTTCTAAAGCATCAGTTATGTGTCCCGTGGCAACCAGGAATCTGATTTGATTATCATGAAGACTGTGTGGAAAAAATGCAAACCGAAATGTTTATATAATTTATTTGTGAATTCATAAATTATGTGTAACATTTAGCCAAAATCTAATTACCGAAACTAGATTCGCTAATAAATGAAAGGTGAAGATGAAGTTCTGAATGTGCCGAGTAAATGCGTAAATTCTGTTTTAATGTGATAGTCGAAGTAACCCTTATTCATGTTAGGGAATTAAAAAAAATAAACTTAATGAATTTTTAATCGACTTTGAGAGGGTCAATGTAATTTTGTTTTCGAATGATAGTGCATAATAAATATTTATAGTTTATTGTAAATGGTATTTATTCATTGCATGGAAATGCAACTCGGAAAAGTATCCTTTTTCCTCAACTCTAGGTAATCATTAGAGTTTCGGGATCCAATGACCAGTTTCCAGGAAGCGGATAGCTGTTACTGACCACAGTAAATCATTTAAACTCCATTTTCTTTCTTGTTTTGTTGACGGTGGTATGTAAACTTCAGCAAGTATCTTTATAGTAAAACCCGCTATAGAGATCACTGTATATAGATAATACCTGTCTAATGTAACTTATGTTTAATTAGAGGAAACTCTGCTATAGAGACCAATCTATATAATGAATACCAGTCTATTGTGACTGATGATGATGTAGGGCATCTTTGCTTCTTATCTCCACCAAAAGAATATTTAATAAAAACTATCCGTCTATAAGGTCAATATTTCTTAGATTTCTTGAGAGGTACTTGTATACATGTTTTACTACACAGTTAACTTTTGTTTAAAAATTAAAAGTTAATATAATATTTAATAATATTTAAAATTGATGCATCCATTCTTGCCTTCTTGGGATTTATTAGAGATTTTCATTAATTAAGCCAGTCGTGACAAATGTGATATAGCGTCACAAGTATACGTTAATAACAATTCCTTTTTATCAAAAGTCGAGGTTTTTAAATTCAATTGTTTCAAATATATTAGAGGTTGTTGCTTTTTGGTGTTTAATTTGAAGTCCTTGCCACGATTGAATTCCCCTTTTAAGCTGCTGTTTGACGTCCAAATTTGTAAATATGTTTTAAACACTAATGTTTTAAATTTTGTTGTTGTTGTTGATGTATTGTGATATGTTCTTTGTTTGGTGGTTGTTGCCAAGTACATGTACATGATTTTCAGTTGTGAATTTTCTTATTAGTTTTATTCATATCCAAAATTTGACCACGGTTTTAAAAAAATATTGTTACTTAAAAAAAAACTTATTTTCTTTCAATTTAAAAAAAAAGCAAGAAAGAAAAATTAACGATTTTGATAGAGATACAATATTTGGTAATCTGTTGGCTAAAATGCTTGTAAGATTATATTCTTTAACCTGAGAACAATTTTCAAAATTTGATCACAGCTCTGACAATTCAGAAAACATCTGCCATCCATTGATTAAGTTTTTTTAAAGAAATATAATTATAATGTAATAATAATAGAAAAAGAAATTTGCAAATTAACATCAGAAACATGCAGTGTAGTGTACAGACTACAAAATAATGAAGTATCCGAAAAACACGGACAAACACGACAAGAAAAAACAAATATGTCGGCACAACTTCCGGTTACAAATCTGCCGACTTTGGACAAACATAAGATTAATTGACAAAATAATGGTCAGTGGTGGGGTGAAAGTGCTTCCTATATATACTGTTTTGAGCGTTTTAGAGAAATTTAAAAGTATTATGTTGTAGTGCTTTAGAAGGTCTCCAACCATTCCACTAAAACTGCAAATGAGATCTGGAAAATTGAAATGGGTGGAAACTAAAACTTAGCAATTCAAAACCAAAGCTAATTATTTTTTATATTTCAGTTTGCAAGCTGTGTAGGTTGACATTGTTATCAGCAATGCTATGCGTGTTATTTACAAATATCATTTTGAAGAACAATCTATACTGGCGAAAAATACAAACGTTTCAATCCGTGACTGAAATCAGAATAAAAGGGAAAATCAATTTCTTCTACGGTCAAAATTATTTTACCTACTTCACATATAGTATAAATGTAATTGGAATTTAATGATCATTTATTTGAAAAAAATTAGCATAATACCAACATTCGCAGCTTAATATTTTTTCAGATACGAGCAAATAATAACCGAGATGTCCTCTTTAGCGACATTTTGACAATAATCAATTATTTTAATGTAGCGTCTTACAGAGGAAAATCATAGCTCAACGTCTCAATGAAAACTTTATCAACTGCAAAATATGAATATTATCACTGAACCCCGTTGGTATTGGATATAAACACTTAAAACCAATCTGGTAAATGGACCGTTACTGCATGGTTGACTAATTTAGGTAAAAAAGGGTGTTCATCTTAAAACTATTTAAAGAGTAACATACCTTTTTCAATGTTACTTTGTCATATGATAATATTAAAGAAAAACTTTTTATCAGAAACAAGGACTTCGCAACATCTAATGCTACATTCATACGGAAAATTAAAAAAATATATGTGTTTGGGAAGACACTGGGAAAAACATACTTAGTACTAGAATTTGAACCAATGATACTATTTCGCTTCATGTTTGAAATCCTTCTAAAAATAACGTGTAAAGCTTAGAATTATCAGGATTTTTAATTTTAATGTTTCATAAAGTTCTTTTGTTTATGAAGTATCAATTTCTTTGGATGTAATAAATTGTTTTTAGCGACTCTATATGTCCCATGGTTCGAATTTCACTGGGGCAGATCCTGTAGTGTGAAGTCTGTACATTTGCTTACCGAATGTTGGTAGTTTTTTTTCTGGAAACTCAGTTTTCTCCGCCATCCCAGTACTGACCGCTACGATATAAGTGATAAAATACTGATAGGACGTAAAACACCATTAATCCAATCGACATTCAATCTTCTTTTCCATGAACATTTTAGTTTGTGATTTTACCTTGAAGTACGGAAGTTGTGGTATAACCTTATGTGTTACCACTTGAATAATTCATTTCATAAAACTCAAAACAAAGTACAATGCAATAATAGTAGTTTATGGTAAATTTTATACATATTTACTTTTTAAATTGTCGATTCGGTACTTATCGAAAAGTAATAAATGATAAGGTTTGAAACCTTCCTTCAGTCGGTGTAAATCATCTCTGTGAATTATGACGTGTTTGAATTATGTAGTAAAACTTTGTTTCAACGACACAATTTTTCTTCAGTCAGAAATTAACTTCATAAAAGGGTTTGGTGATAAATCGATGGATGACAAAAAAAAAAAAAATTGAAATAGACTTAGGAACATCAAAATATTGTGGTAATAGGTGAGGTGGCAAAACTATCGAGAGGAATTATAACGTACTTTTTTTGGGTAACATCGGTTGCAGAATGGTCTAAAGCGCGCGCTTACGGATCACATCGCCTCTCACCGCCTGGGTTCGAATCCCACTCGGGACAGATCCTAAAGTGAGAAAGTTTGTCAGTTTGCGGAAGGTCGATGGTTTTCTCCGGGTATTCCGGTTTCCTCCACCACTCCAGAACTTACCGCCTCAAATTAAATCTTGACTGGGGCGTAAAACACCATTTCTCCACTACACTCCGCTCCACTCTAACGAACTTTTGTTACATATTAAATTTTTCTTGTATCCTATTTGATTAAATCAACGCCGTACATAATGTGACGTTCTTCGAATTCCTTATGATAATAATTTCAACAATACTAATAATAAATATCCCGTTATATATATTTGATGTCATTAAAAACGAATTCGCTTTATCTGACCGGCTATGTGGAATTTCCAATATCATGATTCGATGACCATCACCCCTGTAGGTAACTAAACCGTGCACCCACGAAAGCTTGTTAGTGCCATTTTAAAGTAAAAAAAATTGTTAAAATAATTTCGACATATTATACTCATAAAATTGAAAAGTAACATATATTAAATATTAAAAGAGATTTCCAATTATTTGACATGTTAAATCAATGTCGAAATACCTATCTGTCAAATGCTACTGTATCATTTAAAAATATAAAAGTGTTGAGAAAAATGAAATTAATGGGAGAAAAATAATTTCGCATATCAAACATCCACGAATTTAAAAAAAAGTTTTAAAGTTTAGAAATATAATCTTACAAACATTTTAGCCAACAGATTTCGAAATATATTGAAATCGTCAGTTTTTCTTCTTTTTTATTAGAAAATAAGTTTTTTAGAACCGGTCAAATGTTGGATACGAATAAAAATAAAAAGAAAATTTGAAACTAAAAAATCATGTATATGTACTTGACGACAACCACACAACAAAGAACACATCACAGTACATCAATGATAAAACGTATAAATAAGACATGACGAGAGAAAAAAAAAAAAAAAAGAATTGCAAAAGTTCATGGTCACACGTGGCGCGAAATTGTGATTATTAAGCAAAAATCAACTTTATCTGTTAGCCTATTTGGAGTTCCTTTAACCATAATAACACTACAGGCCATCAAGCGACATCTTTGGTTGAATGAAGACTTTGATGAAGTCTGCAAGGTTTTCTGATAAATTTCTAGAAATATGTTTTCATTACAAAACAGTTCATAACAGTATCATGACAACATTGACTGAAACATTTTTCCTACATTGATACATTGAAATCAAAACTTTATTTTTGCTGACTTCTAAACAGACTTTCGGGTTTATCATGAATTAAAAATCGAATTTAGGAGTTTTTAGCCGAACAATTTTCAGTCAATGTAAAAAAAAAAAAAAAAACCGGGGAACAACCAACTAATACAAACGATAAACATTAACTGCTAGTGATAAAAATCCCGACTTTGGATAAACACCGGACAAAATGACAAAACATTATCCGACTGGAAAGGTTCAAGTATTTTTGAATGGCTTTGATACACTTGCGAAAAAATGTTTTAAAAACAAACTATATCATTAAAATAAAACTCGATAGCAATATTTTCGGAGCCATGTCCTACCGAGGATAAACCCTTTTATCATGAGATATGAAAATGATTAATAATTTATCTCAATGACTTCGGGGGAAGATATAGGGTGTTAAATTGTACACCTTATCAAAGGTAATTACTAACAAATAAGAAATGACAACTTAAATATCGAGATAAAATTTTGGATTTAATAAAGCACAAATATCTACATTGAGATGGACGCGCGCTTGTCTTGTGTACATTAACTGTTTTAACCCACGGGGCGGTAACTGGAGTTGTTTGCCTAAGGGGAGATAATCGAGTTAACGAACGATAACTAGAATAATAAAACAATGATTACTATACACTGATAAATACGGTCCCCAAAAGCAGTTATCAGTGATATCGGATAATCGAAAATACTAAAAAAAATTATATGATAGAACTCTCTCGTTATATCCTTTTCCTTGCTAAATTTTATGTCATGTTTCGAGAACCACCCAAAATAAAACAGGCTCAAAATTTCGCTTAATATAACGACTTTGACCTTTTTGTCATCATAGTGAGTGAGGTGTCAATAAAAAATGAATTTTCAACGAATTCTGAATGAAAGTCAGAAAAAGTAGCAAAAACCTTGTACGTGTAATTGCAAGATATTGCAAACACCGCCAAGAGCATAAGACAGAGTGGAGTGGGTTGATGTTATGATCATGAACAGTCAAGAATTTTTCAATTACATCGAGGTGGTTAGTATGTTGAATGGAAACAGGAGTTCTGTGAAATAAACACCTATACATGTATACCTTCAGCAAAAGAACTTACAAAACCTTCGCACATAAGAATCTGGTGGTCAGTATTTTGAATAGAAACAAGAGTTCCTTGAAAAAACTACCTATACATATATACCTTCAGCAAGAGAATTTACAAAACCTTCGCACAAAAGCATCTGCCCGAGCGAGATTCGAACCTATTCGGTCAGAAGCACTGTAATCAGTAATACAAGCTTTAGTCAAATCGACAACCGAGGCTCCCATAATACAAGAACGCATCTTTATTATTTACGACGTGCATTCAGATTCTTGAAGTTTCCTGTTGTTTCCACAACAATTGAGTAACTTGACTTACAAATATTGTATTTTACTCATTTACAACTACACTTTTTTGAAATACCACTGTTATATGTTAATAAAGAACATTTAATTGGCAAGAATGATTGATTGATTGATTGATTGATTTAATAGAGTTTTACGCCCCAGTCAAGAATATTTCACTTATATCAAGAAGTCACCAGCTTTAGGTGAAGTTGCAGAAAATTTGACCTTTACAGTGTGCTTAGGGCACTGTGCAGGGAGAGTTCTTTAACGTGACACGCCGCCTGCCGTGAACACGTGGCATCGGTTTTTAAGGATCTTGGCAGCGAAACATCAAACCAAGAACTATAAAACAAGAAAAAAAACTTTTTTAAAAGAAAGAGGCATATACAAGAATGGTAAGGCAAATAATATATTTTGTTAGCTGATTGTAAAATGTCCTATTTTGAACGACACTGCGTTTATTGACAAAACAAATCCAGTGGTGTGGTAAATATAATTATTCGGGATCCCTTAATCCAACTTATTTTACAAGCAATGGCTAAAACATAAATCGTGCTCTTTTTTGTCAATATTCACAGAGAAAATGCAATGAAAAATTGTTTTATAAATATTGTCAACACTTTATATGTTAAAATGTAACCGTAACACAGAAATTTTGACGTGACCCAATTTGCAGGTTTTGCTGTTTAATATTTGAGGTCAGTTTTAAACCTCTTTGTGACATCAAGTACATTTTTCTTTCTCTATTTATTTAGGTGACTCTTAAAGTGTTAAATTTGAAATAAAATATATAACTTATAAAATCTGTGTAAATATGAAAATGATATTTTAAATTCCTTCCCTATTTTATATACCATTTTAAAAATTTGTATCATTTATTACATTCAAAAATGGTATGTAGCACTTACATAATTTTGGTTGTGTGTAATTTTTATTCAATTCGATGCCCATCGAAAATAATTTCTAAATTGCATTCGATAAAAAATACTATAAAATAAAAAATAGAAAGAAATTTGAAAATAAGGTAAGCAGAAAGTGCCATAAATAAATGTTCATTTTGTCAGTAATGATGATAATTAATTTGTTTTGAATTTGAAGTTCCATTTCCGTTAAAATGATCTTTTTCTTGCTTTATACATTTTACTAATGACTGTGCATTAAAAATCATTAGATACTGCGCATTACGTAGCAATAGTGCGTTGCATTCAAAATATTTTACCACAGTTGGTGACGTCTCGATATGTGCAAATCATCTTGAAAAGGATGCAATGACCAATTCAATGAACATATGCGCACTGTTAATATATTACTGTCATGACCTATGATATTAACCTCAACAAAGCCTTCTTTCTCCAAACTTATAATAACTTGATATGACGATTTCTTTAGAATATAAAGTCTCTTCAAATTAAAGCTACACAAACGTCTATAAGTGGATATGGCTGTGCTTTTATTGATAATCAAACCAAATACTTTTTCATATTCATATTGATTTGTTAACACTGTTTGTCTGTCAAACATATTCAAAATACATTAAAGATTGATTGGGTGGGGCAAAAGAAAGCGATATCTTATCATGAAATTGGGTACGATATGGGAGCAATCAGTTGCTTCTTAGGATGTTTAGAGATACTAGTATATGCACGAAAGAAAATAACTTGATCTAATTTTAAACAATTAATTAAGTTTCCTCAATTATTCAGATTTTTCAAGAAAATGTCATTTTGACAAATATTATCACAATATTAAACTCTACTTGGACAATTCCAGCAGATTGAACAAGTTTATAGTCTACATGGGACCTTGCGGCCATTGTGCAGACAATTCCTTGTACGATAAAAATGGTCATTTTGATTGTTTCCAGAACTGCCTGCCTCGGTATAAGTATATAAAAATCTTGACCATTACTGCACTATACTCTTGTCTCTCCAGTCCGTGAATATATGCAAATTCTTAAATGGTTCTTCTTATTAGGTTTAAGATGGTTTGTGTAGAACTACATTGTAATAGTACTTATAATATTTATGTATGTAACACAGTAAGACAATGTCAGATGGCAAAATGACCCATCGGTTAAATATTTCACTAGATCAGACAAGCAAATTTTAAAACAATATACACTGTATATGATAAACCTGAGAGTTTTGGGTAAGTATATAACTCTTTTAAAAGAATAGTATATTTAAAACAAAGAAGAAGAATTTCATGCTTTTTATATTTACCTCTTCCAGGCACAGTATAAATTGAAAGCACAATAATAAAACCTCGACTTGGGATAGACATTGGTAATTGATACGAAATGAAATTGAAAATGTTCTTTTTCACAAGGAAAAACTTAGCACGGTTTCGGCATTACTACCAAATTGCTTAATTGTTGTTGTGAGCTGGATAAAGATTTGTAAAATGTATTCCCATTACGTTTGTAAATTTACAAAATTGGTTGCAAGATTATAGGAAACACTTTAGGTCATTTGTTTGATGTAAGTAATGAATTGAATTAATGGTTTTTTTTTCGGTCCAGTCAAGAATATTTCACTTATATTGAGACGTTGTAAGATGTAAGTTAATTTGAACATAATTGAATTCATTTACTAAAAGACAATTTGAATTTCTGAAGCTTATCACCGAGTTGATTTTTTTAAAAATTGCATTTTAAAAATATATGATAAAAATGAAAATGAAAAAAAAAATAAAATAATTAAAAATTAACAAATAAAAGTATTAGCACCCGTAGACGGCAAATAAATAAATAAATAAATAAATAAATAAATAAATAATACAATTTTTTTTAAAAAAGTACTTATTGTTTGTCAAAATTTGTAAACTGTATATTATTCTAAATAATTTTTAATTACTCAAATAATACAGTAATAATTGATTAATTTGCCAAAAGCTAACAAAACTTCAAAAACTTTCAAAGAAAAACACTTTAAGAGAGTATTACGCCTGTAAAACCACAGTTTGTGTGTAGGAGAGTCAATGCAACTATGAAACAATCTGGAAATAATAATTAACTTCAAGCAATAAAAATTCGTCCCTAAAGAACCTTACAATCTCTTTTACACACTAGAGAGAATTTTACAAAGGAGTGATCAAATTAATTTGCAGAAATAAACTTCTGACGGTATGTTACCTCTACGAACAAAAGATTTACGAAAATTGACGACAGCATGGCGCGTGATACTGTGTCGTCTGCTAAGAATGTATAGTGAAAAATTTAAGCTTATTTTTGTCGGTTTTTGCACTAGTTTGGCTGGGTTAATATCTTCAAGCTTTGATCTATTTAAAATATTTATACTTCACCGAAATTAGTCTTCAGGTTCATTTTACAACAACAAAATATTAAGAAGTTTGATAGAGTAAATATTGCATGATAACACAAAAAGAACACAAAAGAAAATTTTAAAAATGTAAAAAATAGAAGTGAAGCAAGACAACTGTTGTTTTCAGCTTGTCAGAAAAGCCACATAACTCAAAATAAGTAGATAGATCTTAATATGATTAAGTTAGCTATAGATTGAACCCCGGGATGTTAACCTCAGCTATTCATGTGTAAGGAACATGCATCATCAGTATAGACGAATTCCAGAAGGTTCCGTGTTTTTCTTTTTCTGTAAAAAAAAAAAAAAAAAAAAAAAAAAAAAAAACTTTAGTAAAAAGTCCTAAAAGTCTGTTTGTTTCTATAAAAACCCTACTATCGAAGCTCATGAACTCGAATATCTATTTATCTATATACTTTTAAACAAAATCATATATTGCAAAAAACACTTACTGCTTGAAACCACAAAAAGGACACAAAAGACGATTTAGTAAGTTGAAACAGAAGTGATTCACTCAGAACGGTTTGCTTAAGCCACATTCAAATAGCTTTAACATAGCGTTAAACATAGGCAGAGTTACTTAAAGTCAACAAATTGTTGACATTAAACTACATGTGAAATGTATCAGATATGCAACCATTTTAATATAGGAAAAAATTCCTATTTAAACAACTAACGCAACTAAGAACCAAGAACACGATAAAATACAAGCAAATAGAGAGGGAAAAGTCAAGAAAGTACAAACTCTTATTTGGGATTATTTATATTAAGAACACTTCATTCAGTAAATGCACTGAACGGGTTGGTTGTACAGTTGAATGTTGTTTTACGTGACAGCAGTAATTTTCCACCTATTCCTGACAAGACAAGTTCGTGATGTGCATGGTTTTGCATGTTTCTGATCTGTATTTGTAATAGTGCGTACTTAGAGACCGATAGAGGTCCCGCTATACCGCTGATAAACATCGCATATCACTCAGTATATGAAACTTACACCGATACAACAAGCAAAGGCCTGCGATAAACAAAAATCTTATTCATTTGCGGTCAACATGGGTGGAACCCACATGGGTGTGACGCCTTAGTATGAAGGCTGACGCTTTAACAATTACGAGGCTATGCAAAGTACTTTACACCGTCTACGTTCGAATACCGCTGGGACATATCCTAGATTAAGAATGAATGCCAGTTCACCTGTCAATTTCCTCCAACATTCCAAAACTGACCAACTTGTTTTTATTAATAAAAGAATCTTGACGGAAGCGTAAGACACCATTACCCAACTCTACTTCTAAAATTTTCGGCCATCGCGGCCTCTAGAAGTTTATGATAGTGACAATTATCTTCTTGCTCAAAAACGTTTTCATATTTACTATATAGTATACTAATCTTTACCTATTACTTGTAATAAAAACATGACAGTTGTTTTGAGAACGTCTGATTTGACAGGAAATTGACGTCTCGTTACATGATTGACATCTTCGCGCGCATTAAGATTAACATCATGTTGATTTCAAATTGAACTATCTACATGTATGTATATAAATATTTTTAAAATAGATTTACTGCTTCAAGAGTGTGACTTTAAGAACAGAGAATCAATGACAGTTCCACTAGCTTCGTGTGATTAAAAAGATCAGATTTAGGTAACACATATCGTGAAGGCGACAGTCCTCTTCCAACGATTTAAGCTGATATAAATAGCCCACAATCAAACGCGTTCATTCACTGTGGATGCCATTTATTCACATTGTAAGAGAAGAGCAGACGACAGATCACAAAATTAGCGCCTGGCTAAACTCTTTACAAAAGATCCCATACACTACAAACACAATTACTGTATCATCAATTTTGACAACAGAAATTAATTTTGTAACTGACAATATCCAATAACTACTAGACAGACCGCACGTGCATTGAACCTAATGCATGTGCATCACTTAACCCTACTGTTTGTCTATTACAATTTGTTACCATTTGCATATAAAATTAAACCGATCTTACGCACGTGCACAGTCAAAGTTCTGATAATTAATAATATTATAAATTTGTTGTCGAAATTTTCGATAATCTCTGTGTTTGTGATTGCCGGACTTTGCTTCTCCTGAGAGGCTAAAACGTTTACATCTAACTGTTTTATGATTCAAAGAGAGATTAATTGGAATTTAGAAACCTATTAATACGCTGCTTTTAAAATGACAATATTAGATTATAAAACGTTCTAGTATTATTTAGATATTTACATTTTGAATTCAAATGAGACTACACTCCAAAACAATCAGCGAATGATTTATTAATATGCTGATTAATTTTACAGTGATTCGCAAAAAAAAAAAAAAAAAAAAAAAAAAAAAAAAAAAAAAAAAAAAAATAATAATAATAATAATAAAACTCTGATAAATGAAATTGTGAAGTTAGTGAAAATATCTTTGGCAATTGCCAACGCGACCAAGAACACTACACAATACACGTCAATGGTAAAACGACCAAACACGGCATTATTCGTAAAAGAACAATGGTTATGAGCGATTGCAGAGGCGTAAGCATAATTTACTTTGAGACGTTTTTGTAAAAACCAAAACAAATACTACTACTAGTATAACTACTAATGATAATAATGATTATTATAATGAAAAATGAATGAATGAATAAATAAATATATAAATAAATGAATACATAAACAGTACTGGGATAATTGATTATTTAAATAAAAAACAAAATTTGGACAAACACTGAACCAAATGTCCGGTAATAAATAAATAAATAAATTCTGTATTGGAATCATTTATTATTTAAGTCAAAAACAAAATTTGGACAGACACTGAACCAAATGTGTGTTGATCCAACAATCTCGATTATCCTAAAACCAGAATCACATTTAAAAATTTAAAAAGTCTAATTCATCAACAAAATGAACCAATTTTCTTTCAAAGTTTATATTGTCCATAGAATTTTTTAGAAGTGACTTTTTGTTACCAGATAAATAATGTTTCTCAAAAAAAAAAAAAAAAAAAAAAAAAAAAAAAAAAAAAAAAATAATAATAATAATAATAATAATAATAATGATGATGATGATGATGATGATGATAATAATAATAATAATAATAATAATAATAAAAAAATGTAATTTGTAAATCAAAACTTATGAAATCTATACGATGCAAATTATAAGTGAAGGTTTTGAATCTTTTAAGTCTATAAAAAATTCAACAGAAATATTTGCGGAAAACAATTGTCTGACTTGTCGTTTTCTATCCGTAATGAAATGGTTTCTACAAAATAATTTTAAAATTTTTTTGATGAAATTCCATCAAAATTTATACACTGATGTTTAACCTGAAAAAAAATAAAAATAATAAAAAATTTTATATAAAATTGATTAAGGGGTTTTTGTACATTTTGTTTTTAGAAATTTCATAACCCATTTCTTCATATTTACACATTGAAAGAGATATTTAAAAACAAAAAGGATTATTGGGGTTTGAAGGTCACAGATCAAATATTAAAGAAATTGCTGCTATCAATAGATTCAAAATTTATACAATGCGAAGATGTTTATTAAATTTAATAAACCATTATTCTTAAATTGAAAAAAAGCCTTAATATTGGAGATCATAGGTCAAAAGTCAGTCACTGTTTCAATAACTATACTTTGCAGTGTCCGTGCAATAACCTGGGTTTGCTTCAATAAAATGTTATTGAAAGAAGCCGATTGATTTTGGAAGTTATAGATAAAAGGTCAAGGTCAAAGTTACAGTTACAATAACTCTATAAATAGATTAACACTTTTCTCATAATAATCTTATTTTGATTGAAACAGTTCCTGTTTATTCTTTAAAGGTACAATCTTATTTATATTTAAACTAAGGTTTGATTCCTCATGCAAAACATTCCTTAGCTAGAATTTGGAGTTTTTGGAACTTTTGATTCATTAATTTTCAAATATTCGGATTATCGTTTTTTTATCTATGAACTGTTTCGGTCCCTAGTGTCATTGATGAAGAATGAAATTTCCGAAATGTGGATATATGACACATCAAAATTAAGGTATTTTTGTTAAATAATATATCATATCAGAAGTCAATTACAAAAGGCGAAGGTCAGTGTAACTATAAACTAATTAAAGTTTTTTTTGCAAATATCTTGTTTGCTTTCACCAAACTTCAAACATCTGTAATTGTGCTCTAAAAAGCAATTCCATTTATATTGTGCTTTATAAATCAAACATCAAGGTAATTTTTCCAATTAATAGGTTTAGGTTTTTAGTTTATGATGTAGTATGGTTCGCGATCGATGTCATATGCTTTATAAAAAAAATTACCTTTGTTTGGCCTTAGTGTTTGCTTGTCACTCTCTTATTTACATTTGCTTATTAAACTGATTTAGGCACATGCATAGTAAAATTATAATAATATTTAGTTTTTTTTTCGCTTTTTAATTTTTTTCCCTGCAACTAGACACTCTCTAATCTAGTAATTTTATTCAGTATTGTTACTGTATGATATAAAGGAGTCAAAAAGAAGTTAATTCATATTAATTTGAATTGTTAAGTTTTAAAAATGACATGGATAGTAAAATTATTGAAATTGATATTGAAATTTGAAGGCGTTATTAGTACACTGATTTCTAAAATTGTACAATGTGATTTTTTTTCTTTCCATGATTTAAACCTGTATGAATATGCTTTCATACACCAAAGACTGTAGTACAATTTTGAAATTTGAAGGTGCTATTAGTACCTTGATTGTTAAAATTGTTCAATATGATTTTTTTATTACCATAATTTAAGCTTGCATGAATAAGCCTTCATATTTTATTTTTTATTACCATGACTAAAAATTGCATGAGTAAGCTTTCATATACCACATGCATTATGCCAAAATGGTGTCTCGTTCCAGTTCTTTGTTTGTTCATTGGCGTTTCTTTCTTAGCACAACTTCTACATAAATTATTATTGGTCTTGAGTACAACCATGAGTGCAAGGGAAATAACTACGATTACAAAGAATACTAAGGTAAGAAGAGTTGTAAATTGTATAACGAGTTGAGTAATGGTGTTTAACGTCCGAGTCAAGAATATTTCACTTATATCGAGACGTCGCCAGCTATAGGCGAAAGTGCAGAAATTTTGCCCGTGCGTTGCGCTGATGAAATTATACAGCAGGGTTCTTTATCGTGCCACGCCTGCCATGACACGGGACCTCGTTTATTTTAAGTTCCCATCCGAAAGAACCGTGACTTTCATTTCGTAATGCCGAGTGCTTGGCGAAAGAACAGTCACTACCCACTTTCATGTCTTGGGTCAGACCCGGCCGGGGTTCAAATCCACGACCTTCCACTTACGAAGCGAGCACTCTACCAACTGAGATACCGTAATAGGACAAAATTTAAAAAAAAAAAAAACTATAAAAAGACACTCTTTCCAATTGAAAATCCAATTAAACGCAGGTTATTGGAAAAAGCGGACACCATATGATTTGCAATTACAATGTATATCAATTTTATTCCGGCGATTAGCATAACATTCAATAGGTATTATATACTGAAATATATAATATGTAGAACATTACTGCCATTTACTTGTAATATTCTCTTGGCGGAGCTCATTACGTGACAAAATTTTATCCAAGTCGTTTAAAACATATTAACTTTTTAATGAAGCCCGGAACTAATTCATGTTAACTTTTGATGATAACCCGTAATAGAATTTAATTTTAATTCAATTTTCCGACTCATTTGGTTTAAGATGCATCAAACAGTTCGTTATACTGTAACATTTAAAAGATGAAAGTTTCTCAAGAAACATTTACAAACGCATCACACATTCTTTAGAACTCGTGTAAATCTAGAAAAGATCAAAACAAAGCCCATGCACGTGTAAACTCTTTGTCATAAGTTGGATAGTCTTACTTTTATCTGCATTCGACAGAAACTTTAATGTCCCTAGTTTTTGCTTTTTGAATGTTTCCATTTTATAATATTAAAATATGGGCTCAAATTTACAAAATAAGAAAAACCCTTTGTAACTTTAAAAAATATATTTAGCCATTTTAAATTCGATTTACCACATTTTATTATGTAATATAATCTGACCATTTTGACAAAAAATAAGTAAATCTGGCAAAGGGGTGTGTCTGTTTTCAAGGGCTGTTTTCCAGCTTTATGATACAATGAATTCAAAAATAGTCGTTTAATATAATTTGACTATATATTTGAATCTAAAATGTGAAAACAGCGATGCTATTACATTTATCTTGGCTTTGAAGTCCATTATTAAAGGAATATCGAATTATCATTCTTTCACCTTGGCGAAAGCATCCACTGTTAATTTCTAAAGTGAAGAGTACGAAAGCTGTCATTACACCATTTTGACCAATTCTTCATTACCATGTTTCTGTCAATAATATATGCTTGTTCAGAACTAAGAAAACGGTCAAAATAATCCATGTACAGAATAAAATTGTAATAAAAAAAAAAATAAATAAATAAATAGGTTAGATGTTGATGCTGACAGGATGTCTAATGCTAATTCTGTCAGAGCCAATCGATGTATGACAGGTCGAAACTCGTTAGAACAGAACAGGCAACTTCTGAAAAAGAATAATCCGGAATGATCTAGTTTTTTATTTGTTTTTATCCTGCTGACGCTTGGTGCATGGTTTGTTGTTATTAGCTGTTGAGACCCCATTACTGCTATTGATGACATGTGAGCGCTGGTGTAGTGTCACATCAACTGTTGATGGTTCTTCATGGTGTTGTGGAACATTACGATTGTGGTCCTTGCTTATTCAAAACTTCAATAGGTATCCAAGCATGTTCCCTGTGACCCAACCATGTCCATCAGATAGTGTTACCTGTGACAAACCACCGTGCATCTTTTATTTGTTCACATGTTCAGGGGAGGGGGGGGGCAAAAAAAAAAAAAAAAAAAAGGCTATATTTATAAGCCACAAACCACAAACGTCAAATTCAAAGACTGGTCGCGTTGATGGTGATCCCAGTTTCATGAATTCTTGAGCAACTTCCGTCGAGTTTCTGTGTAAATATCCAAAATAACCGATTTTACTTGTTTTATCTGTTTGGTGGGTGAGTATTCGTGTATATATCCATCTTGTTCTACAAGTTGATTCGGTTAGAAGAATTTTTCCTCTGGCATTCTATTCTTTATGATGTGAATCATGCCGTGCAACAAATTTGGATGAAACGTCTTTTGTCAACTTTACCAACAACTCTGGAATTGGTTTTCTTTTTTGCTGTTATTGTCCTGCAGCTGAGGTAGTTGTTAGCAAAGAGTTCGAGTGCGGGCTTGTGATTTGACAACATCGAGGAAGTCGTTAAAAAAAGTCAGGAACACCAATGAATGGCAATGACGCAAGTACCGTTCCTTGTTGAAAACCCGACTGCTCAAGAATCCGGCACAAACACTTCGGATGATTTAGAACACTCGATAGAATTTTTTTTCAGAAGTCTTTGAATCGGGAAAGAAAGTTTCCCAGAAATCTATAGTAGCTGAGCTTGTTTAGCAATCGATAATATACACGGCGGGAACTTTGTCAAATGTCTTGTGGAGTCAAGTTTTACGATATGTTGGTTTACCTCCCACCAGCCTTTCTGGCATTCATGTCGTATATTATTTGTGTACAATGATGGACAGTCTACCATGGAACACTGACACAAAGTAGATTTTCATACATCAAAAGAGTACTGGTAACATGCCGGAGTCAACTGATGTGACGCACTTTCTTGATTAGTCCCTCTTGTACATAGTCGTGACTTTTTATTACAGTTACCATCTATCTATCTATCCGCTATCTATCGATCTATCGATCTATCTATCTATCTATCTATCTATATATATATATATATATATATATATATATATATATATATATATATATATATATATATATATATATATATATATATATATATATATATATATATATATATACATGTTTATGTATCTTTATTTACATAGAGATCGTTTTCCAATCAAGTAACATATTTATTGCAAATAGAAATAGGTGCTCTTTGTAAAAAGGAAGAAGGAACACGTCGATGAATTATGTCCCTTATTGTAACTCTTCAATTGAAGATAAAAATAAAAAATTCCCGCGGTTTTGAGATATAACAACATTAATGATGACTACTGCAGAAATTTATTTCTAACCGCCTTTGTAAAAAAATATTTTCAAGATGCCAGGCTTGTTAGAATCGTGTCGGACATTGTTTGGGACTGATGACCTTTACAAAGTGTTAGGGATCAAGAAAAAAGCCTCGGAAACAGAAGGTTAATTTGATTTGTGTCACTTTTATTATAATTTCTTTTAGTTTAATGTCAAATTTTTATTTTGAAAACCACTTTCTGACCTGATGGTTGTTACAAAAGATATAAGAAGCGATTTCACTTGACTGTAAATATGTTACCTCGGTCATTTGGCTAGAAATATTAAAAAACAATCCAAAATCCATGATAGTCTGAATTTCCGCTGACCCTTGCACAAACTTGTCTGGCGGCTGTGTGTAGGGTAAAAAATTCTATATAAAAAACCAGAGACATACAGAACATTATATATTATGTCTATGTCAAATACCATTCAAACCATCCACACGTCAATCGAGGTTAGTAATTTTTCAACAGTTCCACTAGTATTTTCAGTCTGAAGTGAAACAAAACAGTGCCACATTCAACATCTTTGGTATCCGAAAAACTTTTTTTGATATAGAATTTTTTCTGACCCTTCAACAGCCACCAGTCATAAAACATGTTAGGTTCAGAGGTAATTCTGACAATTTTCATGATAGAGTCCCCTCCTAAAATCAAATTATGGCAACCAAACTGCTTTAATTTAAATTTTTAACTGGTGAATTAAGTGCCTTTTTTTTAAAACCTCAATTAAGAGTAACAAAATCAAATCTTGGCTGAATGCAATGATAGACGTTTTACTTTTTATTTTTTCAGTAAAAAGAGGTTACCACAAAGTGTCATTAAAAGTTCACCCTGACAGAGTTACTGACGCAGATAAAGAAGATGCTACACAAAAGTTCCAGACTTTAGGGAAAGTTTACAGTATACTTTCAGATAAAGAAAAAAGAGCTGTTTATGATGAATCTGGTAAAGTGTGTTAATAATGTGATCTTAATAATAAATCAGCTCCTATAGGGTCTTCTCTGACCAAATGGCCCGAAACAGTGGCACATGAACCATGGCAACTCTGGTCTCAAAAGTTAATCCCAACTTGGTAGTATCTGGGTGTTAGGAATTTGACAGTTTTGCTTGCCAAAGATCAGTGATTTTTTAATAGACAATCTGATTTTTATCACAATTTAAGAACTAGGAACATCAATCTAAAATTAAAGAACTCTGTTGAAAATTTGTTTAGAGTTGTTTCAATGAACAGTTGTTGCATGCTTATAATTCTTCACTTTAGTTGATTTCCAAGTTTTATTGTAAATTGATGTTTCGATTTCATTATGGATGTTGGATATTGAATTTAGCATTGATATATTGGAATAAAGAATTATAACTAACATTTGGACACACTGTAAAACACTTTATTTTTGTGAAGTTACTTTCAAAGTAATTTCAGGGCATAATATTTTTGTGGTCACCCATAGTGAGCCCCGCTAAATAGGTAATAATATTGATCTTGTTAACACCTGTAAAGTAGATCTCAATTGAATAACTCACACCTGTAATCATGTAACATTAAATAATGTTAATAATAGACCAATAAAATAGGAAATTCATTTGATGCCACATCTTCAATAAAACCGGAAATTGATTTCCTTGAGTCCGTTTATCAGATGATTTCCTCTTCTGTATTTATAATATCCACATTAATTTCCGCACATTTTTGCGATTTGGAACTTCATCACGAATATCGTAAAAATAAAGTGCACATGAAAATTTCATGTTTTACAGTATACCGATTGGCAATGTTTATGATTTAATAGCTTTTGTATTTGAATAAAAATTTTCTGTGATATTTTGAAAAAAATTTAAATTTCAATTTACTCTGCCATTATTTAACTAGGAGAAGTTGATGAGGAGAATGATATTCCACAAGACAGAGACTGGTATGATTATTGGAGAATTTTGTTTCGAAAAATATCACCTGAAGATATAAAAGACTTTGAAAAAGATTACAAAGGTAAGAATTCAAAAAATTACAGACTGAGTTTAATTTTACAATTTTTACAATTTTTTTGTAAATTGGGTGAAATGGAGTGGAGGAATATAGTTTTATATCCAAGTCATTATTCTTTTAAATATATCAAGACACTTATTTCTAGCATATTGGGATACCACAATGGCAGCTCAGTTGGTAGAGTGCTGGCTTTGTATGTGGAAGGTTGGGGGTTCAAACCTAGAATGGTTCTGACCAAGACTTGAAAATAGGTAGTGACTGTTCTTTTGCCAAGCACTCAGCAGTCACAGGGTCCGTCAGATGAGATCCTAAAAATCAAAGCCCATGTCACAGTAGGTGTGGCATGTTAAAGAACCCTCCCTGCACATTGCCCTAAGTGCATTGCAAAGGTCAAAATTTCTGCAACCTCCCTTATAGCTGGTGGCCTACTTGATATAAGTGAAATATTCTTGACTAGGGTGTAAAACCACATTAAATCAATCAATTAGCCAATCTGGCATAATTGATGAAACTAGTGAACCAAACTGGCAAGAAAATTGACAAACTTTCTCACACAGCATCTGCCCAAGTTGGATATAAAAAAGCCAAGAGAGGCACTCTATGTAAGGACCAGGGCTCAGGAAAACTTTGACTGAGGTGTCGGACATTTTTCATTTTTTCAAAGCAACTGTACCCCCGACGATGCAGTGAAAAGCAAAAAAAAAAAAAAAAAAAAAAAAAAAACTTGTTACTGACTATGTATTTTATAAAGATTTTTTAATATCAATATACAATTTTTTTAAAAAGGGTTTAACTACCACGAAGTTATTTAAATATACTAGTATATGGTCAGACTTATTTGTCCACATTAGTGTTGATTTTGAACTGTCGGCGTTGACGACACATGGTTTGACGGCCATCTTTGTTTATTGACAATCGCGCATTTTCGTTTTCCCGAAGTTACACGAACTTTACTGAACCTCATTTTTAGACCTCTTTGATTTTATTTAGACTTTTTAAAATTATTTATTTATAACTAAACAGTTTGCCAAGACCGAACTATGAGCATTGTATTATTATTTAACATCCCGCGTGGAAACTCTTTGAAAAATAGTCCGACGACCATGACCTTCAGTTAACAGGTGTTTATGGCTTCCGTCTGTCAAGCGATGTGATTACTTAATAAACAACTTATCAACAAAGCAATGATGATTCGGACGATGAAACAAAAGGAACAGATTGAGACCATGGATTTTAACTGATTAATAAACAAAAGCCTAATTATTAGATCTGTATTATTTATTGAAAATGACTGACATGTGATAGCAAAGAATACTCGAGTAAAATAATGACCGATAAACATTTATTTACGTGTCCGATTAACTGAATTCTATTTTAGCCTAAAAATGTCCGACAAGCTATATTTCACATCGGACAAAAATATTTTTTGTCGGACATGTCCGGCAAATATGACCGTTTCTGGACCCCTGGTAAGGACACACATTAGACCACTTGGTCACTGAGGCTTCTGTCAAAGTGAGAAAGAGCCCTAACCTATAAAAAGAAACCATAAATTAGCTATTGCCTACTTTGAAAACATGTTTTAATTTTTTTTGGAAATCAAAACTTAATGAGTGAAAATGATTTTACACAAACATTTTAAATTTGGTTCCTCTGAAATGTGATATATGTAATGTGTATCAATATCTTTTGCAGTAATTGATTTGTCTTTAATGTTATCACACAATATCAAGGGCTCACATTGAAAGCTTGCATTGTAGGGGTCAAATTGACTTTGAATCATACAAATTATAAAGACTGAAACCATATTCACTGTATGGTTGTTTCTGAAATTTCAGGGGTCAGAATAAATTTTCATAAATCAAAAACATTGTCTGAAATGTCTAAGGGAAGCCCTGAATATGTCGAAGAATTCAGTAAAATTCAAGATATTTTGTTTTATGGTTAAAAAAAAAAAAAAAAGAACAGCATCTGATTTAGTATGAAACATTGTTACACATATTTATCAGAGATTCGGTAAAAATCACAAGAAATTGTTCACTAGACAAAAAGGACATTGGATATTTGGTTAATGTTTAAAAGACAGCTATAAGTTCATAAGTTTATTAAAAAAGACTGAAGGTGTCAAATGCCATTTTTATCCTCTTTGAATTTGAGTTGTCTCCCTTGGTATTTTAGGCTCTAAAGAAGAGAAAGAAGATTTGAAGGAAGCTTATTTACAATCTGAGGGAGACATGGATGAAATCATGGACTCTGTTATGTGTGCTACTGTAGATGATGAAGTCCGATTTACAAAAATATTTAAAGATTTAATCAAGAAAAAAGAAATTCCTGATTATCCAGCATTCACTAAGGAAAGCAAAGCAAAGAAAACTGCAAGAAAAAGAAGAGTATGTATTCTTTATTACTATAAGACTAAAAAAAATATAGATTGGTTTAAGGTGTTTTACTCCTAAATCAAAATTCTTTCATTGATATTGAGGCAGTCAGTTCAGAGATTATGGGGGAAAACCGAATTCTAGAAAATCACTGATCTTTGACAAGAGAACTGACAAACTTTCTCATACTAGGATCTGCCTGAGTGGAATGAGAATCTAGGCGGAGATTGGTATCATGATCAGTAAGGGTGTGCTTTAGACCACTCAGCAACAGCTGTCTCCTGAAAAAAAAAATCTTTTTTAACAATGAAATGTGTTTATCCTACTTGTCATGGTCCTATAACTTGAAATGTACTGGTTATATTTAGTTTTCTAGTACAAGTGAATCTTGACTTGTCATTTTCTAACTCAGTATTAGCAATTTGCACAAAAACAATTTAGTTGGAAAATGCACTGGTAGGAAGTTGTGGCCCTTGATTTTTAATGAGTCAAAACATGAATATTTTCAATGCTGGTAACTGAAATTCATTGCAGTGCAAAACATGCATTTTGTTAGTTTCTGCATGTAGGAATCAAAGTTTTAAATAATGGCCAGTTCTACAGTGTAAGACTGGTAACCTTTAGGAAAGACTAAATTTTTATCAAAAAAGATCATATAGATCACAATAGAAAATTATGAAATTATCAGACATGGAAATGTTATAAAATTCTTGTTATAAATTACAGATTACTTTAATGTTGAGAAATTTTTCAAGACATAAATGTTACTTTTTATTTAATTGCAATACATGTACAAGGGATTTCTGGTAATGTACTATGAATTGTATATCTGTACATTATAGATTACATAGTTATTGATAGCTGACTTTATGATCTACTCACATAAAATTGAAATTAAAGTCTTTCAGAAAAAAAAAAACTATTGTAATGGTATTTCCAATCTAACCTATCAGAAACTCTGTTAATACCGGTAGTTGGAATCCACTCTAGCAGATTCTAGTTGAAGATAGTTGTCAATATAGGAGAGATCTAATTTGGCTTTATTTGAATGCTCCATTGTTTTTGATGAATCACCTTCATGAAGTTTAAAGTATTCTGCTTTTTCATGCTCATTCACTTTTTTTTGTAACATTTCAGGCTGCAGCGCTTTACTATAAGCTACTACAGTTTTTTTCCAAATTGTCCTCCTTGTTATACCAGTAAGTGAATAATTTTGAGTGGTGTTTAAAACATCATTTCCTTTCACTACACCACTCCACTCTATATTGTTATATTTACAGGGTGACACAGAAGCTGCAGAGGCTGAGGAAATGGCTAGAGAACAGGGATTAGGTTCAGGAGCAAACGACTTAGAAGCATTAATACAAAAACGACAGCAATCAAGAGAACAACAAGTGAATAGTTTCTTTGCTGATTTAGAGGCAAAATATGCACAACCAAAAAAGGCAAAGTCCAAAAAGGGTAAAAAATGAAGTTTAGATCACTCTTGGAAAACAGTGAACTTTGACGGCCCTTCTTCGACATAATGTAAAGGACACAGTACAAATTATTTAAAGTGCTCTAGAAAGACTTTATGAAAAATAAGTACTGGTACCTTTAGAAATGAAGAAATGATTTACCATAACTGAACAATACCAAAACTTAACATATTAAAATCTTCTTTAACACGACTTAATTATCAAGGTGCTGGATTTAGATCAGCCTGCATGTTCAAGACTTTTACTTTGCAGTTCTTGTATATTTTTCTTTTGAGAAATTTGAAATTTGAATTGTGGACTGATCAGAATTTTAGTGTTATTTCAAACACTTTTTATAACCCCTGGTGGGTTCTTTAGCATTTTGATGACTGCAATGGGTTTCTTTTTGTTTTGCAAATTGGATGATGCAGATTGATGTTTGAAATTTGAACTAGTTTATTGTTTTAAATTTTACTTTAATCAGATTTTGAAATATAATTACAGTAAGAAAATTCCTTACTGATGCATAGAAAGAAAATTCATGCCAAAATTACATTAACGACTTATCGGGTACTGTGCTACATTAATTTTCGTGGTTCTGAGAAAAAAAATCATTTCGTGGGGGGGGGGGGGGGGGGGGATGAATTGTGGTTATGGCCATAGTTAACTATTTTGTTGGCGTGTACATTCGTTGGTCGAGGTGTCCACGAAAACAACGAACATTGGGCCACCACGAAAATTGATGATTTCACAGTAATCATCAATCAAGATGTTAACTAATGACTGATTTATAATAGACTATTGAACTTAGTAGTTTCTTTTTGTTAAATATATTTTAGTATATTATGAATAAAAAGACTTTTTATCCTTTTAGCAAGTGTGTAAGTTTTTTTTTTCAAGAAAACCTAGTTTCCTCAATCATTTCAATACCAACTGACATGATATTGATAAAATAATCTTAACTTTGGAGATAAAGCTGCATTAAGTTTCCAAAGAAAAAAAATAAAACGGTGCTAATCTAACAAATGATGTTCCTAATGAACAATGTTACATTTGGTTCAACGATAAAAGCTCGAATAAATATAGAAATTACAGTATTTACCCAGCGAGATGCAGCATTTGGGATCTAATATTAGAACATGGTTATGTCATCAAAACCTGGGTCATTTACACACAACTTTCAAAATGTTGAAATACGATAAATTAAACACAGAACTTCGTTGAATTTGTCATTTGTGACTTAGTAAGGGTAAAATAACACCTTTTCAAATACATCTGGATATTAATGAAGGACAATTAATGCAATCTGTCATGCTTCACTTTCGATTCTAGGCTTTACCGTACATCCATGCGCATGCTCCAAGCTCATAATTACCATCGTAGAACACTGACCAACCGGGTCAGAGGATTCCGTTTATTTACAGCTAAATGAAATTAAATTTTAGAAAATGAATGTCACGGATCGTGGTTAGAAGATATCTACTTTTAAAAAAATATATTTTTAGAAAATCAAAAAAAAAAAAAAATCAGAAATTTGGTAAACTTAATGCAGCTTTAAATGTCATTCCAGCATCTTTAATTGAATCTTTAAAACCGCTTATTGTGTCACAGTTGGAGGAAAGAATGAACATTTTGTAAGTATTCAAGGTTTTAGTTTAAATTTATTTTTGGCAGACTGTAATTTTTTAAATTAATACTCTGCATTTACCAGTAAAAGAATTTTTCACTTTCAATTGCACACATATACACATATCTGTAACTTCCATTTATGAATATTCAATACATATGATCTAATAAGTGAGTGACTGCTGCATACAAGAGATTTTTCCAACCTGCCAGTCATCAAGGTAGTCGCTGATTGCATCTGAAAAGTAACTGCTTTACAAAGGTTGTTTGTTTAGTAAAAATGTTAGGGACCATGCTTGAGACAGGTGACCGCTCTACAGGCACTGAATCAACCAGTATATACTCTGTCCTCAAAATGGTAAGTATCGGGTGAGGAAGTAATATTTCAAGTTTTAAGACATGTACATGTATAAGTCGGCCAGGGTTTGAACCCTTGACATTATGCTCTTGAGGTGGACAATTTACCACTGAGGTCACTAAGATAGAAAGACCACTGATCATAATATAAAACTGAATGACATTTTTGTACTCTAGAGGTCAAAAGCACTGGATAATGTAATCAATGATAAAAGTGAAAAAAAAGTATTTACTAAAAAAAAAAAAAAAAACATTGCAAGAAAAAGATATATTATAACAGGCTTTGGGGACAGCAGGGTGGAGTAATGGCTTTTTATGTCAAGATTTTTTCATATATATACATACTAAATACTTGTATCAACTAAAATCTAATCCCCAAAAGGGAAATATTTCTGGTGACCATGCCTACTTATGAATTTTAATTGCAATTTATCTAAAGATATAATAATACTAGTATATACAAACAAACATTTTATTGTCATTTTGTTGACATTTTCAACACATTAATTTTTACATCATAAGTAAACCTGATGAATAAGCAGTACATAGAATCATCATAAATTATTATACATATATTACAATTCCTTGGAACAGGATAAAATACAGTTAATAAAAAATATTCATGGGAGGGGGGATAGAATTTTGCCATTTTCCTGAATTAGTGAAAACCATGAAATTAAATGTCATCGAATTTTTTTTTTATTACAATTGCCCTTAAAGATATTTATTTTCAAAAAAAAAAAAAAAATTAATTCCACAAATTTTTCTTAACGGAATATTTAAAATTGCAAAACCACTTTAACCCAACAAATAATAATGATTCTACAGTGTAGTTAATACACAAGCTAATCTTCATGACTTAAAATAAAAAAAAAATGTAAACCTCCACTCTTTTTTGAATAGCTGATGTGCATAACAATTTTATTGATACACCATGACATTGCAGCCTTATCTGCAGTGATAATATAATTTTTAAAGAGATGGTGGTCCCTATTGTTTATAACATTTTACAATTAAGGTATTCTTGACCACTTGCAATTTGGGCTCATTAAAACAAGGACCCACCCCACCCTCAAGCTCAATACATGTATATCGATCTGGTATTTGAGGAGTCGAGTGGGTTACTAGTTTTACACTTCCAATCAAATATCATTCATTTAAATCAAGAGTCAGTTTTGGGATGTTGGAGGAAACCAGAGTGCCTGGAGTAAACCACTAACCACCAAGCTTTGCATACTAAAAGCTTCCCAAAAGGTATGAAATCTAAGCATTAGAGACATCACATTCCATAAGAAGACATTTTTACCACAAGACCTCAACAAACATTTACATGTAGAGATAAAATATGTATAACAAACATTTATTGTACTTCAACATATATTTACATGCATTACTAATGTGGATAGACTGAACATTGCTACATATGGAAATACTATTCTACACATTACAAACATGGGAAAATTAAACATGTATAGAACCTTACATGTAACGAAAATAGACGGATTGAATGTCACTACACTCGGGAATAAGACCTAACACTTCACAAAAATGAGAAGATTGAACATGTATGGTACCTTACATGTAATGAAAATGGATGGATTGAATGTCACTACACTTGGAATAACCTAACACTTCACAAAAATGAGAAGATTGAACATGTATGGTACCTTACATGTAACAAAAATGGACGGAATTGAATGTCACTACACTTGAGAATAAGACCTAACACATCACAAAAATGGGAAGAATGAACATGTACCATACTTGAAAAAATATAATCTTTCACATTACAAATATGTACATCTTTAACATTACAGCACTTTAAAATAATAACCTCAAGTTACAAATATGAACAGAATAAACACCATATGTATTCAAAAATACAATATTTCACTTCATAAGTATGGATAGATTGAACATTTAAGTTAGGTTTAAATTCCAACATTCAACACATAATGAACATGCTTAAAAATATGAACAATGTCATTTAGTTAATAAAATGTATACAAAAACAAGTATTATATATATATGTTTATGAAAATTTAATGTGCATATCAACACTGATACTTAAATATAAAATGGCGAGATTATGAAATAAGGATGGCCCAGCATGATTAACCAGATTGATACTGTAACCGATCGAATACTTAAAACTGTGATTAACGTACCATTTATAACACACACACACACACACACACACACACCGCATGGGTAGTACAATGCTTTAAAGAAAAACTTATTTTATAAATTTATACCCAAACTGTGTTACAGAACTGTCTCAAATTATTTCTTTACTATTAAAAGACATTATATAATATTTAACCCAGTTAACTGCAAAGAATTAATTTGCTCTTCACAATCTTCATGCAAATAACAATAGATATTTTAATGGTCAATAATATATACATGTAGTTTTACCATGTTATAATTACTTATTTATCAATTAATATTTATTTTTCCTAGTAATTAATAATTATTTTTCTCAGAAAATTTCAATCATTACAACATTATAACCAACATGACAAAAAATGGAAAATCATTAAAAAAAAATAAAAAAAAAAATAAAAAAAATGAATTTCATCTTAAGTGAGAATTTTTACAATGTTGTAATGGGTGATTAATCATTTTTACAACCATTGTCAATAAGTATTTGTTGGGTTTGAGAGAGAGAGAGAGAAGAGAGAGGAGAGAAAGAAGAGAGAACATTGTTTAGGCATTTGATAAAAAAATAAATGCTCATAAAGGCATACTTTGTTTTTGAATTTTTTGCACAATTAACTGCTAAATATAATATGACCTGTTTGACATCTCTATTATGAATCATGTCAAAAATTCATTGGCTTATAAACTGATGAAGGCACTCAAAAATTGGATTCAATTCTTTATGATGGAAAAGTTAAAAATGAAGGTAAAGAGATAATATATACCAATAAATGAATAAATATTATTTAAATTAATTAAATAAATAATTGTACAACATGTTTATAGAAAGTTTTAAGTATTTGATGGATATACATGTATAAATTCATTAATTTTGAAAGACTAAAATTTTTTTTCAGGAATGTAATATACAAAATCATGCAAATTAACATGCATGAGCAAACACATTTCAATATAATACTGAATAGTAATAAAAAAATAAAAAAAAAAACAAGTGTTGAGAGTGAAGTAAATGTGTTATATCCCCTAGTCAGGATTTTTTTACTTATATTGAGACGGTTAGTTGTGGGATGGTGGAAGAAACCTAAGTATCCTGGGGGTAAACCAAAGAAACTAACAAACTTTATCATACTAGGACATGCCAGAGTGGAATCTGAACCTAGGGAATGCCAAAGAATCCATTCTAGTAAAGGAAAGCCACAATATTGAGGTGAAATGCAGTTATCTGTTCAAAAGAAAAAAAATTATCTCATTTTTGAGAAAAAACATGATACTTTCTCTATTGACAAACGATAACATCATGTGTGTCTCATTTTATATCTCTTTTTTCGAAGCAACTTGATTGTCTTTTAACAAAGTAAAAAATAATGTGGTTTTTTTTTCATTTTAGGATCAACAACACATTGTTGTAAAAATTCATAAGATCTGTAGTTTGTACAGGCTTTCAAAAATGCGAGCCATTTTTTTTAACTCCAAAATTAACTGGTGTTCTCAGCAGCCATCCACAAAAATATCAGTCAGAATTTGCAGAAGCTATCCCAGAATCCCCTTTGTCTTCATCAGAATCAACCGGACTGAAATATAAATGAGGACATTATAAATGAAAACAGTAAATGTATTATAAATTTCAGAAAATTTTGACATGAATTTGAGAATGAAAATAATTTAAAAAAAAAAATTAAACTCAAATAAACTATTTTTAGCTGATATTTAAAACAAATAAATAAGCTGCAAATTGTCATAAAAATTATGTCGGATTTTGGTAACAGAAATGGAGAACTTATGAGATTTTTGTAAATTCTTATTTTTACAATTTTATATATTCAAAGGCAACAATAATAGATGCTGAAAAAGTCTTTAATTTTATTCAAATTATTAATCTTAAATTTTTATTTAGCAGATTTTTTAGGTTACCTAGGGTTATCATTATTTTCTTCATTTTCACCATCTTGGTCATCATCTTCATCACTTTCATCACTCTCATCTCCACTGTCATCAGAATCATCATCGTCATCATCTTCATCATCATCAGAGTCGGAGTCAGAGTCATCACTCTGATTTTTTAAATCTTCCTCTGTAAATTAAAAAATAAATTTTAAAAAATTAATTTTTTTCTTATAATCCATTTAACTTTTCACAGTTAAAATGGTGTTTTATATATAAGCATTAAGCAAGAACTCTTGTCAAGCTATTAAGTGTGGTAATAGTGAAGAAAACAGGAGTACCCAGATAATAGAATTCGCCAGTGTACCACATGATACCTCATAGCGTTTGTGCGGGACAGTTATTTCTATTGGCAATGGAATTGCATAAAGTGACGTTTTCCCGTAATAACGACATTTTTTGGGAATATTTGACATAATCGTTATCCATTTCATTCCCCACAAACGTTAAGAGGTATCGATCACGTGGTACACTGGCGAGTCCCATACAACCCAATGTCAGCAAACAAACCTAACAAATTTCCCCATACTATGATCCATTTTAAGTTCGATTCTAACCCCAGATAAACTGGTCTATAGAATAACAAGTACTGGTAATTTTTTTATTCTGTAAAAACTTGTTGACTGTTCTTAAGGACTCATATTTATCCATGATTATGGAACCAAAACCATCATAAGTTAGGTCACTTTTTAATTAAAAAAACCTTCAAATCATTTAAAATCATTTTTTACAGTTAAAATTCATAGCTGTCATAACTGGAAAGCGTAAACTTGGTAATAAGCATGTCAAAATGCACTGTGCATATTTTTCCCCTAATTCTTTTACACTAGGTGTAGATGCTGCTGCAAAGATGCTAGTTACAAGAAGAATTCCCTATGCATAATTTGCAGCATGATATTAATATATAATACTTTAAGTTGTGATATGTACATGATAAATTTTTTAACTTACCTAACTGCATTTTTTCTTCAATCAAGGGCTGGAATTCTAGAGCTTGCTTGTTAGCTGGATCATATATCAAAACTAAAATGAATATCAAAAGAATTATTAAGAAACGATATTCTGTCACAACATGAAATGTTTGTAAAAAGAAAAAAAATTCACAATCCCGAAGATTTCTAATATGTACAGCCAAGTTAAATATTAAATATGACTACATCCAGTGATAGCTTTTTTTTCTATGAGGTGAATCTATACAGCGCAATTAGATTATTAATTACATAGCAGAGTGTATGGAATTTCCAACCTGTCTGAGGCCAGGCATGGGTTTTTTTTTATTTGTTTTGTTTTGTTTTGTTTGTTTGTTTGTTTGTTTTTTTTTTTTTGTTTTTTTTTTTTTTTTTTAACTAATTAATTAATTAATTTTTTGCCATCACTGTTAATTCCAACTTGAAGTTTCGAAAATCTAAGTCAAATGCACTAAGAGGTAAAGTTGGTTTGGTGTAATAGAGTTGGGTGGGGAGATTTTTTTTTTGACCCAGTCAAGATTATTTTGCTCATATCAAGGTGTTCCTTTCTAAAAAAGAGAAAACCCAAGTACATTTTCAAAAATCATTGACCTTTGGAGACCAATCTGACTAACTGTCTGATACTAGGCTCCACTCTAAACTTTGGTCAGTACATGTGCAGACAACACAGTGTCATAACATACCACTCACTGACAGACTGATACCGATGGTTACACAGTCACTGTACATGTAATACTCACTCATTTTACAAAGTTTAGATGCATTTGGGTAATCCTTATCCATCAAACATGTTAAAAACTGAAATTATAAAAAAATTAATACTTGAATATAAACTTTAACATAAATATGACATTCTAAACAGTTTCTTTCTTACTTAATTAAGATTAACTTTTTTATCTATATAAAAAACATTTAAAAAATAAACAGTACTGATACTCTAATAATTTTTTTGAAATTTATTATTGTTATTATTATTATTATTATCATTATTACTTCATTTCCTCATGTGGACATCATTTAAATGATAACAGTCCTTGTTTTTTTGGCTTCACCTCTGAAAGTATCAAGACCAGTGATTCATCCAAGTTGCTTGACGTGTGAAGCTTTAGGGACTGGCCATTATTATAATCACACTTATATGGATAACACTAACAAAAACAAGAGTTGTCAGAAGACAATAATGTTCGCTTGCACACCGAGATACAATTTTTGTTTATGTTGTAATTTATTTAGAATTATCAATATACTTAATTAAAAAAAAAATCATAATAATCATCATCCTATTTCATCATCATCATCATCATCATCATCATCATCACCACTGGTTATCATCATTATCATCTTTAAAAAAATTTCAACATTAAAAAACTTTAACATTGGACACTGACACTGAAGCTGACGCTCACGTTCATATTCATGCTAGGGGTATGATATAAGCTCTCTGCACTTATGTGCAAGTGGGCTAAAAAAGACAATTGTCGTCTCTCGGGTCAAATATACAGTCATGTATTACTAAATTCCTTACAAATAAGTTATTTTGAACAATTGGTTAAAACTTTGCAAATGTTGTGCCAACATGTTGGATAAGTGCTAAATCATGTTTAAAAAAATTTTTTGGTCAATCCCCATCTAGCCTTGTGAGGTGATACATGTAAAACTCAATTTGCTAGGTGTTTGCTATGGATCAAATCAAATCAAAGCAGAAAAAGAAAGCTAATTGGGTTTTTCATCACGTTTCCATACTCTGACGCAGAAAACAAAAATTTAGAAAAGCATAACCTAATGAGCATATTCATGGTCCATACCTGTCAAGTCACACGCATTGTGCATGTGTCACATGCATTTTGGATGTAAATCATGCTCACATGCTAAACTTTCACAAATACCAAATAATCAAACTATTCAGAAAATAAAAACTGACAACATAGTTCTATTATTATAAGTTTTTAACATTTTCAAATGCCTTAGGTTTTTGGGTTGTCACACTTTTAACATTGAAAACCCTTGACAGCTATGCATGGTCTTTCTGACATAACATAATGTTTAGTATACCTCCATTGTGAGCTGCATTGGTACTTTCTGTCCTTCTCTCCTCCTCCTCCTCATCACTGTCATCCTCACTACTACTACTTTCTTCTTTTGTTTCTGGTTTTGTCTCAGACTCCTGCTTTTCTACTTGTTCCTTTCTTTCAAGTGAAAATAAAGAACATGTAATTAATTTATCAACAAACAGACAGGCCAAGCATAAGATATAAACCAATATCTGCACCAGGGGAAAGAGATAGAGAGAAAAGGAGAGATAGAGAGAAAAGGAGAGATAGAGAAAAAAGGAGAGAGAGAGAGAGAGAGAGAGAGAGAGAGAGAGAGAGAAGGAGAGAGAGAGAGAGAGAGGGAGGGAGGGGGGTAATACACATTTATAACTTAGAGAATACTGAAAATCTTAAACTGAAGCCAGAGTAAACCAAAAATTTGTTTGGACTTAGTGAACTAAAAATCAGTCTTAACTACCTAATTCAGAAAATGCCTTAAAAAAATAATAATAATAATTCTTGTCTAAAATGAACCTAGAGTAGCCTGAAATTTTATCTAAAACTGAACCCGGACTAAATAGAAAATTTATTTTTATTGAATGCAGTTTGAATAAAAAATTGTCTTAACTCAAACCAGAGTAAATCAAATACATGAGTGTGTAGTGGAAACTGGAATAAAAAGAAACTGTCTATAATCTTATAAAAATTTTGGTTTGGAAGGTGCATGATGACTTTAAAGAGTTTCTGTTGTACTTACAACACCTGAATTATACTGTAGATAATTATACTGACCTTTTAATCTGTTTGCTGTTTTTAGAAGACTTGTTCTGATCACCTTGTTGATAATCTAAAATATCATTAAATATTAATATTACAAATGTATTATTATACATGTACTCTATCATGATATACTAAATGTAGGTTGATCAACTTAACATCTAGCTCGTTAAAATTGTTAAACATTTAGATCCTACTCTTAAGCTTCTGTTTAAAGCAATTTGAAAAAAAAACACATTTGTAATAGGAGTAAATTCGAAAACTTACCAATTAGATCAAAAATATAAACCAATCAGAACTCAGCAACTAGAAAGAAACAAGAGGGCCTGTGCTGCTCAACTGGCATGCAAAACGCATTGCTTGATATGAAACATGGGTTTTAGTTACCGGTAACTTGTTTCAGATCCAGTTTTGGAATTCTTGTGAAAGTAGGGGCATATCCACACTTGCTTTTAACTATGGGCTTAAACTTATCATTGTTTTACAAGTTTGTGTTCTGGGTAAAATAATGATCAGTGCTGTGAGGAATGATACAAATCTGATGAGTAAATATCATGTAAATGGTCAGTGGCATTTAATATCTTGTATGCATGTTAACATGCTCTTTGAATACTGTTGCATACAGTTATGATGACTTTAAACTGTAAAATTTTAGTGGCAGTGTTTTTTAGCGCTGTTGGCATTAAGTTTGTTTTGCTGAAATGATATTGCGCTAAAAGCACATGAAAAGGAATCTGAGTACACACATAAAGTTTGTGCATTAAGTCAAATGCCATTAATTACTTATATAAAGTGGTTTACAGTAGTTCCAATGAGCTTTTAAAAGAAGTTAATTGATGTGGACAAGGTGACATTACATGTTAGTGAACAATATCTGTTAGTAGCAAAATGTACATAGGTTAAGTGTTGTACATTTCCATTCATCAAACTGGAAATGTGGCAACAAATTTGGGGGATGTAATTTAAGGAAGATGAAATGTATATTGCTAATCTCTAATTATGGTTACAAAAGCACTACTGTTACATATAAATTCTGAAGTCATAAGTACATGTCACAGTAAAACCAAGGGTTCAGTAAAATCCAGGATTTTACATGACTGTATAAAGTAGAATTCTAAGAAAGCAGGATTTTACTAGTATAAAGTAGAATTCTAAGAAAGCAGGATTTTACTAGTACAAAGTAGAATTCTAAGAAAGCAGGATTTTACTAGTACAAAGTAGAATTCTAAGAAAGCAGGATTTTACTAGTACAAAGTAGAATTCTAAGAAAGCAGGATTTTACTCGTATAAAGTAGAATTCTAAGAAAGCAGGATTTTACTAGTATAAAGTAGAATTCTAAAAAAGCAGGATTTTAGTTTTTCTTATGAGGAATCAGAATTCAGAATGTTACAGGTAAAAAGCAGGGAAAAGCAGGGATCTTGTTACTACTGGAAAAAAACTAGATATATGAAATGGTATAAGTGAAATCCTGGATCATGCTGATTTTATAGGAAAATCCTAAGTGTTAGTGAATTTGCGAAATGATTTGCCAAAAATTAAGAAACCCAAAGTGTTTGCATCACAGGACAACTTACTATGAAATAAGTGGGATTTGAGATGGTCTTAAAAAGTATGTGAACCACAACATTGGACATCATTATTATTAGTTCTTATCCAAATTTGAAAGTTTTGTAATTGGCAAGTGGTTACTTGCAGAAAATGATGATATCATCATTTTTTTGGTACAAAAGTAGAAAGACAAATAAAAGTTTTTTTGCAGTTATATGTTTTAATTGTACCAATAAATTACAAATAAATAAAGGAATATAATGAATCAAACCAATCATGCAGCTGTGAAAATGTTCTTAGTTTCTTACAAATATCAAAGTGATGTTTATATAAACATGGCAATGATTTGAGTAATGTGACAACATGATGTTAATGAGTACACAGAGCAAAATATGTTATGGCCATTTTCCTGTTTTTTTTTCTATTTATAGTAACAGGGACCATCTTGGATTTGGGATCAGACTGAAATTCACAAACATTAATCTACTCCACCTAGGGACCTATCACACCAAATTTAATTTCATTTTATCATGAGGTTTTAGAGAAATAGATTGAAGTTTATGCACACATGCACACAAACATGTACGCATGCACAGACGCTTGACCATGCCATAAGCTCGACTGGCTATAGCCAGTTGAGCTAAAAATATTAACTAATCAGAACTAAGCAACCAAAAAGAAAAAATTAATTAATAAAAAAGATAGTATAATAATAATAATAATAATAATCATAATAACCAATCAGAATAATCTCAACAGAAAAATTAAATAAGCTTTTAAAAACCAATCAAACACAGGGAATTTAAACCAATTAGAACGAACTAGGTAAAAAAAGTTAAACCAATCAAAAAAGTTTTAAGTGTTCAAATCTATCATTTTTATTACCATGTTTCCTCAACTGATTCTGCCAATTATATTCGTGTGGAGGATGTTTTTCAGGGTATCTTGAGATCTCCTTTTTTTCATCAACATCATAATCATCATCCTCTTCTTCATCCCCATCCTCATCTTCTGAATGAGGGCTTAAAGTTAATTTTCTGGAACAATATCAGTAAATGATGATAAATTTGTATAGGGCCATTATAAGGAAACCTTATCAGCATTAAGAAATGTGAATTTGAATCAGAATGTGTGCATGTCCCAAATTGAGATTTGAAAGTTTAATGTATGGAGGACCAGACTTGGCAGGTGACTGATTAGCTCAATTAATAGTGCCTTACAAGTAATTACAAAGAATTGTATCCAGTTGACATCATGAATTGGTCACTGAATTTTTCCACTTCACTGATATAATTGATGGTTCATCAGAATTAAGAATCTGGCCACCAGGTCGGTCTCATGTCAAAACCTGGTATTTTCGAAGTTTTATTTTTGTAAAAAAGGAGAAAAAACATAGTCAGACTGACTGACAAGAATTGTAAAGCATTAATTAATGTTAAGCTGATATTGGGTTAAAGTCCAAGTTTGGCTGCTGCAATTTTTCCATTTTCTTTTATAGATGACATCTCTAATGTCATGACTAAAAGGCAAAAGTCAGAGATCCTCCCCCCTCTCTCACTTTCTCTCTCAAAAACTTAAATGTGTGAGGTTCATATTTAGTTCTCTCTCTCTCTCTCTCTCTCTCTCTCTCTCTCTCTCTCTCTCTCTCAAAAAAAAAAAAAAAAAAAAAAAAAAAAAAAAAAAAAAAAAAAAAAAAATTTCTATGTAAAGTTCAAATTTAGTAAGTTATCACCTCATACATTTACAGAGAATCAAATATTTGATGCATATCTGAGTCATACATTATGTGCTTATAAAAACATACCTCTCTGCTTCTTGACTTAAAGCGGAATTTAAATCGTCCCAATCTATCTTCTCTTCTACTTCAATTCTAAAACAAAATAATAATAAAAATTATGGTTAATAGATATCCCTAGACAATATAAGCCTGTGTAACCAGGTCAAATGAGCTGTGGTTATAACTACACTCTACTGTCTAAAATTATTCATCACGCATGATAAGTATTTTAACAACAACTCACTTGTTAACAATTCACTTTCAGTAAACAGCCATTTCACAGGGCGATGTATACAAATAAACTCACTCAGTATAAGTAAATTACTGCACGAGCATATTCATAATATGCACTGGCTATATAAGTCTCACTCCCTGTCCATTAAATCACTTTCACTTCCATCAGAACTCGGCACTAAGTAGCACCTCTGTGGTAAATCCTGGTAAGTTGTACATATATTTATATTCGTAGCATTTACGTTGATTATATGATATTTCGGATGCAATTTATTGTAATTATCCTCGATTTATATATCGGATCTGTATCTCGATGTCATAATTATTTTAAAACATTGTAAGATGGACTTATTTCGATCTATATTGTATATTCCAAATAAATGATGGACTCTTTTGGAAGTAACTACGTCTTGTAGTCTTATTTGAACAAAACCGACCCTTGTGACACCTGCATCAGCTTTTACATCACTTCAGCTTGAACTAATGTCAAAACTTTCACTTCAGCTTGCATACCTATTATTATGCTACATCATCTTGTACACCTAGCGCCATTGCTTAAGTTTGTTCACCAGATGACACTGCTACATCAGTTTGTACACCTTGTGACAGTAATTATAAAACAACTTTTTGTATTAAATAATCTTATTTGAATTACATTATCCAATGTTTTCTGGCATTTTTTCATGTGAAAAAGTATCATTTTACAATCCAAATTGCAGATTCTCTTCCACAATAGACTACAATGGTCCAAGCATAAAATTATGGAAACATAACAATATAAAAACTGAGCCATTATCTCAACTGATTTGTTACAAAATCAAACAAACATTATTATAAGCCTGATTTATGGTCTGATATTCCCTGTTGAGTCTGAAGCAAAAAAGGCACTGTGATCTACCTGGTTTCTCAGACCACTTTTAGAAGATTTCGGTAAGACACAATTGAATGTATCTGTAATTATAGTTTTAAAACAAGTGGAAATTTCAGATAACATCATGAAACATAATAAAATCCAAATATTTTTATACTTTTTCTTTTAAAACACAAGTATTTGCCCCTCATTTGTTAAAATAGATTTAAAACATATCTGAAATTTAAAACAAATTGTGTGTGTGTGTGTGTGTGTGTGTGTGTGTGTGTGTGTGTGTGATCTCTTTAATTCTTACTTTTCCTGTTTTCTTTTTACGGCCTGTAGCTGAATCTGTTTTGTAGGAGTTGGTGTTCTGCGGCATGTGAGAAGATACTGGTCTACTACCAGATGAACTGGGACGCAGGGGAAATCTAGTGCTTCCACCTGACTTTATCCTTCTAAAAGAGAAAATAGGAGAATTATAACATTTTAAAACATTGAGTTTGATTGAAAAAATTCTGTGCAAAACAGATATGCAATTTGTGCATGATCAGTCCCATGGAATTGAAGGCTTAAATATGTTATGTGAAAGTTCTTAGCCAGACATGTGGTATCTTAACTTTTAATTGTGACATCATTTTAAATTAATATATTTGATACATCAAATTATCAAGTGTTCTTCATTTTTTTCACAAAGGAGTGAAGTACACAATGCATAGTTTAATATGCAAATCTATATAACACTGTAAAAACTATTTAAAGCTAAGCAAACTCGTTCAAGTTTGACGATTTAAGTTTTAAAATTTTGCCACTACACAACCTGAAATTTACATCAGTGTCAAACCAAAAGGCTTTAAGTAAAAGTAAATGATCATACTAAAATTTTGTATGTCACCAAACAGCGATATAAAAAATAACATTTTGTGAAAGAATGTATGCAGAGTATGTAGAAGTATGTAGCTCAGTTGGTAGAGTTGGTAAGACACTAGTTTCAAAGCCCATGGGTTCATATCCTGTTAGAGATATATTGTTACCTAAAACATTTTACTTAATTTCATTGCTGTCATATCTCATATCAGCAAAATGAACCAGCATGAAAGAAGTGACTATATGTTGTTTTAGTGGGCTAGCACCTAAAAAAAATCCAGATTAGCCTAGTGCAATTTAGTTAGCCCATAATATTGTGTGTAATGATTAAAATATGCCTAAACTTGTGTAAAGTTGTCTAATATGGTGAATGTTTTGAGGAAAAAATATTGAATGATCGTTTTGTAATTAATTTAGTTAATACTTAATTTGATTTAAATTTAAATGAACAAGATAAATGACAAGTTTATCACATCAAATCTCAAATAAAACATTTCAAACACATTCGAGAAAAACTGCTTATAAACGGTCCTAAAGTCAGTTATTTTGGATATTACCTAGATTTAGCAATAAAAGCTTGATATAACAATACATCAAGATAATAGCTTGATATGTCTATCTTCCTTACCTGTTTGATGGTGTTAAAATTATTTTAAAATCTTTTTTGAAACCAGTATGTTTATTTTATATTATATTGGAACAAATCTAAACATAATCATTCAAATTTTATAAAAATACAAATACATACCCTTCTGTGGCTGATTCGCCCATTAGGAAATTATTTCCACCTAAGACTGGTAAATCTTCTGATGCCATGGCGAGTCTAAAACCAAGTTACCTAGATCTAGATTTTTTTTGTCAGCGCGCCACGTAAGCATTTAATAGTACAATCTAAACAACAAAATCAAATATTTACACAAAAAAGTTTTCATTATTAAATAAAAGTAGCCCGGGTAGAGTAGGTGAGTAAAATCAGGAAAGTCTGAAATAAAATTTATCACGACGTAACGGCCATATTGTTTACAACGGCAACTGTATACTTTGCCGCTTAGTTCCGTAAAAATAAGAATGTAATTTCCAACCAAAAAGTGCAAATTATACTTTTAAAATCAGTTTTTAAGATATAAGTGATGGAAATTGTAAGGAAATATACATAAATTCTTCCAATTTATTTGTCAAACTTTAATACGAAACTTTCAAATGACCCTTAGTGCAAGCGTTTTGACAACTCAGACAGAGCACCTGCGAGAACTTGCGTAAGGTAAGTTTCAGATTGGCGAGGACTGTAGTTACCGGTATACATTGCCTCATATGGCATATATACGTATCGTATGTTATAATAATACGTAAGATGAGCGAAGCTCTTAACAAATGTCAATATAGTGTTTTAATTCTACAGTGAAAAACATTTCGTCGACTCATTCTGAGAGACAAACATTGCTAATTCGCTATGCAAATTTATCAGATTACATTTCACATTACTGTAATCAGTATGTAATCATAACTAAATATAAAACAGCAGAGAAGATTTAATATTTTAGTGTTTAAAACTCCACATTGCCTAACAAATCATGTCTTCCGATTTTTAAACGCACACATTGAATCTGACATTACAAGGTCAAGGCACAGGATGTTGATCAGGTTAATCCACTCATTTTTATGTAACTTATTAATGGTCTGATTTTTAATGTGTTAAGGTAGTACGTTAATCCACGTCTGTTCTCTTAATGAACTCGCAACTTAAGTTGGTAGTACAATGTAGAACATAACTGATGCTGCTTTAACTAATTAGAACCAGATTTGAGTTGAGTTAACGTCCCAGTCAAGAATATTTCCTTAATATATCTAGATGTCCCAAAACAATAGACGAAAGTGCCGAAATTTTGCCTATGTGTTGTGCCGGTCGCATTATACATCAGGGTTCTTTATCGTTACATGCCTACTGTGACATGGAACCTCGTTTATTTTAGGTTCCAATGGGTGACTTTAATTTCTTATGTTGAGTACTTGGCTAAAGAGCAGTCACTACCCTTTTCCAAGTTTTGGGTCAAACCTGGAGGGTGTTCAAACCCATAACCTCCCACTCATAGAGTGAGCTCTCTACCAATTGAGCTACCGCATTGGTTAACTAGAGCCAAAGATAAGACAGCAAGCTACTTTTAGGGCAATTTGTCGCCTTCGAAGAATTTAAGTTCTAAAATGTGTAGCTCGTTCTGACCAAAATTTGGTCGGAATCATAGTTGATGAATTCTGACTGATAAACAGAAAGTTTTGATTAAAATTAAGAACTTGCATGTTAAACAATGAATCTGATGAAACAAAACTCAAATTAAACAGTTGTAAATATTTTAAAAAATCTTTTGTTCCTCCTCCAAATGATCAGCAGCTGTTTTTAAATTAGGTTATATACAACTTTTTAAGTGCAAGTCACATGACAATTACGATGAAATGATAATTTTGAACTGTTTATTAACAAGTGTGTATTTAATGTTGCAAAGACCATTAAGTATTTGATTTTTTTCTGTAGAGAATACTGATATATGTGTAACCTTTTCGAGGCAAATATCTTGGATTTACAAATAAAATTAGGAAAACTCTTAAACAGTTTAGATAAACGTGGTTGAAAAACATGTATTTCTTTCAGTATTTTGATAATTTTTTTCTTTTCAGTGGAAAAAATGAAGAATCGAAAATGGGTATGGCCTACAAAAATCCAGTTTTATGATAAATTAATGAAATGTACAAACTATATACTTGTGAGTTGGGCTGCGTTAGGAGCATTTGGCGTTGTTTTTACCTCAGTACACTTCTTTGTATGTAAGTAAACCTTATCTAACATTAAAATGTAGTCACTGTGGTTTTATTTGCCATTTTAAAGTTATCTTTAACGTAGAAATCAAAACTTTGATAATCAAAGTACAGAGACCAGACAGAATTAATTGGACAAAATGACGGACGTCATTCTGATACCCGGAAGTGAGAGCAAATTAAAAAAGTAATTTACTTGAATTAAAAATCGAAAACTTACCTAATATTTTGTAATCTGGCCTTTTGATTTTCGAACTTTACGGAGGGGTCTGGAAGTGAATAATAAAGTTCTTTTATATATTCCTGAGATAGTTCAAACCAAAGCCTACGTACTACTTCAAAAAGTGCGTTGTTGCTTCCAATTTGGTTTATAAATGGTTTTAGCCTGATTTTAAGTTTGTGCCATACTTTTTTCAATTATATTTAAATCGGGACTCTGTGCTGGCCATTCTAAAGTATGAATATTATTTTCATCCAGATAAGACCTTACCAAACGAGACGTGTGAGCAGGGGCATTGTCCTGTTGAAATACATATTCGTCGTGAGGGAAATGTCTAGCGATAACTGGCCACAAATTGTCCTCCAATATTTCAATATATTTATTTCCATTTACTGTTCCAAATATTCGACACAATGTTAAAATGTAGTGATTTTTATTTGCCATTTTTGAAGTTATCTTTAATGTAGAAATCAAAACTTTGATAAGTACTTACAAAATCACTGTAAACAGTGTTTTTGTTTGCCTAAAATTACTACCAAATAAAGGTAGTTTCCCCTTGAGAAATATGACTAAAATTTCCCAATTTGACAACTAAAATTCCCCAAAAGGCTACAGTGACACGCAATCAAATAGTTTAAGTTAAATCCAGTTGTAAAAAACTGTTCTGGCAGACAAAAAATGTTAGATATTGTCACAATATATGATCTTTGCAATGAATTTCAAAATTCTGAGCATAATATGTGACATAAAAAGGGTCAAAATTTTCCCAGTCTGAAATGTAGAAGGTAGTTTTTCAAAACCATAGCAAAATCACTGGTAAATATGTGAAAATGTTACAAAGCTTAAAGCTGCATTTAGTTTTCAATTCACTGATATATATATACATATATTTTCATTTGCCTTGTGAAATTCCCATAGCTGCAAGCTTGAGAGCCGTTGTAATTATTTAACAATTGAACTGTTTTAAAATGGTGTTCGTTGTCAGTATGAAGGAAACAACTTTGCAAGCAAACGGAATAACACACATTATTGCGTTATGAACAGTTTGCTTGCAAAGTTGTTGCCTTCATACTGACAATGAACACCATTTTAAAACAGTTCAATTGTTATATTTTCGTTTAATATTTTTTAAAAAAATTATTCATTTATTGTAAGAAAAAAAATTCCCATCTATAACTCATGCACATCGGGGGGAGTCCAGTAGACGGGACAGCTGAATTTAAGACCGAGAACGACTCATTATTAATCCGCAATATTTTAATGTGGGGTAACAACTGGGAGTTTTGGTTTGAAAAATTATAGTGTTATCAGGTATTTTGATGACATTTTCTCGATTTTTCATTAACATAATGAATTTTTTAGAATATTGGATATAAATAATATATATAAAAATTGAATATCAACGATAAATGTGTTGTTATTTGTGGACTATATTTCAGTCGAAAATCAGGTGCACCTGTGTGGCCCCATTTCAATTTGCAAAGAAGTTTGGAGTAAAAGATTGCTGGCTAAATGTTGGAAGTGAAATTTGTGAATCTGAAACGGGAAGGGGGGAACTGTAGCAGAGGGATAATTTTCAATGGCCAAGCATTTGGGTTTCGAATCTGTGATATGTGAGTAGACAGGGATTTACCGAGAGATTTCTTCTGGAATGTCGACATTCTTAGGTTGAGATTCACTCTAACATAATGTGCCGAGCTTCATACTCGGTATCATTCAAATGTAGACAGCAAAGCAGTGAGAAGTATACTTATTCTTTACGGCAGGTGTAGTGCAAATATCTCTCAAAGTTTAGAAAATTATCGTTTTAAGGTTAGCAAGAAGTTGTGTAGTACTTAAACCATGTATTGTACTTTTGAGGAGTTCCTATTGTATCCCTTGTAAATTGATTAAAAGCATGTAGATGATTTTTCAGTTTTTTCGATCAACAAACACAGCATGTGAAATGGACAATTTTCAATGATACCGAGTATGAAGCTGGGCAAATTATGATAGAGTGAATCTCAACTTAACAATGTCGACATTCCAGAAGAAATCTCTCGGTAAATCCCTGTCTACTCACATATCACAGATTCGAAACCCACATGCTTTGGCCATTGAAAATTATCCATCAGCTACAGTTCCCCCATCCCGTTTCAGATTCACAAATATCACTTCCAACATTTAGCCAGCAATCTTTTACTCCAAACTTCTTTGCAAATTGAAATGGGGCCACACAGGTGCACCTGATTTTCGACTGAAATATAGTCCACAAATAACAACACATTTATCGTTGATATTCAATTTTTATATATATTATTTATATCCAATATTCTAAAAAAAATCATTATGTTAATGAAAAATCGAGAAAATACCATCAAAATACCTGATAACACTATAATTTTTCAAACCAAAACTCCCCGTTGTTACCCCACATTAAAATATTGCGGATTAATAATGAGTCGTTCTCGGTCTTAAATTCAGCTGTCCCGTCTACTGGACTCCCCCCGATGTGCATGAGTTATAGATGGGAATTTTTTTTCTTACAATAAATGAATAATTTTTTTAAAAAATATTAAACGAAAATATAACAATTGAACTGTTTTAAAATGGTGTTCATTGTCAGTATGAAGGCAACAACTTTGCAAGCAAACTGTTGATAACGTTATTCCGTTTGCTTGCAAAGTTGTTGCCTTCATACTGACAATGAACACCATTTTAAAACAGTTCAATTGTTAAGTATATATATATATATATATATATATTAAATGTTTTAAAATATATATATATATATATATATATATATATATATATATATATATATATATATATATATATAAAACTTCTTATAATTATAATCCATGAGATTTATTTTCTTAAATTTAATTTCTGTTAGCTGTAAATAAATGGAATCCTCTAACATGTGGGGCACATGTTTATTGTTGATTATTATTAGCTTGGGGCATGCATACTGATATACCACTGAGGTATCTCAGTTGGTAGAGTGCTTGCTCCATAAATGGGAGATGGTGGGTTCGAACCCTGACCAGGTCTGACCCAAGACTTGAAAGTGGGTAGTGGCTGTTCTTTCGCCAAGCACTCGGCATTACGATATGAAAGTCACGGTTCTTTCGGATGGGAACTTAAAATAAACGAGGTCCCATGTCACGGCATGGCACGATAAAGAACCCTGCTGCATAATGCCATCAGCGAAATGCACAGGCAAAATTTCTGCACTTTTGCCTATAGTTGGTGACATCTCGATATAAGTAAAATATTCTTGACTGTGACATTAAACATCATTACTCAACTCAACTCATACTGATGTACAGAGACTCAAATGAATCAGTAGGGGAAACCTGACAGATTGCAATAATTGTCCATCATTAATATCCAAATCTATTCACAATGATGTTATTTATCCCTTAAAAAGTCACAAATGACAACTTTAATGAAATTCCTTGTTTAGTTTATCATATTTCTCTGTTTTGTAAGTTGGGTTTATATGAACCAGTTTTTGTTTTTTATGGTGTAACCATATTCTAAAATTAGATTCCACAGGTCTACGTCTTGCTGGGAAATTACTGCTATTTCTATATTTAACCATTGAACAGCATAGCTATGGCAGTTATTGGATTATAAATGCCATAGCTTTGCCAGGCAAACTGAATAACGCGCGTTAGCGCGTTATGATTGGTTTGCCTGGCAAAGCTATGGCATTTATAATCCAATAACTGCCATAGCTATGCTGTTCAATGGTTATATTTACATTATGTTAATTATTAATTAATTTTTTTGAATTTTTGTCACATCAATTTGAATTTTCCCGCCTTCATCGAGAAGCGGGGTCAATTATTGGAACAGCGTAACAATGTAAACAAAATATAGTACAACATGAAAAAACACGGAACTCGCAAAAAATATGAAATATTTTATTAACCATCACATTGTTTTGCACATTTTATATAAAACATCAATTTAGTCACTTTCATAGCAATTTTACAAAATTATTTTTTAAAAAAAACGAATTTCCTAAGGCGGATGACGAACAAGTGAACAGTCTCGAAGATTGACACGAAAATGATGTCTCACTCTCGCTGTCATTTTTGGAAATTTTAAGTGCAGTGCGAGAAATTGGAATTTACGAAGAAACCAGGAGTGAATTAATTGGATGACGGAAATGTAATCTGCTTTGGAAAGTCATAGTTTCTATCATTATTATTCGTAGAACTTGTGGAACTGGCCACATGATGCGACCCAGATTGTGACCCAGTTAGGCGCAGTACAACAGCTGATTCAGTGTTTAAATTTTTTGCAGGGTGAGTTAATTCTGACAGAGTTACTATGGCGTGTTTTTTCTGTTGTGTTGAGACAGTTCTGTTGTAAGATTGGGAGAAGCTTCTCATTTATGGTTCGCCATAAACAAATTTGTGCCGAGCTTCGTACCCCATATCATTGAGATGCTGAATGGCCGTCACCCGCAAACGGCGAGGAGTGTATTTAGTTTCAACTTTTGCAGCCGCATGATGGCATTTGTCGGATAAAAACGGGTAAATGTGCGTTTTAAAAGTGGTTTGAACATTAACCATATATCAGACTCTTCAGGACCAGCCATGGCTTTTTATTACATTGATTGAACAAACTTTGGGATTTTTGTCAGCTTTATCAAAGCACTGGAAACAGCGGTTTAACATGTTTACAGGACAGTCGACCGTCTCGGTTGCATATATTTATTCCTTTTTAACATCTGCTATATATATTTTCGTCTGTATGAGATATCTCCCCTCTGAAAATTTTTTGGTTTTATTTCATGTTTTTAAATTACATATTCTCCAGACTCGTCAATGTGATACTCAATTATGACTGTAATTTTAACTGGTGGTGAAATTCCGTAGCTCGGGAAATAAAATTTATAGAACAAATGGTAGAAATGGGAGAAATTATGGTACTTTTTAGATGATTGGAAATTTTCCGTTGTGTATTTAATTCAATGTATATTTTAAAATTAATAAATATTTTTTTTCTCAGGCTGTGCTGTTGTTTTGATATGAAACTTCTTAAAAAATAGTCCAGAGAGTGAAATATTCATACGCATAGTGTAATGATCATGTGATCAATGTGAGTTATTGTACCGTATTTGCCACATGTCTCAAACATGTTTATATAGTAAAGTTGCAAAGCAAATGTAAATATATTTATTTGAGTATTTATCGTTGAACCAAATGTAACATTGTTCATTAGAAACATCATTACATAAATCAGCACCATTTCAATTTTTTCCTAGAAAAACTAAAGCAGCTGTAAGTTATAAAATAATACACTGTTGTCAGTTCAAGAGATTTTTTGTTTGTTGTCCAATAGAGCAGAAAATATTTGAGGGTTGTCAATTCATTTTTAGCTGAGAGAATTAATGAGCTTGTGTTTATTATTGAAGTCCATCATCTGGCCTCCATTAACTGTTTCACAAAAACATGTAAATCCTCCAGAATTGGTAAACCATTGGCAAGGAAACTTTCCACGAAAGTTGATAGCATTGAATCCTGTTTAATTTTGTTAAGCTGATTGTTCTTGACATACACTTAATGACATATATTTTTATTTATAGATGGTAGATCTGTAATTGAAAAGCAAAATAGAGAATTGCGAGAAAAACAGCTTGCTAGAGAACAGGCTGAAATCGAAGCTGTACTATTGGAAGAACAGAGAAAAGCAGAAGCATTAGGATAATTATAATTTTGTGTGAAAAGATTTTTAAATTGTGTTTAAATTGTACATGTAACATTTTGAATGGAAAAAAAAACCTTTTACATAGTGTTTAAGTTGAATCATTTTGCGTGATCATGTAAAAACTCCATCTTTGTATAATAAAATAGAGTAGGTCAAGATTTTTTCTTCCTTTTATATAACTAAAAAAAAAAAAAGCACCTCTTGCATGACCTCATACATGCTTGAATATTAAACCTTTAATCTAAAGACATTTAACTGCTTTGTTTTAGACCTTCTCATTTACCAATAATGGGCAGACTTGTGTGCAGTCAGTCTTTAAATGTGAAGTATGAAGTGAAATGAACACCAAATGCACGAAAAGTTTGCACTAGTATAAAGCAGATCTGAAACAACTGCAAAATATCATACTCAGTACTTTAAGAAGGTCTCAACACCGAGTTTTACCATGGTCAACCACTAATAAGGAAAAAAAAAAATAGTAATTTAAAACGTTATAATCTAAAATTGTAAGTGTAAGCAGTAAAATGTATGCAACATTTTGTTAGTTCACTTGCCAAAGGTTGGTGGTTTTCTCTTGAGGTACTCAGTTTCCTACACCATACTTGAACTGACCATCTCCTTATAAGTGAAAGAATCTTGACTGGGTCATAAAACACCATTAATTCAACCCAATTTAATGCATTATATTACTCCACTCTTATTTACTGATTTCCGTAGGGACAATACAGCGAAAGATAGGACCAGTTCATTGTAATGGAATTGGAAACTCCTGGTATGCCTGTAGGCTAGACTTGAGTAATGTGAAACTTGTCTTGTTTCAGGACATACTATGCAATGAAACTGACCTGGGTCTCAATCCCAAAACCCTGGGTTATGAATCTAAAGCCCCCATACTTGACAACTTGTTGGATATGTATCAACCCATTTAATACACGTTTATACATATAAGTATAAATCATAATTCCAATTGTTACTAAAACAGTTAGACATTAAGATTTGTGATATAAGGATTTCCTGTTTGTTTGTTATACAGAGTTGTTCAGAAAGGCTTAAGGACTCTAAAAGGTGTATATAAGTATATCATGTATGAGTTAAAAAAAATGACCCTGGCATAACATTTTATGAGGGGTTACATTTGGGAATGTCGTGAAAATTTCCTTTCACAAACAGGTTTTGTACGAAAGCTTGTTAGTGCCATTTTTAAAAGTAAAAAAAATTAATTCGTACAAAAGATTTTAAATTGTACTTAAGACTTTAAAAATCGTTAAAACCATGTTAAATCATACAAATGATTTTCTAAATCATACTTACTGATTTTTAAATTGTACTTGTGACTTTAAAAATCATTTAAAAGATGTTAAATCATACAAACAGTTTTCTAAATTGTACTTATGATTTTTAAACTGTTTCAAGGATTTTTGAAAAATGGTCCAAATGATTTTATAACCATACAAAGCATTTTAAAAATATTGTTTGTACAATTTAAAAATTGGTTAAACAATTTAAAATTCATTTGTACTATTTTTAAAAGTCGTTTAAAACAATTTTAAAAAAATGTTTGTACAATTTAAAAAAATTGTACAATTTGGAAAATCATTTGTACAATTTTCAAAAATGTTGGTACAATTAAGTGTGTAAGATTATTCCAGAACTTCTGATCAGCTTGCACTTCTGTGCACTTTTAGGAACCTTAAGTATGCGTCTAATGTTATACATTAGTAAACTAAATAAAATAAGAAAAAGCACTATAATTTGCATGTAGCCTTGCGGTATATATTAGAAGGCAGGCATTTATTAATAAATAAATAAATGACATAAATTAGATACCTTTAATACTATACATTGAACAATTTTACTATTACAAAATAAAAAAACCAAACCTTTTTAATTATTGTTTTTCCTATGAACTTAAACACTAGTACAAATATATACTGAAACACTTACTAGGATGAAAAACCAAAGATGAAAAAATTTATCGCCATAAGTATGACAAAGAAAAATTCTCCTGAAAACCTTTACGTATCCCAGTAGAAATTATAACAAATTTTTGTTTACTTCAAAATTATTAGAGTTTTATATAAACATTAAAGAAATGAAATGAAACATGGGCATCAACGTGGAAAGTGCAGGCTAGAATGATTTAAACAACGCCTTTAAATCATGGGTAAAATTCGTTCACACTTCAATTACTTTATATCATCCGTGTGTATAATGACATTCTTTATAAACCTTGTCCCCATATAGAGAAAAACTAGACAATTGTTTTTCGCTAAACATTGTAACGCGAAAAACTTTAATTATACAGTTGCCTGCATTGACAAACATCTTGAACCTCAGTTCATCATACCATTTCTTAAGCAAACCAGTAAAGGCCTATAAAAGTAAATCCTACTTTACTTGTAGTTAACCATGGTTGAACTCACAGCAGTGAGAAACCTTGTGGCTTACACCTTAACCGTTGCCAATGGAATCCCTTAAACTTGCAAGGTTATCTATTTACTTAATGTTGAATGAACTTAAATACATTTAAGAGTCTGTAAATACAGATTAAAAGAACATTTTAAAAGCTTTTGGTTTGATCACACAAGGTTACTCTTTGTTACTATGATTAATAGATGAATGTAAGGCGTATCACACCAGGTTACCATATGTTGTTGTTTTTAATGTTGTTTAATGTCACAACAGCAATTTTTCCACAATTCGCAATGAGAGTGGAGTGGAGTGGAGTAATGGTGTTTTACACCCCAGTCAAGATTCTTTGACTTATTTCAAGGCGGTTAGATTTGTGGTTGTTTGAGGAATTCAGAGTACCCAGAGAAAACCACTGACCTTCGTCAAGTGAACTGACAAACTTTCTTACACTAGGATCTGTCCTGAGTGGGATTAAAACCTAGGCGGTGAGAGGCACTGTGATCCGTAAGCGTGCGCTTTAGACCACTCGGCCACCGAATAAGTTATCTTTATAGATTAATCTAAGAACAAGTTCTTGTATGCATGTAATGTACAAGTGTGTATCATTGCCTTCCCTGTACTAGTGCCCACTCAGGTTGACTCTTAAGTAAGGTGCTAGCTCAATGAGTCGGTATGCTGCAGGCAAGCATTCTACTCCTGTCAATTATCCAGGCACCAGGTGAACCAGTTGATACAGTAGAACTTCGATAACTCGAAGTGCTCGGGACTTCGCTTGGGACTTCGAGTTATCAGGTGTTCGAGTTATCGAAGTTGAAGGATGATGTCCAAGAATGGTGTCACCTTAATATATGTTTTCCACTACAAAATCTTGATGTTTTTAACAGTTACCTGTACTCGAATGTGAAAAAAAAGTAAAAAGATAATTTTTAAAGAAAAAACAATAAATAATTTATTAAAGAATTGATATTGACGGTAAAAGCGTGCGAAACGTATTATTTTATTATAAAATCACGATACATGTACATACGAACAACGAAATCGGAAATCAGATACAAATGTATTTGTACATGTTTATCAAAATGCTTATTTTTTACATTCGTTAGAAAATACGAACAGAAACTTAATGAATTTATAAAGCAGTGCAATAAGTAATTTAAGATTTTAATGCAGTCGTGAGTACAACGGGGTTAGTCATTTTAATTAAGCTTGGAGAACTTGGCTTCTTTTATTACAGTAGAGGATAAGCGTACCTGTTAGGCTTAATTGTCTGTGACGGTACTGGATATTAATCTGTTAATTGATACTAATTAATACGGTAGAGAACAAGAACTACTTGGTTATTTTCTCTACTATAACGGTAGCCAAATTATCGATATGCGATTTCTTTAATCGTTTTATTAAACGAGCCATTGATCTTACACTGTTAGAAAAAATTCGAGTTTTTGAAGTTAATTTTAATAGATTTTTAAACTACAGACCAAATTTTTACTTCGAGTTATCGGGGGTATTCGAATTATAGAAGTTTGAGTTATCGAAGTTTTCCTAATATAGTTTATATAAAAAACTGGTCGGGACAAAATAAAGACTTCGAGTTATCCGTGGTATTCGAGATATCGAAGTTCTACTGTACTTTATCATCATAATTTCAAACACAAGATGAGGAAGCAATATCTCAAATTTTAAAGTCTTGTGTATGGCCCAGACAGGGTTCGAACCCATGACCTCCCGGTCTTGTGACGGACACAATAACACTGAGCTACAAAGATGGTGGTTACCATATGTGATTATGATCTGTTGACGAATATGTCTGAAACTGCTTACTTGATCATATCAGTTTACAGTAAGTTGCTGTGACTTTTAAATAAACATTTTTTTTAAAACTGCCATTGAGATCACTTTGGTTTACCTTATGTGGCACTGAACTGTGTTGAGGTTCAGTATGTATATGCTCTGTACTAAAACAAAATAAAAGTGACATTAAGGTGCTAGATAAAGCAGAAATTTCTGACTTGATCAGGACCTAACTCTAGTAACTGAATTCAACCCAAAACCCCATGGATCACCTCCATTAAATATGCATACATTTTATGTGTATCATGTTGAGTGAACAAACTTTCACCTTTTACAGGAAATCATATGAAATCACCATGAACAATATCTGGCTGTTTCTTGTCCAATAATTTTATGATCATGTGCTCTGTTACGTGACTGCTGAAAAGTTATGAAAATCTGGTGTATATATATACATGTATATATACAAAGAACTATAAAGCTGTGTGTCTTGAAGAAAATGGAATTGGTATTTCAAATGTAAATGTAGTGTTCCAGTAACAAAGTCTGATACAAAACAAGTCTTTTATTTTTTTTATTTTCTATATCATGGTCCCTGCAGAGGGCAATATCATTACAATAATAACACTCAATGGTTGATGCCAATGTAGCATGTAAACAATGGCAAACAATACATGTCAAATTTAATGTTGTGTAAACTGTTTTTACTGGTAAAACATATTTACAAATTTTACTAAATAGCCCAGTAGAGAAAATGCAAAATGAAATTACAAATGATGGATGATTGAATGATTTTTTATGCCCCAGTCAAGATTATAAAGCCCAATCACATCAATGATGGCAACCAGTTAAGGGATGGTGGAGGAAACTGGAGCATCCAGATAAACCTTTGAAGCTTCAACCTTTAGCTACCTTTATGATATAATTATATTTATTAAGCAAGCAGGAACATAAAGAGTTGCTGGCCATAGGGCGATGTCTGTAGTTATGAAAATCTCATAAAATTATACAAGTCTCCTATATGACACTGTACATAAATTGCAAAAAATCCCCAAAATCTTTATCTGAATCTTTTCAATTCTGAATTTATTATAGCATAATTCTTTAACAATTAAAGTTAAAAAATATTAAAGCAAGAATATATATATACACCAATATATACCTGATGGAAGCACGAGTGTTAAATGTACAAGAATGATCTTCTGAATATTGTTTTTCATATTACATATATTAATCATTATGTTTTTCATAGTTATATTCAAAATACTGAAACAAATTGTCTTAGGAACATCCTCACTTTATGCTCAAATTATATAATGTCATGTACCAGCAAATAAACATTATTAAAACCCATAGCACCACTATACAACAAAGCCAATTAAAACTACAACAACCTCTCGAGACAAATATCATCCATTCCACTCACTGTGCAGCCCTCAAACGAAGTGGGTTTCAAAACTAAGTGGCCAGCTGGCCACCAATTTAAATTTTCTGCAATTTAAATTTTTACATGCATATGGCAATTTTTAATACATGTATTTGTACAATGTGGCATTAAACCTGTTTTGTTTCAAAGTTACATTGACTCTAATATTCCTGATTACCTAATACTTCTTTACACAAAAACATTTAGAAAACATTCTGGGCACTGCTTCCTTTACAAGTTCGCTTGGAATGCACCAAATACAGAAAAATACATAAATTTAACATATTCAAACAGTCTCGGAGTGTCATGCAGTCTGGATTTTCCATAAACTGGCTGGAAAATCCAAGACGGTAAATAGTTATACAGCACATCAACAATGCTCATGATAAAATGAGCTTTTCCGGCTTCAAAATGATCAGTATAACAGGAGGCCAAAATATCATCCACTATGATTGATCCACTTCTTGTGTGTGGACAGAACAAACCACTTTCGACTTTTTGCGTAATACTAATAACCTTGCTCTTGATAATGGTACATGAATCATATACTAATAATATGTCCCCTATTTGCACTTTACAAGCTGGTTTTAGACTTCCAACTTCCCCAACATGTAACAGATGTAAGGGAGATAACCTTATTGTCTGTTGTGAATCTGTGGTGATAACCATATGATCTGACATAGCACTATGGTCAGCGTGACTAAGAAATACTATTTCTTCATAGTCCAAAACTCTTGACGAATTCACTGTCAAAACTTTATCCCCTATACAGAGATCGGACATTGATAACTTTTTTCCTCCTGGTGCATAAACTTTTGCATTAGCCGGGAAACACCATCCATCTACAGATGTTTCTGAAATAAATTTATATTCTTCAAATTTCTTTTGAATTTTATGGCGCACCATATCAGTCAATTCCTTGTCAAAATTAACTTCATCTGAACAATGATAAAATTCGTCCCAATGAGCAGACAATCCATGGATAACTTTCTTTGCTAGATCCTCCTCCTCAGGTACTGTCATACTCGTGTTTGTAAATTTATGTGCTAACAAAACTTTCTCTGTGACTGAACTTACAGAAGCATTCACTTCAGGTACAGTTGACTTGATAATGCGTCTGATTAGCCCAATATAGTTATATACAGTAACAGAATCACATCTGACTGATATTGGGATTTCTTTTATGACCAGTTCTGTCAATGCATTATTTTTTATTTTTTTATCCAGTAATTTTTTTATATACTTATGCAATATCCTGTCAACAGGAACTGTCCAATCACCTGAGGCATCAAGGCTTTCACATTTTGTTGATGCAGATGTCCTTGGTTCAATTAGGTCCAATTTTTTGGTGAACTGCATTGATTGTTCCAAGGGATCAGATGTTTTTTCAACCTGCCCAAATGACTCCTGTTTCAATACCTTAATGGCATTTTCAAATTCACTTGGCATTTTATCCAAGATCTTCATTTCTTCACTTAGTTCTTGCTGGACCTTTTTCATGCACTGACTATCAGAATCTATATCTTCTCTTGTCCATTTTTGTTTAAGATGCCTTTTTATGCTCAAAATATCAATTAAACATTTTTCTCCCAATTTCTCCAATGAAACAAATTCTGTTTTTTCTTCCCTTTTCCTTCTTCTCTCAAGCTCTCCAAAAACTTTATTGCTAAAAGCCTGAACCTGCATTTGATCAATCATCGATATTAAGTTACTTTTATATTTTTCAATTTCATATCTGGACATTGCATGATTATCAATAAGCATGACTCTCCCAGATGCTTCTTTCCGAATAAGATTGCCCAACTGCTTGTTCTCCGTTTCCATCAAATTCCTCACACTGTAATCACTTGGCATTTCATCAAAATGTGTGAATACCAGTATACAATGATTCATTGCTTTTTTACCAAATATTTTCTACAAATAAAATACATGTAAAAAAAAAAATAAAATTAGAAATAAAAACTTGCGAATCTTTTACTTGAGCTAAAAAAATGTAAAAATTTCAAAAGGTGTCTCAATATGCAAATACAATGTATGATTATTGGATTACAGTCACCAATAGATATAAAAACTTGATATTTTACTGTTTACATTGCTTCACAACACTTGATGGGCCTCAGGGGCAGAGCACCAAAAGCGTTAACTTAAAAATCACTAAGCCTCTTACAAACAAGTTTAACATGAGAGATTTATGATTTAATAGGGGTTTTATGTCCCAGTCAAGAATGTTTCACTTATATCGAGATGTCACCAGCTATAGGTGAAGTGACATAAATTTTGACCTTTGCAGTGCATTTAGGGCAATGTGCAGGACTGCATGGAGGGTTCTTTAACCTGCCACACCTGCCTTGACATGAGGCATCGGTTTTAAAGGTCTCATACAAAGGGTTTCTATGACTTTCATAACTAAATGCAGAGTGCTTGGCGAAAGAACAGTCACTACTTTATTTCAAGTCTTGGTCAGATCCGACTGGGGTTCAAACCCCCCTCCTCTCACATACAAAGCGAGAACTCTACCAACTGAGGCTACCACAGTGGTTAACATGAGAGACTTTTCAACCTTAGACTTAAGATACATACATGTAGTTTGGATTAGAATGGAGTTATAATGTTTATCACCTCAGTCAAGATTCTTTCGGTTATATCAGAACAGTCAGTTCTTGGACACTGGAGGAAACCAGAGTGCCTGAATAAAACCTTCTGAAAGGAAACTGACAAACTTTTCACACTATGATCTGTCCATTTGGGATTCAAACTTAGCTGGTGAGAAATACAGAAATACTGTGATCTGTGCTTGCTTAAGATGGTCAGTAAAGTTCCTTCTAAGATACAAAGAGATTACGTGATAAATTTTTTCATACTATTCAAGGATTAATTAATAAATGAGTCATGATTAATTTGCCATCCAAAAATGAAAGCAACAAGAAAATTTTATTTTAAAAAAAATCATAGCACAGAAACTTTTTAATAAATTTAATGCTAGTTTGATCTAAATTTTGTGATTTAAATTTTTAATGTTACAAGAATCATCCGAATTAAAACTACATGAGACAAAAAAAAGTTTTTATCAAATTTGGATATTATGAACAGTATACAGTCTTAGCTTAAATTCTAGACTGAATGGAATAATGGTGATTTATGCCCCCAACCAATCTTGAAAAACTTGCTTGCCTTCTATGCACCAATGCCAAATACATGTATAAAATTTCAGATCATTTGATTCATAAGTTTTGTTTTTAGTTTCGATAGCAACTATGACTTAAAGAAAAATCAATTTAAAATAATTCATACTTGATAAGGCAATGACTTTGATTCAATTAGGCCAAGTTGTTCTAGAGGAAAAAAAAAAAAAAAAATTCTATCACTTTGGATTTTCAATATCAAATTTGATTTGGCTTTTCATAGAAGATTTTCCAAAAACTGGATTACCGGTAAACTAATGGTAGCCTTTTAAGAAGCACAATTTGCGAAAATCTTGTAAAAAATCTGTTATTTATGTTTACGGTTTATAAATCAACCATCTTTCCACGAGTCATTAAATCTATAAAGGCCGTTTACACATACTTCTTTTTAAGCAAGTTATTCAATTTTTTCTTGCCATGCTAGCTTATCAAATTTGGTTCTAATCTGCCTACAGGCTTTAAAAGTAAATATTTTTTATGAAAATATGAAAATTAGGTCAAAAAAACTTGCTGTATCAAATTTTCAGTTAATCAGTCATTAAATAATTTTTCTGTTATTGCTATTTATCTTTTTTTTTTCTATTTATAGTAACAATAGCCATATTAATTAAACATCCCCGGCATCAAAAATTTTAATCTGCATCAAACAAACACCACAAGTAACTCTATCATCGAATTCGGTCTAATTTATTAGTCTAGCAGTTTCAGAGAAGAATACTTTTTAGGGACAAATGAACACAGACATGTTTCACTACTTCATAGGCTCAGCTTGTTATAGCTTATGGAGCTAAAAGGTGCATTTATAAAATTCAGGAACTTTGATGTATTTATTTTTTTTATTCATATAAAAAGAAGAATTTGATTCACAATATACCTTTAATTCTGAAGCAGCTTCTAAGTGTTCAGTAAACCTTGGAGCTGCTGCATTTAAAACTAGAAGAAAAGCATGAACTCCAGGGTGAAAGTGGCTGTAACATTTAGCGAACTCTAACTGCATTTCTTTCTTACTCCTCCCAATCACATGAAGTCCAGGTGTATCCAATACACGAATTTTCCTACCATCTTTTTCTTCAAACTCGCCTTCACAAACTGTCTCTGTTTGCGGTTTAATTTGATAGCTTTCTGGAAAATAATCTGGTTTTCCTATTATCGTATTTCCTGTTGCACTTTTCCCAACACCTGCGTAGCCCAGTATTATAATCCTAAGTTCTGTGCCATATTTTATATTATCAGGATTACACAACTTCTCTTTATTCACTGATCTCTCTACTTTTTTATTAACACTTTCTACTTTCATTTCATCATGCCTTTTTATTTCCCAGACAGATAGTTTGTCAATTTCTACCTTTTCTTTCCACTCAGTTTCAGATATCACTTTGTAGTCTTCTTGTATATATTTAGGTTTCTGAAATAATTAAAAAAAATCCAATACATGTAACTAGTAATAAGAATTCCACAGATTTAAATGTCTTGCCTGGTTAGTTTTTGATGGAGTAAAAAATACATTGCATTAACATAAACTTTCACATTTTGACACACCGCCGCCTACAACGACACCAGAAAAAAAACCCACATAAGTCTAGCCCTTGGGCAATGCCAGGCTCAACAAAAGCCAAAAATATTTGTTCTAAGCCTGTTTTCCCTGCAGACCCATGCTTATCTTGTTTTACATGACTCCTCCTTGTATGGGATGTTAAGCTGATTGCAAGGTTATCTATAAGCTTATTTTACATTAACAATTCGTTTAAAAGGTGGGTGGAATGGAGAACTGCTATATAATTATCTTGCTTTAGAACATACCACACAACTTGTCATTGGTTCAAACCCATTACCTTTAAACAGTGAGTGTGCAATGCATTCAAACATGTCAACATCAGAATAATCTATGTTTCTTGATCATGAATTCATATTATTTATAAAGTATTCTTACCAGATCCTCTTCTAACATCTTGTGGATCTGTTTGAAAGTTTTTTGTGAAGTATTCAAAGAAGAGTTGAACTGTTTGAGCTTGCTATGATACTTAGCTACAAAAGACTCTTTATTTTGTGAATATAAATCCTTCAAATAATCCACTGTTGATTTCAAGGTGTTTAATCTGACTGCCGTGCTTGTAGTTAAACCCTGGGTATTAACCTCAATATTTTCTATATCATTTAGTAACTCTTCCATCTTGGATTCTGACATTTTTGTTTTAATTCCTGAAGTAAAAAAAAATCAAAATTATTTTTTAACAATTGTCTTGTTGAAATATGTGATGCATAGTGAAGCATTTTAAGCAATTACAAATCAACCATCCCAAGCTTTTTTTTCAATTTTTTTTTTAAAAAAACATTTACTGGTATGTAAATTATGTTCCAAGATATTATTGACTTAGCAAACTCGGATCATTGCATCTAAATGTTTAGGAAGAAAAACATTTATGTATTGATAGAGGTCAGTCACTTTTCTTTGGTCCTACTAATATTTTTCAGACTGAAATGAAACAAAGCAGAACCCATAGGGACACCAGTATGTATAAGATAATCCTGGGTTTTTTACGACATAGGAATTTTCTGACCCTACACACAGCCACCAGTCATATGCAAGAGGAAAGGGAAAAATTGCAACGAACAAACTGACTCGAACACGGGACATTCTCAATACTTGCGGGATGCACTACCAGGTCTGTCACATTCCTCGTCTCCTTTATTTTCAATTTAACCACTTCGAATCGAAACCACAAAGTTCCACCATTGGACCTTGCTGGTCCGCCGTTTTCTAATAGGTGCCAAAGCCATACCATTGTAAGTATATATGAAACGAAAACAGCAAACGCAAAGCACTAATTCAAATATCTAGTCAGCACAGACTTTTAAACACTTTCCCCTTCGATTGGGCTAATCCAAATTATAATTTATCCTTTTCCGTAAATATAATCAGATTTTAGTCTAAAGTTACAAAGGTTTTCCCAGATTATTTTTGAACTTACAAAAAGTTACATTGACTTCAAAACTATCAAATATTCTTCTTCTTAAGAAATATCTAATGTTTGTAGTAAATAACTTAAGTAATGGCACATTATGCCACATGATAATGATGACTGATGAGGTCATATAAGTCTAGCCACTTGTCAGCCATCTAAACAGGAAGTAGGGGAAATGGTTTCCGTCACTTCGTCAACTCGTTCCAAATTTCAACCCGTTCTACCTGTCTTTTGTCAATTCGCTCTAATATCACAATTATAATAGGCCTGCTTACACTTTAAATCAACTTCAAATGATATCAAAATTAAAAATCAGATAATAAATACGTTTATAGACGTTGTCATTTTATATTGTTTAACTTGTGGCAAATGGATTGAACTCTTGAAAACATTTCAAAGCGATTAAGTGACTTTTTTTTAGTTTTTTTAGACTTATGTTTAACGTTTTCACGAATTTTATTTTTAAATCGTCACATAATTTACCAAAATAAAATAAAAAATCCTGTAGCCAAATACCTGTGGCTAGTTGCTACATAAGTATTTAAGGTAAAATGTGGTACGATTTGTCAGAATAGAATTTAGAACGACTTGACAAAAAATCAGGCGGAACGAGTTAGAATATTAGAACGAGTTGACCGAACACAATTTATGTGATGAACAGACGTCTATTACCGTTGCATTGTGGGAAATTGGAAATTCCCATTGGAAAATCCCAGTTCCGTGCATGAAGATGTGCAGGTAGGCTTAAGTTTGTGTTCAATAAATTTCCAACGACAGTTAGGGTACTATCGTAATTTTGGCACCCGATAATATTTTTATCAATAAGTCTTGATCTACTATATTCTTGACCTTTCTTGCTCTTCAAACTGTAACAGGAAGTAGAAAAACGCAAGGGACTGCATGGGGATCGAACCGGTTACAAAGTTGGCTTAGAAAGTTGATTATTGTTAATATGCGATCATAATAATGCTAACTCGGAACAGCAAGGAGACTTTCACAGCACAAATGATGTTACGAATGTGAGGTCAAAACAAAAAGTACAGTATGATTGTGTGTTGGGGCGGGGGGTGTCAGTCGGTACACGTACGGGTTGTATTTATACAACGGCTCCGAACGGCTTTTTAATATTATAGTCAACATTAGTATTATTAAAAAACCGTTCAGAGCCGTGTATTTCAGGTCTTGTATTTAATAATACTTGTTACAAAGAAATAACCATTAGAGACGAAAACCCATTACAAATAAAGAGAGTTTTCAGCACTTTTTATTTTGTCTGTAACAGGCATTGCTGAATGTAAACCCTGTGGTTGGTAGTAATTTCAGGCAATTAAAATTAATGGTATCTTATGCCACATAAAAATAAATAATGATTTACCTTATTTTACAGGGCTTTAGTTAAAATATGTTTACAAAAGTTTCCGAAGTGAATTCAATGGCTTATATGTAAAAAAGTTAAGAAAGTTTAGATATACTGACTGACCTTAATTTATAATATTAATAAACTAAGTTAAACTGACTACTGTGTGTTTGAAAAAAAGTATTATGAATTGAACTTACACCAAATATATCTTCAAGTTGGTATCCATGGATAGAGACCGTGAAGAATTTCATCAATTCTATACCTTAGTACAGGAAAAAGGTGGAATTGTTCTCAGGAATGTAATACAATATTTATATAATGAGGATGGTATTCTCAATTTCGAGCAGTTTTTGACTCATTATAAACATAAGCTGTTTCATGAATTATGGCAACCAAACAAGGCTTGTTGCCCTTTTGGTGGTCCAACCTGTTACAAATCCGAACCTTCAAAAAAACCAATTTTAACTGGAACACAGTGGATGCAATTGTATAAAAAGAATTTATCTTCCATGCCACATAGGGATATAGGACCATGTCCATGTCAATGGATTGCTCAAACAGCAAAAGATCTGATTGATGAATTAGATTTCACTTTACTCTGTCAAATTTTGAAAAATATTTATGCTGCCAATAAACTATCCAAATTACAGCTTGATGCAACAGATCTAGTAAAAAGTGAAAGAAACAAACTTTCTCATCCAAAACAATTAAAAGTGGAGGATTTTACCACCAGATGGGAAAAAGTTAAAAATTCTTTATTGGACCTTGCAAAAATTTGTTTTCAACCAGATCAACTAAAAAGTTTAGAAGATGATATTGACAGACTTAAAACAAGACCTGTCACAAATAAAGATTTTGAAAATTTAGAAAAAATAATAATTTATGATAGAGAATCACAGGAACAGCTACACAAGAAACTTAAGAAGGTAAGAAAAAAAAAGATCATTAGAAATTTGGTAATGTTTTTGTTGATCTAGTCAAGGCTCTTTTTCTCATCAATGAAGGCGTTTTTTGGATAGTGGAGAAAGCTGGACTGATTGACATATTGATTTTATGGGTTTTTACGTCCAGTCAAGAATACTTCACTTATATTGAGACATGACACCAGCTATAGGTGAAGTGGCAGAATTTTGACCTTTGCAGTCCACTAAGGGCAATGTGCAGGGAGTGTTTTTTTTGGGGGGGTTGACACATTGTCACAGTGACCTCATATATATGGTAAAATCTTTGTACTTTGAATTATAGTAAGTGAATAAAACTATTTTAAACCTATGGCCTTGTATAGTAAAACATCTTCTTGTACAGTTAGAAGTTCCCCTGACACTCTTATGTTTAGGGACTGTGTGTAGGGTGTGTATTTATATTTCCAATATGTTATTACCACTGGTTTGAGATATCTGATAATGTTTTATACACTTGTCAATATTGATGGTACATTTTATTTAATGGCCCTGTCCAAACTGGTGGGTTGGGAGGTGGGTGGTCAAGCAACTTTGGTTCCATGCTTTTAAAGACACACATGTTGTCCAATTAATTGCAAACTTGGTCAACTAATGCCCTGTGACAAAATATTGCACGGGATTGCAAACCAGGTCACTAGGTCATAGGTCAAGGATACAGTTACTATAAATAAAACATTAGTTTTCATGCATTAAAGACACATAGTTTGTCTGATGTATCTCATACTTGTTCAACTTATTCCCTGTGGTGAAACATTGTCTTTTTTTTCAAATTAGATCACTACTATAAGTAGATTTTTTTTGTGCATTTAAAGGCACACCATTTATCAGATTGATCTTAAATTTGGTCAACATGTATTTTGTGATGAAAATTGCATGGAATAACAATTCAGGTCACTAGGTCAAAATTCAAGGTTATGCTTGCTTCAGATAAAATTCAGTTACCATGCATTTATAGATGCACCATTTTTCTAGTTGATCTAAAAAAAGTGAACTTATTCCTTGTGACAAGACACCACATTGGATTGTAAACCAAATCACTTTGTCAAAGGTCAAAGGTCAAGGTCACAGTTACTATAGATGACAATTTTATTTGTGTGCATTTAAAGACACACCATTAGTCAGATCGATCTCAAACTTGATCAACTTATTCTCTGTGATGATGGATCACATGGGATAACATATCAGAATAAAAAGGTCAAGGTCACAGTTACTATAAAGTGAAATAAATTTGGTTTCTGTGCATTTATATAAAAGGTGCATAAATTACTGATTGATCTCAAAATTCTCTAAAATGATTGTTCATTGAACTGTACTAGGAAAATTATGAATCCAACAAAACTTAATAATACTTGTATAGTATTAAGCTGATAATATCTCAAACAAGTTTGTATTTTGACTGGAATAATTATTGGAGAAGTTATGGCCAATTAAAGTTTGTACTTTGAGCATCTGAAAATATGTATAGCAGTGCTTCAGATTGTCGATGCGCTCGCATTAATTCCGTTACATGGTTATGCTGCAATTTCAAATCTGTTCATAGACTAAAGGGAAAACATCTAACATGACATCAAAATTAAATTCTGTAGTTTTTGGTAACGAAAAAATTATTGTCCCCTAATTTTCAAAAAGGGCCCCTCATTTCTGCACAGAATGGGCTCCTTGGGCCCCTGGTTTTTCAAAACAATCTGAAGCATTGGTATAGATTCAAATGAAATTTTGAATACATTTATTATATGCCTGTCAGTATAGACAGTACATGTTATGATTTAATGTTTGTCTGTATATGTTATTATGCTGTCCATTTATCTGCTATGGTAATATCTTGTGCTAGTTCGTGAAGGGCATATATTGACATGCATTGAAGTGCTCTTGTATTGGTGTTGATGTTTGCCAGCTGCCTCTTCTTCCATTTTTAAAACAAGATCATGTGACCTCCCAAACTCTCACATTGAAATATTTTTGAAGACAAATCATTCATCTAGCAAAATGAGTTAGTAACTTTTCAATATTTCCATTAATGTTTTTAGTCCTTCCACCACCAGTTGGTATCCCAAGATTTTTTATGTAGAAATTGTTCTGACCCTACAGTGCAGCCACCAGGTATAAGGGTTATAAGAAACTCAGACTTCTACCTGTAGTGACATGAAAAATTTAGCAAATTAGAAGTCTTGACTGATATAGTGACAGCATTTCATTTTATGAATCATTCTTTTTGCAGGATGTAAGTGAAATAAAGAGTCTTTTATTGAACCAAACTTTTGCAGCAAAAAATTGCTCAGTTAAGGTCAAAGTTCAGTCACAGTGTGAGGATATCAGGAAAACCAAACTTCTGATAGAACATGCAGAAGAATCCATGCAGAATGTGTCAAAAGATGTTAAAAAGAAACTAAAATCATTTATAACAGAAATAAATGACTTGAAGGAACATTTTGATGAGTGTACACCATTTGAAGAGTGTTCAGAAGATGATTTAGATGAATGCAGTCAAGATTACAAACATCTTGTTGGTACATGGGGAAAAACATCACTTGAAGAGTGTTGGAAGGAATTACAAGAAAAAAATGTGAGTATTTTTGCATTACCTTACTATGAAAGATTAAAGTGGAGTGGAGGAAAGTGTTTTTTTTTTTTCGCTGTCAAGAATCTTTCACTTTTATCATTGCAGTCAGTTCTTAGATGGTGAAGGAAACCAGAGTACCTGAGAAAAGCAACCAACCTTTGGCAAGCAACCTAACAAAGATCTATTAGCAGGATTAGAATTTAGGTGTTGAAAGGTTGTGTGATCTTTAATCCTGATTAGACCCCAGGTGTTGAAAGGTTGTGTGATCTTTATTCCAGATTAGAACCCAGGTGTTGAAAGTTAGAACCCAGGTGTTGAAAGGTTGTGTGATCTGTAAGCCAGATTAGAACCTAGGTGTTGAAAGGTTGTGTGATCTATAAGCAGGATTAGAACCTAGGTGTTAAAAAGTTGTGTGATCTTTAATCCTGATTAGAACCCAGGTGTTGAAAGGTTGTGTGATCTGTAAGCCAGATTAGAACCTAGGTGTTGAAATGTTGTGTGATCTTTAATCCAGATTAGAACCCATGTGTTGAAAGGTTGTGTGATCTGTAAGCCAGATTAGAACCCAGGTGTTGACAGGTTGTGTGATCTGTAAGCCAGATTAGAACCCAGGTGTTGAAGTGTTGTGTGATCTTTAAGCAGGATTAGAACCTAGTTGTTGAAAGGTTGTGTGATCTGTAAGCCAGATTAGAACCCAGGTGTTGAAAGGTTGTGTGATCTGTAAGCCAGATTAGAACCCAGGTGTTGAAGTGTTGTGTGATCTTTAAGCAGGTTTAGAACCTAGTTGTTGAAAGGTTGTGTGATCTTTAAGCCAGATTAGAATCTAGGTGTTGAAAGGTTGTGTGATCTTTAGGCCAGATTAAAACCTAGGTGTTGAAAGGTTCTGTGATCTTTAAGCAGAATTAGAACCTAGGTGTTGATAGGTTGTGTGATCTTTAAGCAGGATTAAAACCAAGGTGTTGACAGGTTGTGTGATTTTTAAGCCAGATTAGAACCAAGGTTTTGAAAGGTTATGTGATCTTTAAGCCAGATTAGAACCTAGGTATTGAAAGGTTGTGTGATCTGTAAGTGGGATTAGAACCCAGCTGTTGAAAGATTCTGTGATCTTCAATCCAGATTAGAACCCAGGTGTTGAAAGGTTGTGTAATCTAAAAGCAGGATTAGAGCGTAGATGTTGAAAGGTTTTGTGATCTAAGTGGGATTAGAACCTAGGTGTTGAAAGGTTGTGTGATCTGTAAGCAGGAAAGAACCTAGATGTTCTTTTCCAAAGACAGGTATTGAAGATTGTATTTCGCTGTGCCTGGCGGTGGTTTCAGTGGAACTTAAAAACCATAGTTGAAGATAGCTAAAATGGTTTAGAAAAAATTGAAGTAATTATGTTTTATGTTCATAGCTGATAGTATATATTAAAGAAGAGTATGAGGCCCTAGATGAGGAAAACTGGAAAGAGATCGAAGCGATTAGATATCCAGTGCAGACAGTTAAAAAAAAGAATGAAATACAAAAGGCAGAGATAGATAAAAAACTAAAGAAGGCAGTCATAGAGGAACATTTATGCAGAAGTGCTCAATGTCAGAATGAAATACGGGTAGTTATTGTCGGAAAAACTGGAGTCGGAAAAAGTGCACTTGGAAATCTTCTTTTACAGATTCCCAGTTATTTTGAGGAATCAATTGGCCCGAGTTCTATGACAGCTGTAAGTTATATACTACAGTAATATATATTTTGATAATTGAAACATTATTTACCTTCACTAGGGCTCACCAGTGTAAATTAATTATTTCCAGGGGTTGCAAGAACAATAAGCATGATAAAAAAACATGTTTAATTGATGTTGATGTTACCCTTTACATTGGTTGTTCTCTGACAATTATTTGAAGAAGTATGATCATATCTGCTATTGTTTTTGTAATGTTGTTTAATATTGCATCATAACAATGTAAGTTTTCATTTTTTGAGATGAGAGCAAGGTAGTTTATCTCTTTTATTTAACTTAACAAGCAAGAGTAAGTGAGATGTGCAAGTGTGTATTATGGTCTGCCTTGTACTAGCATGCACCAAGAGGCACTTTTTGGTAAAGTGTTTATACTAACCAAATCTCTATGTCACAGTCAAGCTTTCCACTCTCACAGTCACATTATTCTGTCGCTGGGTTAATCAGTTCATACCCTTATGTTGAGCGCCAGGCAAGGAACCATTATATCAAGTCTTATGTAAGACTGGGCCCAGGTTCACAGTCATTCCTTAACTAAGATTTTTCTTAACCTAAATTTAGCAAATTTTAGCAATCTATTTCTGAGTTACATATAATCTTTTGTGATAAAACAAAATGCAGATGTAACAAGCTTGAAGTGATCTTTAAAATGGCACATTTAATTTCTTAATGTCTCAATAATGAACAAAATTATTAAGGTTTTAAATTTGCCAGATTTAAGTAAAAGAAAATCTTAGTTAAAGCTGCATTAAGTTTTTTTAATTTTCTGAATTTTTTTGATTGTCTAAAAATATACCGGTAGTTTTTAAAAATAGATATCCTCCAACCACGATCGGTGAGATTCACTTTCTAAAATTTAATTTCTTTTAGCTGTAAATAAATGGAATCCTGACCGGTTGGTCAATGTTTAAAGATGGTAATTATGAGCTTGGAGTATGCACACGGATGTACGGAAAAACACATGAATCAAAGGTGAAACATGACAAATTGCATTTATTGTCCTTAATTAATATCCAGATGTATTTGAAATGGTGGTATGTATCCCTTACTAAGTCACAAATGACAAATTCAACGAAGTTCTGTGTTTAATTTATCATATTTCACTGTTTTGAAAGTTGTGTTTAAATGACACAGATTTTGATTTTCTAATATTAGATCCCAAATGCTGCATCTCGCTGTGTAATTACTGTTATTTCTGTATTATTCGAGCTTTTATTGTTGAACCAAATGTAACATTGTTCATTAGGAACATCATTAATTAGATTAATACCTTTTCATATTTTTTCTTTGGAAAACTTAATGCAGCTTTTAGGAATGTTTGTGAAACTGGGGCCAGGATGGGTTTCAAAACCAACAACCTCCCACCTTCAATGCAGATACTCTACCATTTAGTATAAAATTAACAAATTTAATCCTTACAGATCTCATTGACCCTAGTGATCAATTTTTTTCCAACAAGCATCAACTTTTGATTAAAGTATTTAAGTGGCTAAAATCTACACTGAACTAGCAAACAGTGAATCTGTTGGCAAAAGCTTATAGTCAGTATGTGACAAGTATGTGTCAAGTAAGAATATTAAAAATATGAAGGTCACAAGGTCAAATCTTAGGGTATCATTGTAAACATTATAAAAGTCACAATTTAAGTTCAGTCTTCTTTGAAGCTGCTCAGATTATCCCCTTGACCAAAGCTTGAACAAGTTTCCATATACCGGTAGGCCATCTTAGGCAATCAGTAACTAACTTGGTAAAATTAAAGAAAATTCTAGTAATCCCTTTTGAGTTCAAAATTCTATTTCATCAAATTTGCGAAGAATGATCTTCACAAAAGTTTGTAATTGGTTCATGTTGGTTCAGTGTAAATAGGTCACTAGGCCAAATGATACAGTCACCTTCTTAACACTCCTAAATTGAATCTTTATGATAACTACATGTACATCTATTTTTAGAAAGTGAAAGAAGGAAATAGACTGTTAGGAAAGAGAAAACTCCGAGTTTTGGATACACCTGGACTTTTTGATACAGACAGGACATTCGATGAAGTGAAGACTGAGTTAGCAAAATGTGTTCTAAAGTTTAGAGATGGATTTCATGCCATGGCTGTTGTGTTAAATGGTAGTAACTTGAAGTATACACCAGAGGAACAGAAAGCTGTTGCTGAAATAAAGGTAGTGTAAACAGATGAAGAAAATGGGCATGGTGGGGTTGATGGTTTGAATATCAGACCCTTTCTGGTTATTTCAAAATGCCACAGATGGTAATTGGATCAATGCTTAATTGTAAATATAAACGTAATCAAATTAAGGAATAACTTTATGCAATTTTTTCTTTTAATAACTTCAAAACAAAGCAGTATATATGCCCACTGGCATGTCAGATTGTAAATACAGACCAAAAGTAGTTTCAGGGGCCTTTGTGGCCAAGTGGTTTGAAGCACGAGCTAACTGATCACAGCACCTCTCACCTGCCTGGGTTCAAATCCCACTTGGGACAGATTCTAGTGTGAGAAAGTTTGACAGTTCGTTTGCCGAAGCTTGGTGGTTTTCTGCAGGCACTTTTGTTTCCTCCACCATTCAAAAACTGATCGCCTCAAAATAAAAGAAATAATCTTGACTGGGGTGCAAAACACCATTGCTCCACTCTACTCCAAAAGTACATTAGTTCCGTTTTACATGGTCCAAGGCATTGAGAAATTTGCCTTTAAACCAATGAAATCATTTAGAATTTTTAAAATTCAATTATAAAGTAAAGAACCAAGTTTTTAAAAAATTAAAGGTTTGCTAGTTTTAAAATCAGGTTCATTACTTGAAAACCCTAAAAAAATGACATCAGTTCTTAATGGAAATTTATTTTTTTATTTTTTTTTTTTTAGAATATCTTTGGACATTCAATAATGAACTATTGTTTTGTGGTAATCACACATATGGGAGGAATGAAAAAAGACATTACAGCCGAGCAATTTGTGGATGAAATTGAGCAAGAGGAGTTCAGAAAATTAGTTTATGAAGATTTTGGTAGACGTCTGATGTTCATTGAGAATACTGCAAGCAGTTTGTATGAACAGAAGGGCTTTATCAATGCTTTTATTTGTATGGTGGATAATATTCAGAAATTACAAAATAATGTCTATACTGATGGGATGTTTAAAGAAGCTAAGAGGATATTCGATGCTGCAAAAAAGGAAGAAAATGAAAGAAAAGAGCAACAGATAAAAGATGAATTCAGGAAGTATGACAGTTTGAAGATTGCAATTAAAAAGATTGTAGACAAGAAATATCCCAAGAAAACTTTGCAAAATGTAAACCAAATGAATGGAGATGTTGAGTCAATGATGAAACAGGAAATTATAAGTGCTTTTCATGCAACTCCAGAACAAGAAGAATTTATGCAAAAATATCCAGACAAAAATCTTATAAGTAACATTTGTAATGAAATAATTGAAAAGAAAAAGAATAAAGAAATAGTCTCATCTTTATAACAGAGAAACAGAAACTGTATCTGTGGATGACATTTCTCTGTCAGTAGATGAGAATTCATTGATAAAAATATTATTCAGAGAGCTTCATGGTGCAGTAGGAGACGTTGTGGAAAGTTATCTGAAAGATGACACAGCTAGGGAAGAAATTGAGTCTACAGAGGAGGTATCAGCTGATACAATAAAAACATTGTCTGAGAGGGTTCAAAACAAACTTTCTGCAGAGGCTAAGAAATATTTTTCCAAAGACACAGTAGTGGGAGAAATAGATTATAAAATAAAAAAAGAGAAGAAAACACTAAGAAGGGTTGGACAAACAACAGAATCAAAACTGAAGTCATCAGAAAGCGGAGAGGGTGCTAGTCCAGTGTGCTTTCCGGCAGATGCAATGGTTTATGCTTCAAGGGGGTTGATATGTATGTCTGATATTATGATTGGTGATCAAGTATTGACCATTGATTCCAAAACAAAGCTGCCAAAATATGAAGATGTGATCATGCTTAGTCATGCTGAACATGATCCAGTAACTGAAATGATTCAAATAGTTATATCTAATTCACAGAAGATTACCTTGTCACCTGGACATTTACTTCATCTGAATTCAAATGGAAATCTTGTTGCAGCAAGATTGGTCACAAAGGGAGATAACATATGTGCATACATTAACAATAGGTTTGTATGGTCACAAGTGACTGGTGTCTGTACAATTAAGAAGAAAGGTTTGTATTGTCCTCACACCACAGGAGGATCAATCATTGTTGGTGGAGTGTTAGCATCTTGTGGCACGGAACATGTATCCCAAAACGTCACAAAGGCCAGCATGTATGTGGTCAAAATGTTGTATTTTTATCTACCCTCAGTAGTGTATAAATTACTTTATGGTAAAAATCGAACACAGGATGTTCCATATCTGCTCAATAAGTTGAAACCTATATATTTTAAACGAACAAATCTCAGTTTGCCAAACTGGTGTTAAGATTTTACACCATTTGCAATCAAGAATATGATCTCACATTTTTGATACGAGTCCTATCTCAGACCTGAACAAAAATAGTCACCAGATCATCATAATTTCTATCCAAAGCTTTAATAATTAAAGAAAATTAGATGTATTTTTTTTTATATAAAACTTCAACATATACATAAATGAATTTATGTGCACAAATGCAAGCAAGATTCAAATGGTTTGTCATTGGGAATTTCTAAAACTTACCTTTAAATCAACCTTTCATCACCATAGAGATTGATTTGTGTTGATTCTGAAAAATAATCTGTGTTCCCTAGAGATACCACCATTTGTCATGGATACCATTTGGTATGACATTATGTGCTCCTATTTTAATAAATCCAGGTAGCCATAGTTACCATAAACAATAATGACCAGTACAATACCTCAGTATGTAATTGTATATTTTATACTTGGACTTTTTTTTTTTTGATAATTTATTCAAAATTTTTATTCTAGATAATCAAAGTTCAAAAAGGGGGGGGGGGATTGGTTTTCTGCCTATGGTGCTACTTCATAACTTTGCACATATGGTAACTAACATGAGAGGACAAGTCGCAAATCTAAGATACATAAATCAGTGATCTAGTGGTGATCAGGCTATTAAACCAGAAAATTGACAAAAAATTACTATCTCCCTCATAATAGTTTCAAATCTATAGATGATTTTTGTTCAAACTAGGCAAAAATGTATACAAAAAAGGCACAATGAGTTGCCGAATTTGAGTCAGAAATAATCAGCGATATTCCTGCATATCTTTAGTGTTGTGGTTCTCCAAAAATCTGAAGAACTACTATATCAAACACCATAAAAATAATACATCAGATGCTATTTATATAACAAATCCTTAAACAGTATGCCTTTACTACATACTTATAGTGTGAGAGAACTTAAAAAAACAATTAAATTTTTGTGAAGGTATATACACAGTTTACATAACTTTAGAATAATTTTCTAGCATATTCATTTTTATTTAAAGAAAAGAAAAAATAAAACTACAGTAAACCCTTGATTCATTTCCACCATTATTCAGTCAGATTTTGGTGTTTCTACATAAAGGAGGGGGTTAATCCAGTGAAATTTTAACGAAAAAAAAAAAAAAAAAAACATGAAATGCCTTGGAACATCAAAACACTATGTCACTATGATAAATAATAGGGAAGTTTAATTGTTAAGATGCATTATAGTGAGGTTTTATCTATTTAAAAAACACCAATGTGGTAGCTCAGTTGGTAGAATGTTCGCTTTGTAAGTGGGAGGTCGCAGGTTTGAACCCTGACCAGGTATGACCCAAGACTTGAAAGTTGGTAGTGACTGTTCTTTCGCCAAGTACTTGGCAATATGCAATGAAAGTCACAGTTCTTGCAGATGAGACTTTAAAATAAAGAGGTCCTGTGTCAGGGTAGGCATGGAACGATAAAGAACCCTGCCATCAGGGCAATGTACAAGCAGAATTTCTGCACTTTCATCTATAGCTGGCAACGTCTCAATATAAATAAAATATTCTTGACTTGGACATTAAACACCATTACTCAACTCAGCTCTATTTAAAAAAAAAAAACACAAGCTATCTATTTTATTTTTGAATACCAGGCCCCTGTTCCACAACCATTCCGCAACAAAGATTTTCCACAACGCAAATCTGGTTAATTTAAAATTTAAATATATTTTACTTTTAAAGATATTTTTATAAATTAAACATGTCATTTTGAAGATTATTTTATGTTTATAGCAACAGCTTGTCAAAATTATTGATTATAATTCCATAATTAATTGCAAAAAATTTCGAAATTTAAATAAAAGAAACAATGATCTTTGTTGAGAATTGATTATAGCCAGCAGTTAAGATTGTAGATCTTTCTTAAAACATGTTTTTGTTGTGTTTTAAGAACTTGTTTTGTCTTCCAAATTGCAGTTGCAATTTTCAATATCTGCCATATCAATCATATTTTTCTGTTTTTCTAGTTTCAATTCTTTATAAAACATGAAGTTATGTTTATGATGATACATTTAAAAAAAATTAATCTGTTTATAACAAACACATTATGTATTGATATGAAATGGTAACATAATATTTATATATATGTATAGCATCAATGCATAAAGCCCTACCAAGTTTCTGAGGACAGTTGTCGTCGAAATTTACTCAGCATCCTTACACAGATGTTATCAGGGTATTGGAAAATTTTCAAGTGAGCGTTTAAAGGCCCTCATATATGTGTGTGTGTGTGTGTGTGTGTGTGTGTGTGTGTGTGTGTGTGTGTGTTTAAAATCAGCTTGCTTTAAATTGGATTGTTGTTGTTGTTATGTTCCAGTTAAGAGATAACTTTTGTATTTGAAGAGTTCCGACCGTAAACTTGGATTTCACTCTCGCAAATTGAGGTCTACCTGGCAACACTTGATTCCATTGATATAAGAATTTTATTGTTTGAAATGAATAATTAACAGATTTATATGATCCAATATCCGTTTCTATTAAACTGAAATTGGCAATACGGTATCGTGTAGATCATCGGAGTCTGTCATGTTTGTTTTGTAAACAAAAGCATGTGTACCGGCATGTTAGAATACATTACATAATCGTTACCTAGATAGCACGCAACATCTTAACTCAGACCGTAAAACAGAGATTTTACTGCGGTCGAGATCCAATCAAAATTCTGTTCACAAAATATTTGCATTAGAATATTTAATCTTTTAAATAAGTGCAAAATAAAAAGTCAAATTTACGACATTTTTCCTTGACCAATTTTTTATCCAGTTGTATTAGAATTTGTTGAGATTGTTTAAATTTAGAGTTTGTTTACTTAAGAATATATATACATGATATATTTCTTACATTTTTTTTTTCTTTAGACAATATATCCTTTTTGTTATGTTCAATGATTATTTCATTTCATTGTGACTTTTTTTTATACTAACACAATCTCATTTCTCCCTTGATGGTCTCCCTTTATTTATATTAGAACCACATTTATGAGTTAATGCAAGATTCTTGGCAATTTACTCAGGTTAAGTTTTTCTTGTGTTAGACTTAAAATAAATTTATCATTTACAATTCTCTTTTTAATTTTTGATGCAGTGGTATTTTTTTAAGTTTGTGACTAATGATATTTAAAACAAATCTCAGTTGTAACCTAGCATTGTATTTCATTTAAATATTTTTTTTCAATTTAGTGACATTTGGTTATTGATACAATTATTTTATAAAAATGCTGAAAGTTAGTGCTCATTTAATATGTCATGTGCCAAATTGTTGTTTTTATTAATGTACATTATTTTATTGTATAGAAAATATATTATATAAATGAAGTACACATACTTTGTATTTTTACGTCGTATTGGTTGTTTTGCACTCAAAAATGGGTCCTTTTTTACCCCATCTTGTTACAGTTTTCTTTGGAAGGTATTTCATTTGAACAATTTATTTTTATCTTTGCTTTTGGAAATGGAGAAAAAAGAAACAAGTAATTCCAATTACGATTTTAAATTTGTGTATTGATTGTTGGAATCACGGTTTTTCAGTTTTTGATATGAACAATTTTTTATCTTTTCTTTTGGAATTTGAGAAAAAAGAACAATTTATTGCAGTTGCGATTTCAAATTTGTTGATTCAATTTTAAATCACAGCTAATTATTGTTAAAAGATTAAGAGACTAAATATCCAACAATTTTTACAGATAAAAAGACTAATGATATATTTCAAGGGTCCCTTCTGATGTTTGTTTTTATAACTAAATAAGATGAAACCACAGTGGCTTACCCCCATGTAAAGGAAAGTTTAAATAACATTTATAAAAACATATTCAAAGAAATTATAATGGTGGGTTTAAATGTTTATGGTGCTCAAGGTTAAAAACTGCTGATTTTATTATTTTTATAAGTACTAGTTGGTGTGGTATTTTGGTGACATAAAATGATATATACATGTACATAGTATTTTTAGCTTTATATTATCAAATTACTACCTAGAAAAGGTGAAAACTGCAAATTCATTATTTTTGTAAGTGCCAGTCTGTGCAGTATTTTGGTGACATCAGAATTATCATGTTAATTAATGGTCTGTAATACATGTAATCGATTTGCAAAACAGATAACAAATGAACAATGATATAGATGTATTATAATAATACTGCTAAGTCATGGGCTCAAAACTTTATATATATATATACACAAGTGCTACTTAAATACATTGAACATTGTATATATGCACATAATTGTACGTTTGACATGTATATATATATATATATATATATATATATATATATATATATACAACCAATTTTAATAATAAGACTTTAGTTTATACTGAACAAAACAAGACATTTTCTCTTAACTAAACATGACATTTTATCATTTAGTTTCCAAATTTTATAGATTTATTATTTTGTTTTTTAACTTCTTGGAAATGTCATATCTTTTTTTTTTATTTAAGCAATTTTAATCTGGAAATGCTCCCTTGTCACCCAAATTAAAGTTGTGTGTGTGTGTGTGTGTGTGTGTTTGCACTAGTCAGGGAATATCTTTTCTTATATTTTCCTTTTGTGTACCCCAAACTAGTAATGTTTTTACATTTATGTCAGAAAATTAGTAAAATTCTTCATAAAAAGACAGTTATAGTGTTCAGTTCCAATTTACTGTTTTTAATAGTCATGATATTGGAATGTACAATGTATTTTGTAATATTTACAAGCAAGATAAATTTACTGCAATAAACTAATGATCTAAAAAATTGAATAATAATTTTTTGTATCGATTGCTTTACAGGAGACTTTATTTTTCCTTAATGAAAAAAAGGTTCAAAGGTGTGGGTACCACATAGATTACAATGTGGTGAAAAAATACTTGTACAGGATGCTGTGATATTACATACAATCTTTGGTAATAAAAAGCTTAATGCACGTAATAAAAATCCATATGGATTAACATAAAGACAAATGTGTTTGTGTGTATATTAAGCCCTACCATGTGCTAGCCCCCACTCAGGGTGACGTTTTGGTAAGGTGCTAACTCACTAATTAGTATTCTGCAGACAAACATACCACTGCCCAGTCAGTTGTCATGGCACCAAATGAAACGGTTGATACTGGCTCTCTTTTTAAAGCCGAGCACCAGGCAAGGAAGCAATATCTCAAATTTTTAAGTCTTATGTATGACCCAGCTCGGGTTTGATCCAACCTCTAGGTTTTAAGGTGGATGCTTTACCACAATCACTAAGATGGTTCTTTAAAGGAGGAAAAAAAGCAGAAGAAACAAGCCAGACATATCAAATTTACCACATGTATTTTCTTTATTTACAGAAAAACAAATTACAATCACACATTTTTCAAATAAACCACAAAAATGTGATATTAATGATTTATATCATCTCATATAAGTCTTGTTGGATAATGTTTACATGAACCTTAGCAATAGAAATTTAAAAATAACACCCCCTTCCCATTAGGAAAAAATGCGACCAGAACTTGGAAAACTTTTTTGTTTTAAGATCTTCAAGACAATCTTTTTTATAAGTTTTTAATCCAGTAAATTCAAATGTCATAAAAGTGCATTTTCATTCGAGATTACTTTGTTTCAATTTTCTTCAATTCCAGAAAAAAAATCAATAATTTCAAAATGAAAAATTCACATTTCAGATAAGATCTGATAGTCAAATCATGATATCCCAGAATTCTTTGCAGCTTTATTCAATTCAGCTTCCATTTCAGCATGTTCTTTAGCATTTATTTCTTGCATCATTTCATAATTTTTAAGAAACTTTTTTGGTCTATCAACTGTAAATAAAAAAAAATAAATAAAAAAATAAAATGAATTCTTTATATAGAGGTAGGCATGTCAAATGATCTTAGTACATGTACATACCCTATTCAATAACTCATGCACAGGTACATCTGGAATTTTTAAAAGGGGTAGATTGTCAAAATGCCTCAAGTGTTACACAATTCATGGAAACCTAAAATTGTTTCTAACAGACTAGGTATGTCAAAGTGTCTTAAGTGTTACACAATTCATGAAAATCCATAATTCGTTCTAACAGATTAGGTATGTCAAAGTGTCTTAAGTGTTACACCATTCATGAAAATCCATAATTCGTTCTAACGGATTAGGTATGTCAAAGTGTCTCACATGTTACACAATTCATGAAAATCCATAATTCATTCTAACGGATTAGGTATGTCAAAGTGTCTCACATGTTACACAATTCATGAAATCCATAATTCATTCTAACGGAGTAGGTATGTCAAAGTGTTTTAAGTGTTACACAATTCATGAAAATCCAGAATTCTTAACGAAGAAGAATGATATGTTATTCAAAGTAACTTAGATGTCCCACAATTCATCTAAATCAAGTAAGTACATGTATGTCAATGTACCACAGGTGCTGAAAAATTTTTGAACCCATCTATATCAAAGGTTTCCAAGCTTATTAGGATAACTCATTAATATTTAGTTTGCATATCATATATAACAACATCCTAATTTCATGAGAAAAGAGAGTCATTAAGGTCCTGAGGCATACTTGATGTGGGTATATGAAATCTTTATTAACAAACCAAATTTACATTTACGGTAACAAAACAAAAAGATTTTGTAAGTGGGATAATTTCAAGTTTAAAGGTTAAATGAAATTCTGTTACTCATACATGAAGGGCATATGCATTGTGATTTTTGTCATTTTCCGAATTTAAGAATTAAATGGCAATACTGTAGCTTATACTTGAGTGCTTTAACATGATGATATATCCTTCTCCACAAAATAAACTTAACAGCTTAGAGATTGCTAAATCTTATCTCAAGGTATCAAGTCCAGTAAAAGCCCTGTTAGACTTTTTCAAAAAGTTTTCTTAATTCTGAGCATATATCAATTTTTTAAATATTTTCAACGAGCAATGAATTTATTATGTACAACAAATCCCTTATGTACCTTCCTAGTTTACTGTATAGAATATAACATCATGATTTGTATATACATGATGATAACCCCTTGAAAATCTAAACAACAATGAACACCTAATTATTAACTTAAGTCTCTTTCCTACATTTCTTTGATTGAAAAAAAAAATCAACACTTTTTCAACTACTATATATTGCATCTTTGGACATTAATTTCTTTTTCATTTTTCATTTATATTCAACACCATACAGTAAGGAAATGTAATATACATATTAATTTATTTGACCTATATCAACATTAAAATACCCAGATGTAATCTTGGGTGAGGTCCAATTTGGATCATTGAAGTCATTAAATTCCAACTTTTTTTTCCAAAATCTGTTCTATGTACAGAACAATTTAGAGATTTTTTTATTTAAAAAAAGAAGTTGGTTAAAAGTTTTAATTTAATCTTACTGTTATTTTTATGAGAAAGTTTTGAATAAAAGAAATATTTAGAAAAAAAAAAACATGTGACAAACAATTATGGACCAACAGTAGAGTAATATTTTTTTCTACATTAAAAGGTCAAATGGAAGCCCTGCAACATTTCTCTAGAGCTGATAACTTACTCAGGATATATCTCAATGAAACTGCAAAAAAAGCGGCAGATACTGCAAACACTGATAAACCGGCCAGCAATTGTTTGTTGTTAGAAAATTGATAACTAATATATATTCTTCTTTGCTTAAGCTCATTTAACTTCTTACCCATTGTAAAAACTCTGAAAAAAAAGAAGAATCTATGGTTATTATACATCATTATTTTATGTATCTCAATAACCACTAGATGTAACTTTTTTAAATTTTGCTGGTATCAATCTACAGTAAAAAAAACTTGATTCATTGCCACTAGTTGTTCTGTTAAGATTTACCATTACTAAGAGATTTTGCAAGAACAAGAATTCCACGGATTTAAATGTCTCGTCTGAATAGTTTTTTGATCGAGTAGAAACTGCATTACCTTAATTACTTCCATTGCCACCGACGACACCGGAACTGTAACACCTAAGTCTTGCCTTTTGCCAATGCCAGGGCGAGGCTTGACAAAATCAGAATTATTATGCTTTGGAGAGAATAGTTTGTACAATTTTCATTTGGGCCATAAATACTGGAAATTTTTTGTTTATAAAAAAAAAAACAATGCCTGATTGCACTCAAAGAAGGTAAATATCACATTCTCATACTTGGACTAAACAGCAGACAACTTCAGCAAGTGAAAGACAATTAACATCACACTTGGTACAAAGAGTAGAAACTTGAGCAAGTAAAAGACAACCAACATGACATTTGGACCAAAAATTAAAAAAAAACTTCAGCAAGTGAAAGACAATTAACCTCACACTTGGACCAAACAGCAGAGAACTTCAGTAAGTGAAACACATCACCTCAAACTTGGACCAAACAGTAGAAAACTTCAGTGAGTGAAACACATCACCTCAAACTTGGACCAAACCGTATAAATCTTTAGTGAGTTGTGAATCACTGAGGTTATCAGAGAGGAAATAGCTGGCAACAAAATCAGAAGGAGAAATTTCATACTTGAACAAATACATGTATGTGTCTTAAATACAAGTAAGTGTTCATTGAACAAACAGGAATAATTATTGATAATTTAAAACAAAATACATACCTTTTAATTAGCCTTTTTAGGTAGATGTTCCTTGTGGGTTGTAAACAATTCTGGGTAGTTTTTATATTCAAAATACCCTACAAAAACAAGAGCTCTGTAAAAAATATTTTATTACAATTAAAAACTTTTATGTTTTCATGGGTGAACAGTTCAAAGTCTGTTACAGATAATAGATCAACTTTGATCCACTGTCATTTGCTTGCTGAAGCTAAGGAGTATATGATAAAGGGTTTTTCCACAATTGAGAAAATCTTATAAAAAATGAAGAAATCAATGTTTTAACTTTAAGATATATTGTGGTAAGAAATGAAATGGCAAAGTTATTATTGTAAAAACCAAATTTATTATGGATCGATCATAGACAAATCAAACAAAATATGCCTCAATGATATTCTTTTGCATTTAAATGTATGTCTCCCTTCCTATGTGGCAGATTGGGGTTCAAAACCCCAACCAGGTCTGACCAAGACTTGAAAATTGGCAGTGACAGTTTTTTCTCCAACCACTTGACATTTAGAGATGAACCTTCATAGGAATCAAATCGATTTCAATGCAAGTAGAGTAATGTATTACTTTTTATTAGGTATTCCGAAAAAGAAGGACAAATAACCTTGGACAATGGGACAACAGGATTTTGAAATATACATCTTTCCAGGACTTAGTATCTAAGGTTACTTGGTTACTGGCCATGGCATACCTACGAGCATGAAATATCATGTTTAAAGTTTAATGCAATTTCACAAAAAGCACCATGTTAAGACCTATACATAGTCTTTACAATTAATAAATTATGGCAGGATTATACTTTTACAAACAAACTGATTGAATCTGAAACATATCATCTCAAACCCACTTTAACGAGGAAGGGGGGTATAAGTATGATAAATGTACAAACTGTAGTTAAATTTTGAGGAAACATATAAGTTTTATAACACTTACATTTGGAAAGTTTCACAGTGCTCCAACTTAAAATCAATCCTCCAAGAAAGAGACTGGGTACAACATATTTTCTATTCAGTACACGGGTAAATTCTGTCATCTTAAACCTGTCGTAAAAAAAAAAAATTAGTCAATTATGTGTTTCAGATTATATGGGATTGGTTCCATTGCAACATGATCAGGGGCTCAAAATTCCCCAGGTCTTAGGTTTGGGACTTTTTAATTTTTATTTAGGACCTTGGAATTTTTACTGTAAAAGTGCGATGGACCTGTCATTTTAGAATACTCTTTGTGTATTAAAAACAGTCTCAAATTACCTTTGTGTGTTAAAACATTTTAGAATACTCTTTTTCTGTATTAAAAACAATCTCAAAATTTATTGCAATTTGTCAAAGCTGCCATTGTCTGATAGTTTCCAGAAAGGAAAATATAATGCAGATCTGCTTTGGCAACAATATAGCTTGAGTGTTTGTAAGTGTATATGATATATTTGATTAATCAAGAATATAAACAAAGTTGATCAACATGAGTTTATTCGAAAAAAATGGTATATATATTGTTTCATCATTAATATTTAAATTGTTTATTGTTAATAATATTTTTTGACGTGGACCTTCCAGTGCTGATATGGGACCTACCAATCTCAATTTGGCAAAAAGTTCTGGACCTATCATCGTGAAATATAATTTTGAACCCCTGTATGATAATTCAAAAATGACTTTAAAATCTTTAAAGCAATCATTCAGTCAGGCCCACTGACTTAAATAGACAAAAATTTTCAAATATTTACTTTCACTCACCATAAAAATTTTGGAAAGTCAAATACTAAATATAAGTCAAAATTAAAATTATTTAAGTTCAGAATTATTTAAGTTTAGAAAAGGTTTTATCACAAAAGAATGGTATATTTAACAATTGAACTGTTTTAAAATGGTATTCATTGTCAGTATGAAGGTAACAACTTTGCAAGCAAGCGGAATAACGCGCATTAGCGCGTTATGACAAGTTTGCTTGCAAAGTTGTTGCCTTCATACTGACAATGAATCACATTTTAAAACAGTTCAATTGTTATATTTTCGTTAAATACTTTTAAAAAAAAAATCTTCATTTATTTTAAGAAAAAAAAATCCCGTCTATAACACATGCACATCGGTGGAGTCCAGTAGACGCAACAGCTGAATTTAAGACCGAGAACGACACATTATTAATGCGCAATATTTTTAATGTGGGGTAACAACGGGGAGTTTTGGTTTGAAAAATTATAGTGTTATCAGGTATTTTGATGGTGTTTTCTCGATTTTTTATTAACATAATGAATTTTTTTTAGAATATTGGATATAAATAATATGTATAAAAAATGAATATCAACGATAAATATGTTGTTATTTGTGGACTATATTTCAGTCGAAAATCAGGTGCACCTGTGTGGCCCCATTTCAATTTGCAAAGAAGTTTGGAGTAAAAAATTGCTAGCCAAATGTCGGAAGTGAAATTTGTGAATCTGAAACGGGAAGGGGGTACTGTAGCTGAGGATAATTTTCAATGGCCAAGCATGTGGGTTTCGAATCTGTGATATGTGAGTAAACATGCATTTACCGAGATTTTTTCTGGAATGTCGACATTGTTAGGTTGAGATTCACTCTTACATAATGTGCCGAGCTTCATAATCGGTATCATTCAAATGTAGACAGCAAAGCAGTGAGAAGTATACTTATTCTTTACGCCTGGTGTGGTGCAAATATCTCTCAAAGTTTAGAAAATTACCGTTTTAAGGTTAGCAAGGAGTTGTGTAGTACTTAAACCATGTATTTTACTTTTGAGGAGTTCCTATTGTATCCCTTGTAAATTGATTAAAAGCATGTAGATGATTTTTCAGTTTTCCGATCAACAAACACAGCATGTGAAACGGACAATTTTCACTGGATGTGGCATACATGCGTGAATCTAATTCCATTTGAAATTTACATCTCTTGAAATTTACATCCCGCGAGACATAAAATTGATTGACAAGTTGTACCATTACACATTGTCTCAAAATAAAAGGGTGTATACAGCTTGGTCAAGGTAGGAAGAAATTTTTAAAAATCCGATTGTTCAAAATTTTTTTGTGGTTTGATGGTTTTGACTGATCTATTGTTGTCTGTTCTTTCAACAGGCCATCAAAAACACCACTCTGTCTCTCACAATGTCAGTGTTACGGTGAATATCAGCCAGGTGCCTATATATGTTATCAAAATATTATTTTATTAATTTCTTTGATTTAACTCTGTAATATCTCGTAAATGTGTTTTTCAGTCTCATCTCGAATGTAAACAAACGTGACGTGACAGTCATGTTTGTTTACCTACGATAATGTAGTTCTGGATTGTGTATTGCATTTTATATGTATTCATACACGGAGTGACAAAATTTTTTGGCATTCATTGTCAGTAATAATTACAACGGCTCTCAAGCTTGCAGCTATGGGAATTTCACAAGGCAAATGAAAATATATATATATACGATAATACCAGTATACATGTATATTGTTTTGTCATAACTGTTCATTGGGGGAAGCATTGATTTTTAACAAATCTGGTAGTGTTTATGATGCTGTTTTATGGTTACATTTTTTTTATATGCAGAACCTTTAATAGTGGTTATTTAAGGTGATATGCTCGAAAAATAATACTACCACCCATAACTTTGTGCATTTTAAATGTTAAACCATGCAAATTACAGACACTTTGCAGCTTACGCTGATCAATAGGAAAGTAAAGCACTTTACCCAGCTGACTTCACTTGTCAAAATGGTTGACAAATGTGGACACACACAGGAAGCAACTGAAGTCAACTCTAAAAATTTTTTTCTTAAAATAAACGAGGATTTCTTTGAGATTTATATGGTCAAGTGGAATATAGTACATGTATTAATTTTTGGGAATTTTTTTTAGATTTCTTGAGGTAAAAAATACAAAAAGATCTTTTCAGTATTCAAAGAGGTCTTGAGTTGTAAAAATCTATTCAAGTCACTGATAGGAAAAACTCTTCTAGTAGCTACTGCAGTTTGGATGGAATCTTGAAATGTATGAACTTCCTTTTCTACCCTCCACTAAAATTCCAAAATCAACTGAAATGACTTAAAAAGTCATTTCAATGAAAAATATTCTTAATAGAAATTTTACATAGAATTTAATGGGTGGGGGTTACAAAAGGAAGTCTTATTATTGAACTTGTTACTACTGCAGTATGCTGGGAATGTTGTACATGCAGCTATTGCAGTTTGTGTGGAATCATATACTCGTAGCTATTTCAGTTTGCAGAGCTGCCAACTGACACGCATTTAGGTCCAAATTCCAGCTGACCCGCTAAGAGGGAAGTGGACCCACAAATGACGATGTCTTGAGTTTCTTTTGAAACAAACATAAACTCCACGCTGTGGTTGTCTTTAAAACCTGGTCAGTCTGAATATCATTATCTTGCAAAAAGTTTGCATGTTTCATATCCAGTGTTGGGTTTTTTTTTGACATTTGTATGTATTCTTCTGTAAAATCGCACCAGAATGCACCATTTGATGCCTAAATTTTAAATTTTTTCGGGGGGGGGGGGGGGGGGGCATGGTCCCAGACACCCCCCCTCCCCCCCGCATAGGACAGACGCACCAAAGTGCGTTCACGTGTAACCCGCAATTACATTAAATATGGTTGGCAGCTCCGAGTTTGTAAGTAACCTTGTACTTGTAACTGTTTCAAAAAACTATCCGTGAATTTCTTTGTGGACACCTAATTTATTATTTGTGAATATTTTACACATTACACTACCACATACACAGCGGCTCTTTAAAGTAGACGAACAGGGTCATGGGCGAGATTTCAAGGACGTCTGCAACAACGATATTTAGAACGTATGCTGAACCAATTGCAGTCGAATTAACTTAAAATAAACCAGAACTTCTGTTTCACAAATTATGTAAAATTATGACAAGTGGAATAAATATGGCAAAATCGGCGAAATTGTCTTTAAAAAGCTGCCGAAATCTGAGGTTATAATTTACGTACCTGCAAATCTCACCGGATGTGCATTTCTGAAGATATCCACTAAAATGTGTATCACCGTCAAGCATTATAAAGTGGGATACAGTCAAATAAGTTATAGCTCAGTGCTATTTATTTTGTGTCGCGAACAACATTTTACAAATGAATTCGGTGATCTTACTACTGAAATTTAAAGTTTTCAGTGAAAATTACATGCAAACATATCCGATATCGGCTGCTTGGTAAACCTAACAATTTTATCAAAAAAGTGAATCCTTTCCTGAAATCACGAGAAACTGAAAGTCAGTAGTACAGCGTACGCTAACATCAGATAATAAATCTCAAGAAAAATTACATATATAAAATATATTTCATAGCAAATTATATATATATAGTCATAAAAAATCGTATAATATGTCACTTAATCAATTGCACTAATCAATATAGATATCTGAAAGTAATAATAAAATTCCTAATGAAAACCATCACCAGTATTGTGCTTTTTCTTTTGGATAAAATCCACATCTTTAACCGAAGTTGGCCCGATGATCCCTTATATCTAATTTGAGTTTATTATACAGTCAAACTTCGGTTATTCGAACTTCTATTATTCGAATACCTTAGGTTATTCGAAGTTCTCCGTAGGTCCCGACCGCCCTGCACTATAACTTCTTATTATTCGAACCTAATTTGAGTCCTAAGTTAAACTTTTCAGTAGAAATATACCCCGAAAAATTCGAAGTTGACATTTTTATTCATTTCTAAAACGAAACAACTCTCACCTGTACAATTTAATACAAACGAGTATGGTTTCACCTTTACCCATTTATGTTACCCAAGCGTAAATGATGGTCATTTTGTAGACATGCGTACGCCATGTATTGTCCATCGTAAGCCATGTTGATCATCAGTCGCAAAAATTAATCGTAATTATTCAATCAAACAGTAATTATAATCCCAGGTAATAGAAAATGAGCTGCACGTGTGTAGCGATACTCAAGTAAACGATAAAAAGAATTCTGTTGACCACGGTTACCATCGGAGCGTCTTTTTACTCAAATACACTCAAATATACTCAAATACACTCAAATACATTCAAATGTACAGTCAAAAATTGATGATTTATGTTAGAATAACTTCAGAAATGTATCGTTTATGTAATATCTAGAATTTTTCCGTTTCCAGTCTTCTTTAATAAATAAATCGATTATATACATTGAAGCATTAGCAATTAGAAAAAGAAAGTGAAGCGATAGGCTTACTATGTCAAGGCAAGGGAAATAACTCTTTCAATCTCGTTCCCACGTAAATATCAAGATACATATGGGTACTTTTTTCCCTCCTAAATCTCAGCATAAACCCAGTTAAGCAGAGTTTCCAAAAAAGCAGAGTTTTATTAAAAAGATAATAAAATATAAAAAGCCAAGATAATTTTGAGAATGGGAAATAATTATAGTAGAGTTCGGCTATAACGAAGTCCAGGGGATGGCTTAATGGTTATTATGGACTTCGTTATAGGCATATATTGTTTTAAACAATTTTTCAACAAATTAATCAACACTTGAATAAATAATTAAGCTATATTTTAATAGTTTCAAGCCGTATTTCTGCATATTAGTCGATATCTATGCGTATTTGAGTATATTTGAGTATATTTGAGTGTATTTGAGTAAAAAGACGCTCCCCGGTTACCATCATAATTTAAAAAAAAAAACGGCATCTGAATATTAATTTGTTATTTTATATAGCCTAGTCGGGGAATTTAAAAAAAATCACTATTTTGTAACGGTTGACAGAGACAGTTTTCTGCCTTATTCACATTTCAATTCTAAAAATATTTTATCGACCTGTTCCGTTTCGTTACGTTTAGAATTGTGTAAAATCATAAAAACGTGTAAAGCATGGTGTACTTTCTCTGGATGGCTGTACTTACGGTGTCATATGTATTACCACGCGTGTTTGATTTTGCACCAGATGGTATTGATTTTTTATTTTATAGAAATAAAATTAATATTTCTGTTTTTATTAAATTAATCATGATAGGTCATGACATTATTCATTATAGACTGACACCGATAAAACACTTTCAATGTGCAATAGAATACTGTTGTATCTTAAGATAACGTACGGCGGATCGAGGTTTGAAGTTTCAAATTAACTTATTCGATTATTCGAACCCCCCGATTATTCGAACCTAAAATGAAGACCCTTAAACTTCGAATAATCGAAGTTTGACTGTATATGTTCGATAGTGTAAATTGTATTAAAAGAATTCTAGTGTTCTATAAACAGATTTTGATCCATAGTAAATAATCTATCGATCCATGTTAGATAATCTTATATAATATTTGTACATCATAGTTAAACCAGACATAATTGTGGAGGTGATCGACATTCAAGCTTATACTTGCTGTAATTGAGAATTGCTTTCTGACTCCGAGAATACATTTTAACATTTTATGATGTATTTTTTTAACGGTTGCTATAGAATCAAAATTAGATAGATTAATATTGATATTAACTATTCATACTTCACATCCATATGATATTACAGAATTTTAGTTAAAACAAAGGTTTGTTTCCTCATGCAAAGCATTCAAAGCATTCATTAGCTAAATTTGGATTCATATAATTCTGGAACTTTGGATTCATTAAATTTTCAAATGTTTGGATTATCTTTATTATCTATCGACTTTATTTGGCTCCTAGTGTCACTTTCAATTAATCAATTATGTTCCCAATGAACAAAATATTGTTATATTTGGTTCAACGATAACTTAGAAATAACCGTTAGTAATTTAACAGCGAGATGTAGCCTGTGGGATCTAATTTTAGAACATGGTTACGTCATTAAAAACACAACTTACAAAACGGTGAAATACGATAAATTAAACACAGAACTTCATTCAATTTGTCATTTGTGACTTATTAAGGGATAAAAAACACCATTGGAAATACATTTGGAAATTAATGACGGACAAGTAATAAAATTTGTCAGGTTTCACCTTCGATTCATTGGAGTCCCCGTACATCAGTGCACATGCTCCAAGCTCATAATAATCATCGTTAAACATTGACCAAACTGTAGGAGGATTCCGTTTATTTTCAGCTAATAGGAATGAAATTTTAGAAAATGAATCTCACGGATCGTGATTAGAAGTTATCTATTTTTTAATATATATATATATATATATATATATATATATATATATATATATATATATATATATATATTTAGAAGAAAAAAAGATTCAGAAATTAGAAAAACTTAATGCAGCTTAAAAAAAGATTCAGAAATTAGAAAAACTTAATGCAGCTTAAAAATTATAAAATTTATTTCTAAGTAAAAAAAAGATTAAGAAATTAGAAAAACTTAATGCAGCTTAAACACACACACACACACACACACACACACACACACACACACATCTGAAAAACTGGCAAGAAAGTTTGAATGTTAATCCATTATGTTAAAACTTCAACAGAATGAGCATAATTCTTTTTGGGACTCTTTGGTATTTCTCTGATTATAACATGTATACGTGTCTTATCTCGTGTTTTTAGAATGACAGATACAACAGATAAGGCCAATATTGAACATTCCTCCAGAATATGACCCCTAGACTATTTGGTGAGTGTTTGGTTATTGTTTGAAAAATACCATTTAGCAAAATTTTCAGCTGTCCTTATTTTTGAAATTTATTTAAATCTAAGGCTTGTTCCCTCATGCAAATCATTCTTAGCTGGGTTTGGATTCATATAATTTTGGAACTTTTGATTCATTAATTTTAATTTCAGCGTTTTGGCTTATATTTTTATCAATCCAACTTTTCGGTCCCTAGTGTCACTGACGAGGAATGATTTTCCGAAATGTGCACATATGGCACATCAAAATTTACAGGTATTTGTGTTATATATTTGATGTGATTTCCTTGTTAGTTAGGGTAGCCTAGTATACTTAAATTATAATTTTTAATGTATTTTTCATTGCGTCCGTGCCTCTTCACTATCCGTGAAATTTAAATTAAGTTGACTCACAATTTTAAACTTTTGAAGTGGAGTATGTTTAATGGTGTTTTATGCCCAAGTTAAATGATTATTTACCTTTTATGGAGAGGCCTAGAGGGTCAGTTCTTGAATGATGAATAAAACCGGTGTGCGGGAGAAACTGATAAACTTTAACTTACATTAGGATCTGACAAAGCAGATTCGCACCTTTGCGGTGAGAGGCAATAGAATCCGCAATCATGTGCTTTAGACCACTCGGGCACATAAGCATCAGTGCAAGCTAGCTCTATTTTTTGTTTCTTGTGTCTTCAGGTGGTTTTATAGTATTCAAACAAGAATAAGATAATATTTTCATATTTTTTCAGTTCAAGCAAACAGAAGTGTGTGTGTGTGTGTGGTGGGGGGGGGGGTCATAGAACAGCATAATTAGCCAATACAAACGTAACACATCATTTCTTTTATGCTTTTGGATAACATAACTTCTTAATATTTCAATCAGATTAGGTTAATTTACAGAAACTTATTTGTATAATTCTTGGAGACATTTCATTTTACTGACAAATCGAACATCAAAATGTTGAGTAATGGTGTTTAACGTCCCAGTCAAGAATATTTCACTTATATCGAGACGTCGCCAACTATAAGCGAAAATGCAGAAATTTTGCCTGTGCATTGCACTGATGGCATTATACAGCAGGGTTCTTTATCGTGCCACGCCTGCCGTGACACAGGACCCTATTTCTAAATGCTGAGTGCTTGGCGAAAAAAAAAAAACAGTCAATACTCACTTTTAAGTTTTGGGTCAGACCCGGTCAGGGTTCGAACCCACGAGCACTCTACCAACTCAGCTACCGCAGTGGTTTCAAAATGTTGAGACAAAAACAGTAATATTATTCCTCATAAAAGAAGGATTAAATATCAACGATATTCTTTAGTCAATGAACGAGGTATAGAGAAAATAGTCGTGCCTTTTCAATGATGTCAGCTGAATAAGCTCCCCTATGGTCAGCTAGGTTGGTCAGCCGACGCCATCACAAAGGACATAATCACTTCTTTGGGACCTGATAATAAGCGATCATCGAGAAAAAAGAGATTTATGAAATAGTTAAGGAGTGCGATCTTTATGAGAGTGTTTATAGGGTTACTAGTGGATACATTGTAATGACAAATACAACCAAAAATAGGTCAATACGCAGGACAACTTCCATAGAATAGAAAACAAGAGCTTATGAAAAAACAAAAAGTCATCATTAAAGCTGCATTAAGTTTTTAAATTACCATTTTTTTTGATTGTATAATAATAATAATAATAATTAAAACAACGGTGTTTGAAAAAGTTTTTCTGTTTTCAATATTCTACTTTAATGACTTTTTCTTATTTATTTTACAGAAGTCACTATTATTATTTTGATTTCGTGTTACATCCGACATGCGATTTGTGAGCATTCAGATGTTACTAAAGCCTAAAGAAAGATACAAGCTACTTTCCTAGTTTTTTTTACATGACATGCATCAATTGCACGCATGCGTATTTATACAGGTTTCAAACATATACATTCAATAAACAAATAAGATAAGGTTTCACAATATTCATTCTTTACACTATAAGGATAGATTTGTAAGCTTTTTAACCCTTTTTCAGAATCTATCATATATTGTTGTAAAATCAATTCGTTACTTAACATTATGTAGTAAGAAAAAATCCTAAAAATGGTCATATACCAAATGCATTTTAAAATCCTATCATGATATATGACAATGTTGCATATACATTTTGTAAAATGTATTTGATGATAAAATTCGAAAAATGTTTCGTTTGTAGCCTTTTGCCACAAAAAAGAATCGGTTTATTAAAAGAAATCTTTTGTAGTTAGAAGGTAAAGTGAAAGAATCATTGCGAAATGTTTGAGAAGTATGATAAAATGTTGTTTAATTAACCATCTATTATAATCTATACAACATTTCGCAGTTTTAGTGCTCTGTTAAAAGACAAAACAACTTTTGCTTCGTTATCTTTTAATATACTATACAGCCTGTGACTAAAGCTACGCTCTGTTAACACACAGCAGCCTTTGACTGTGACTATGCTCTGTTAATATGCTATTTAACATTATTTTGGTTAATGCTCTGCTAACACACTATACAACCTTTGGCTGTGTTAATGCTCTGTTAATAAACTATACAACCATTGACTCTAGCTTTGCTCTTAACACACTATACGACCTTTGGCTGTGGCAATGATCTGTTAACACACTATACAACCTTTGGCTGTGTTAATGCTCTGTTAATAACCTATACAACCATTGACTCTAGCTTTGCTCTTAACGCACTGTACAACCTTTGGCTGTGACAATGATCTGTTAACACACTATACAGCTTTTGGCTGTGTTAATGCTCTGTTAATAAACTATACAACCATTGACTCTATCTTTGCTCTTAACGCACTACATGTATACAACCTTTGGCTATGGCAATGATCTGTTAACACAACGCTACAGTTGCGTCAATTTTGTTAAAGCGTTTATTTTGTTTTCCCCAGCAATACAGTGTCTCAAATGTGATGACGTCGCTTTGCCATTAATGTGTGAATATGTCTACAACTGTAAAGATGATGAGGTAATACTGAATTCCTTACACTAAAGCTTTGTTCTCAATTGATGTTTAACGCCAAGTCAAAATTAAGATATTATACGCATAGTGCTAAAATAATGAGGAAAAACTGGAGTACCAAGAGAAAATCCCTTACATTAGACAATCGAGTTGACAACATTTTGATTCTGACCTTGTGAAAATTCAAAATGGTAATGCAATCAGTAAATATAATACACTACGAACTTCTTTGTTCCCACTTAAGTAAAATACATGTAGTAAAAATATAAATATCTTGTGGTACGCGATATCTAATATCTAATTTCTGTCTTCGAGACCTTATTGTTTAGCTTTTGCCTTTCTTGTCTGTTTCGTGGTGGATGGTCAAATGATGTTTTATGTTCTAACAAAGATTATGTCATTAAGGAAATGCTGACACGGTCAGTTTTGTAATGATGTATTGCATCTTATGGAATCGGACGGACCCTCGCAAGTAAACAGACAAGCATTCTCACAAGGAATTTGTTCCGGATGACGAAGCTGAAGGCCCTGTGAGTCTTTTGTTGTGGGTCCATGCCACTTCAAAATAATTTTCAAATTAAAACAAGCTTGAGGTGTTATAAATGTGGAGAAAACACTGATGCTAAATTCGAGGTATTAAAAACTGAAAAAGATGATATTTCTACGTTAATATTTTGATAACTCTCTAGGTTTGTAGCATTGAAAGATACAGAAATGAAAACGGACATATTAGATATAACCTAGGATGCCAATTACCAAAGGTAGGTTAAAAATTTCGTCCAAACTCGTTATCCGATCTAGAACAATATCGGCGTTAGCTTACAATGCTGAAAAAGCCATTAAAACCCATCGGAATACAGAATAGGTAGTTCATGTTGTGACACAAACATTTATACATATGCTTTTATCTAAAGTATTAACATATACTAGTACTTTGTTTAAAAAAATAAAGTGGTATATAACGAACATGTTTTATATAAAGAAATTGTTTGGTTTTAATGAACCTGTCATTTACAATGAAGCAATGTCAGTCATTTTCAATTTCCGAAATGCGCAAAATATGGCACATCAAATTTAAACAGGTATTTTTGTTAAATATTTGAACTAGAGTTATGTTGAGCCACTTGTTATAATTTTATGGTTATACAACCATATTCGTACGACTACTCGATTCCATTCAAAATGATCCCGACTCATTCCTATGTGCTTTTACTGTTGTATTATATTTCTTCTGGCTTTGACCTTCTCCAAGTAAAGAATTACTTGTTTTTCAGTTTTATTTTTTATTATCATCATATCATAGTACGGGTATCTGAATCACGTATTGCTGATATTGTGTCTTTGTTAGATTTGTTCGAGTACAAACACTTTACAAACAAAATCTTTACACGGCGGGACTGTAGATCGAGAATGCCAAGAATGTTGCCATGGTGATTTATGTAATGCAGCTGGATGTGGCTCAAAAGGTTAGAGATATCACTTGTTTGGTTAATAAAATAATTGCGTAAAATTGCGTGATGTTAGATAACAGTTTTGCTTGAAATTGAATTAGATCTAAAATACTATTTTAAACATTGATGTATTTTTAAAGAAATATCACAATCTCTCTCTCTCTCTCTCTCTCTCTCTCTCTCTCTCTCTCTCTCTCTCTCTCTCTCTCTCTCTCTTTACCAAAACTATAAAAATTTGATGTCTTACCGTTATAGATTCGACCTCAGTCGACCGCAAATGGGTCCCCTGTGTTTAAGGCCTTTAATAGTTGATTCGGTACGCAAAAACATCATTCCACTTGAATCACCATTCAACCAACCTCCGACTGGGGTTGTCAGTTTTATTTCAGCTAGGTGTTTAAGTTATGGAAGGCACGGATTCGAATTTCAGCAACGTAACCGTAATTCATTTAATTTTAATTACGTTTTTTTCATTATGATGGATATGTGGCTCCCATATTATCTTGTCCCGTTCTAAGAGCAATAGCAAGTGTATGTTTAGACATTTTAAAACATAGTTATTGATAAGAGTTTTTTTTATATTTTCTACAGGATTTCCGACTGATTCTGGGCCGATATGTTTTAATTGCGAGAACGTCCTTGACCCTTCTACTTGCAATAAAATTACCGGATGTAATGACGATGAGGTAAATCATAAATGTAAGACAAAAACATAATGGGCGTCATTTCGATGATTTATATGCATTATCGTAGTAGTAGTCATCCGATGTCTTTTGAAGTTATTATTTTCGACAAAATGGCACTTCAGAACCGCCATTTAAAAAAAATATAAATGATTGAAAACGTTAAGATCATGCAATGTTAAGTGACGCCTACATATATTTGTCTATAATTTGTTTTTATTGCAAACATTGTTTTGTCAAAGACCGTCTAGTACTTTAATAGTTTTAACAAAGGTAAAAGGCTAAGAAAATGATAAAGCACAAGATGAAGAAGAGTTTTTTCATTTGTGTTCACCACATCTTTGTTGAAGCACATTTTCCAATAACAAAATCTTCCTTTAAAACTTAGTACTAATGGAAAATATTTGCATCGGATGATAAAATCTGCTGCTGAGTTTATTTGAACCCTGAGCTTTTTTGTTTCCGACAAACATAACATAACGATAAAAACAAGAACATAATAAAATCGTAATAATAATAATAATAATAATAATAATAATAATAACCTACATGTTGTATTTTTGGGAGGGGAGATAACTCCGTTTTGAAATCGTTGGTAACAAATTTGCTGATTGTTGTTGACACTAGGTATAACATTTTGTCTCAACTTAAAAAATGAGATATTATAATTTACAATAAACACACATTTAAACATGCTTATTTTAATCATAACAATATTTTAATTGCATTGAGAATGTTATTTAAATTTAAAAAAAAAAAAAAAAAAAAAAAAAAAAAAAAAAAAAAAAAAAAAAAAACTCGCTACAAATTATGCAAATATAACATGATTAAAGATGTTGCATGTGCGTGACCTATTTTATAAAATTTAAGAAAATTTGCATAAAACAGTCGCAACACAAATTAATACGATTTCAGAAATCCCATACCCACGGATTAGTATATTATAACCTAGTTAACAATATTTTTTGTTCAAATAATTTCTAATTATCAGTTATGTTTCATAAAGGAGGACTAACCGTTTTAACATCCGATTTTACACAAGTGGATGTCATAAGAAATTTGTAAGTTTAAAATATAGTAGTTTAGATAAAATACGGACAATTAAACGCCACAAATTATGTCATAAATCTTTTATTTATGACCAAACGTCATAAAAGTACCGGACTTTATTCAGTTTGTAAAAAAAAATTGCGGTGTATTGCAATAAATCTCATCAAAATTATTGCTGTCTAATGAAACGGCATGTTTATTTCGAATGAGAAAGCTAGTTATCAAATATATCGTGGCGAATTGTTATTCTAGTCTCGTTTTGTATTCGTACAGTCCTTTCGTAGTTCGTAACAAACTGTTTGTTAGACACTTAGAGGTAGGTTCAAAATTTTATTTTGAAGTACCTTCTCCAAAATATTTGATCCATGTTTTCGATTGATAAACATTCGTTAATTCGACTTTAAAGATTTTAATCCATACTTTATATAGACGGGTATCCGTTTAGTCGAATTTGTAGATTTTGATGCAAATTTTTGATAGACGGACATGCTTTTATTCAATATAATTCACTATAATTGAAGATTTTGGTCCAAGTTTCATTTAGACAACATCTTTTATTTCGAATTTGATGGAAGATTTTGATCTAATTTTTTTTAAAAAACGAACATTCGTTATTTTGACTTTTGATCCAAATTTTTGGTAGACGGACACGCTTTAAATTGACTATGTTTAAGGATTTAAAGTTTCTGATATAGAACATCTTTTATTTTGAATTTGATCGACGCTTTTGATCTAATTTTTTTAAGGACGAACATCCTTTATTTGACTTTGAAGTTTTTGATCCAAAGTTTTGGTAGACAGACACGCTTTAAATTGACTATGTTAAAGGATTTAAAGTTTCTGATAGAGAGGCCCCTTTATTTAGAATTTGATAGAATATTTTGATGCAATTTTTTTTTGATCTAATTTTTTTTTAAAAGACGAACATTCGTTATTTTGACTTTTGATCCAAATTTCTGGTAGACGGACACGCTTTAAATTGACTGTGTTTAAAGATTTAAAGTTTCTGATATAGAACATCTTTTATTTCGAATTTGATCGACGCTTTTGATGTAATAATTTTTAAAGACGAACATCCTTTATTTCGACTTTGTAGTTTTTGATCCAAGTTTTTGATAGAGAGGCCCCCTTTATTTAGAATTTGATAGAATATTTTGATGCAATTTTTTTGATAGACGGACATGCTTTAAATCGACTATGATTGAAGAATTTGATCCAAGTTTTTGACAAACATCCTTATTTCGAATTTGATCCCAGTTTTTGATCTATTTTTTTTTTATTTTGAAAGACGAACATCCATTAATTCGACTTCGAAGATTTTGATCCAAAATTTGTTAGACGAACACGTTTTGAATGGACCTTGATTAAAAATTCCTTTGAAGTTTGGGATAGTTTAAACCTATTTAAATAACTCCAAGAACAATATAGAATATCATTTGATCGATGGACTTACACGGTTGACATAACTTTACCTACAAATATGTACTATTATGTTTTTTTTCATAATTAGGTGTTATGCAATCTTTTCTGATAGAAAATTTTAATACTGTATGTCGAAATAATTGATGCATGCGGTGTAGTTTTAAATGATGACTTACCTTAACCAGTATTTTCAGATGCAAAATGCTGATTGTAAGTTTTAACATGCTTGCTTGTTTTTTTTCTGGATTTTTCTATTATTTAGTTAAATTATTAAAGAATAAAATTCTAAGTTTTTGCATTTTTGTTTCATTCTTAAAATCACTGAATTTATGCATCTATATCAAATACAACTCATTAAAGAAATAAAGAACAAAATCTGTAACTATACTAACCGTTTTATTGTATCAATCTGTATTTTATTATAGGCATGTCAGAACATTGCAAATACTCAAATATTTGGTCGGAAAAAGAAATCAATCAAAGGTCACAGAAAACGAACCGATTTATGTGTAAAATGTTGTGAAGGTGACTTATGTAATTATAAATGTGACGGAGGAAATGTAGAAGGTTTGTTATACTATTTCGATTCTTCTTTTTGAAATATAAACAAAACAACATTTATACCAGCTCATGTCAAATCACCCCCCACAAAAAAAAAATAGAAGAATAAAAATAAAAATTAAATAAATAAAACAAAATTCCAAAAGTAAAAATCAATAAAAACTGGCCAATTCAGTTATACAATTGAACTTTAAAGTATATTATGGTGGTTTCACATGTCATTTTCGTCCTTGTGTAATAATAAAACAAACATACCAGTCCTTGTCCATATCACAATCCCCCCAAAAACAAAGTGAAAACTTTGCAAACTGGCAAAATATGTTATACACGTGAACTTCCATCAAGGAAGTGAGGCCGGAGGCTCCGGAAGGGTAAGCACCTCCTGTCTAGCTAGCTACACCCGTCAAGTGCAAGTCAATTTTGAGAATGAAAGGAACAAAGAACTATGATAAGTCAAATATATCCAGTATAAGTTGGGATATAGTGACTACATACTTGTAACAAACACCCCAAATACCCAGACACCACTGACTGATATCATTCACTTTAACTTTAGTACTCAAATCTAAAGGATTTCTAGATTTAAAAGAAACATTCGACAATGTCGCATACACAAGTTTAATCATGGAGTGTTATATGCTGGTTTCCTTTTTTATCGTTTCAATGTCGGATTACAAAGTTTTTTTCATAACAGAAATAAATATGCATCAAAATGTCAAATAACCATCACAAAAAACCCTTTCTTTGATCCAAATACATAAACAAATTGTAACGATAAGTATGAAAGGATCAATTTTTAGAAACAACTAGAATTATAATAATAACTCAAAAATACTTAAAAGCGAATAAGAATTCATTAACAACTACACTTATTATTACACATAAAACAACGTATGAAACCATCGTCTTTTGTTTAAGTATGCAATATTAAAGAATTTTCCTTTTCTTGCAGTTTCCGTAACAACGTCGATGATAACATCAACATCAACAAAGTCTACAACAGAAACAACGACATTTACGATGACGTCATCAACAACAACCATGACACCAACTACTACAGGTAGCTATACTCACTTCCAAAATACTGAATATTTTCACAATGACATTCGAGCAGCAAACAGGTGTAAAGATTTAACAAGATAGAGCATAGACCAATTCATTAATTAACATACAAGGGACTATGTAGGTCAATGTCATAATAAGGCTGTTATACTCAATATCTTGAATACATGTACTTTACTTTTCCCGGTAGCTGTATTATGCAATATGTAGATTGTAAACATTTTACTTAAATTACGATCTAACAGATTAGATTCTTGGTCGAACAGGTATTTAAAATAATCACTTTGCATTTGTACACATATCTTTTGAGTTAAATTTACAAAATATTCCCAGGTTATCCTAAGGAAAGACCTTGCTTACACAAAACGTTTTAGTTTGCCACATATATAACAATTTAATATGTTATTTTCTGTGAATAAGTATGCAAGATCTTGTTTTGTATGAAACCGAAACAAGAAGTATGTATGTTGTTTTTGTAACAGTTGCACTGTATAAATCACCTTTTTTGTCACTGAAATGTTTTTATATCTTTGACACTAAAATATAACAAATTTTAAAACACAGAGTTTTTATTTCAGAACAATGTTAAAATATTTTCGAAACAATAAGATACACAGCATTCTGGACCCGACCATCTAGGTAGCACCTAGGAAAGCTTTGTCTTTTTATTATAGTTCATTACAATAACAATTGATATAAAATATAATTTTAATTAATTGAAGTTTAATTTCTCATTGATTAACATGTTATTGACACGCATTAACAAATTCAAGCACGTACGTACACACACACACACACACACACACGTATTATTGTCATAAGAAATGTAAAGCATCTGGGTCCTGTTCGAACAGCGTTTACTAACATAAATGTTCATAAAGTATTTTAACAGACTGCGTTTTTACTTGCCAATTTCAGAAAGTTGCAAAGGAAAACTTTTTCAGGGTCGATGCTATACCTTAAGTTCCGGAAAAGCGAACTGGACTGATGCACAGGTTTGTATTGTTTGACATTAATTTTACAAGCAAACTGAAATGATGCACAGGTATGTATTGTTTGACATTGATTTTATAAGCGAACTGGACTGATGCACAGTTATGTATTGTTTGACATTGATTTTACAAGCAAACTGGACTGATGCACAGGTTTGTATTGTTTGACATTGATTTTACAAGCGAACTGGACTGATGCACAGGTTTGTATTGTTTGACATTGATTTTACAAGCGAACTGGACTGATGCACAGGTTTGTATTGTTTGACATTAATTTTATAAGCGAACTGGACTGATGCACAGGTATGTATTGTTTGACATTGATTTTACAAGCAAACTGAACTGATGCACAGGTATATATTGTTGTCATTGATGTTACAAGCAAACTGGACTGATGCACAGGTATGTATTGATTGACATTGATTTTATAAGCGAACTGGACTGATGCACAGGTTTGTATTGTTTGACATTGATTTTACAAGCAAACTGAACTGATGCACAGGTATGTATTGTTTGACATTGATTTTACAAGCACTGGACTGATGCACAGGTATGTATTGTTTAACATTGATTTTACAAGCAAACTGGACTGATGCACAGGTTTGTATTGTTTAACATTAATTTTACAAGCAAACTGGACTGATGCACAGGTTTGTAATGTTTGTCATTAATTTTATAAGCAAATTGGACTGATGCACATGTTCGTATTGTTTGACATTAATTTTATGACTTGTGTTATCCATAAAAAATAAATATTTCACCCATTACCTAATATTAAACCAATTCGGGTGTAGGCTTGTTTAACTTTGTAGTTTGATTAAAGTTGGCAATTTTTTTTGTGTTTAATAACGGGTTAAAAAGGGACAAAAAATGTCGGTTTTTTTTCTAAAAATTAAGTAAAAAATAATTCGTTCTTTTTTATTTAATGTTGATAAACAAATGTTTTCTCAAAGATTTTGTGTTCGTTTATTATTCATCCAATCAAGAAACACATTGACGCATGGGACGACTTTCCTTCCTTATAAAGAGCAAGTAGTATGCAGCTGCAATTTAAAAAAGAACTCTTTGTATAAAGAATGATTAGATTAATAATGATTAACGCAAATTTTAAACGAAAATAAAATTTTTAGAATATTAAGACTGCAGTTTCAAAAGGTTTTTTTCAATTGATGAAATAAATATTTACTATGAATATTACGCCACATAGTTTATTTATTTTTTGTCTTTTAAACAATTTTGTCATTGTCCCACAACGAGTACGTTTTACAACTGACATCGATGTCAGTCATTCATTACAAAATATCCTTGTTTCTTATTGAACTTTATGAGTTAAATACATTGGCAGTGTTATGATTACGATACGTAAAACGTTTAAAGTTTGACTAAAAATGGATTATACTGATCAAGCTTCAACCAAATGCTCTAAATAATAATATGCAAAAAGACAGTTATTTGTTAAATTACATTCTAAAAAAAACATTGTTTTTGTCGTATATTTTGTAAAACAAACTGAGATGTTTATCACTAATATCTCTAAAGATAAAAGGACAGATCTTAATTGTCAAATGTTGATGATAGTCCTAGATTTTTTATTTTTAATTCTTCTAAGAATTATTCTTTGCATATTTTGGCATATTTTTAGAAATAAAAAAGCTGCTCCAATAAATAATTCTTGCTTTAAAAAGCAGAGAGATTAATAATGGAAATAGACACTAGCACTTAAGATAATTGAATATTCAGTGACGACATTTATTAGATAGCAAGCTGAAATTCTCCAATTAAGAATCGTGATCGGCCACAGAAGATTTTACTCAGTAAATATATTTACGAGAGATACTATATAAAGTTTTGGCCCTTTAGGCACATTGCAGAAATGGAGGTGGACAATTGGTAGAAATAACATCGTCTGAAATAAACTACGTAATTAAACAATTATTAGCTGGTGTTGGAAATGACCGTAAGTATTTATAAATGTTCTGTATTTTTTAAATATAAACTTCTATATCTTTTTCATTTGTTAAATTATCAATTTCACGTTTTACTGAAAAAAATAAAAAATAATGTTTCTGGATCATTTTTTATGCATATTGGTTTGTTTACTAAGAAAAAAAGAAATAATTGGATTATGCAAATATACATTATTTAGACCTCTGGTTTAAAGATAATTGGACGGTCGGTACTGCATCTCTAAACTACCCAAATTGCCATGTCGTCCAAAGATTTATTATCAGTGATATGATTGGTTTGTTTTGTCATGGCTCGTTTGCTTGTTTCAACTGTTTATTTTTTCTAATCGTGTTCATTTTAGTTTTTAAACACTTAATACGTTGTCAATATTTGAAGCCATCGAACATAAATATGGATACATTGTTGTGAAGGACATATCATTTCTTACGCGGAATTGCAATTTTAGAGTAATTTGAACATGTCGACTATAAAAAAGTTAGATTCAAAAAAAGAATTTGTAAGCAAAATTACAACTGTTAAATGACAACTGTTCAATGTAAGAACTTTAAAACTTTTTGTGCATAAGAGCTACTGATTATAAATAGATATGATTGGCTCGTTTTCGACACCATCTAAAAATAACTGAAAAATACAACCGACAACAAATTAAACATTGACGCAAACATATATTTTAGTTTTGTACAACCTACTTTTTCGACTGATATTAAAACCACCAAATTTCACACCTGTTTTGTTAGATGATTTACGCAGAGTTTTGTACACGATTATGTTTGGAATGCTGTAATATTAATTCATCGATTAATAATTTTTCACGTATCTGTAAAACAAATATTTATACAATTATAAAAAGACATTTTGAATTCTACACGCATCCATTTGAGTTTAAAATTTATTAAAAATCTATTTCAGATCTTTCTTGGCTAGGTGCAACCGATAAGCAAAGGGAAAACGAATTCAGATGGGTTACCAATAACACCAAATTAACATACACTTACTGGTATCCAGGTGATCCAGACGGAGGTAGTGGTCAAAACTGCCTAGCTACATACTCCGCTAAGATACAATGGATTGATGCACCCTGTGATAATTCTTATTACTATATATGTGAAAAATAAATTGAAATTACCTCGAATTTATACGATTTTTTCACATATTTTTTCTCTTTCTTCTCTTTATACAAAATGCTAATTAATGTGTCCAAATGTCTGCCATATTAAAAGTTTTTTTTTACTTACTTAAATAATGAAATATATATTTATTTTTTTCACTGTATTCTTTGATAATTAATCTTAAATAAATCAGAGAACTGGTTTAAAAATGACATTTTTTAACGTTATTTTAACATTTAAACCTCTCATTTGACATAAATTTGTCATCATACCAAGTGTTTCTTTCCTGTGAGATTTATTAATACGTTTAATATGTTTGGTTCTATATTTCATATTATCTGATACATTTTTCGTTTTTGTTAAAAAGTTGTTGTTAAGTACATCTGTCAAAAGAAAAAAAAAGTTATTTCGTTGACAGCCAATTTTGTCGGAATTGTAAAACTAACGATTTTAGTCTAAATTTATAAACAAGTTTTTGATTAATTACATGAAACGCTACGTCATCAGAATATTTGCATTTTACATGCATTGTTTTTATTTTTTAAAAAAAAAGCAATCTAAGAGTCATGATAAAATATCCAACACATTTGTCCTGCATTTTAAGTAAATTTAGTAAGGAGAATTGTTTTAATTAGTGTAACCAAGATAATGAATAAGGACATGTCATAAATGGATAAATGAATAGTTTTAGCTAGAGTTCGTCATCAACAACGTAGCCCCTAACGTTAATTGTATAGAAACATCTACAACGAGAAACTTCAGGTCATTAGCAGGAGCAGTTCATAACATATTATTAAACATATCGCGTTTATTTCATAACGTTTTAAAAGATGTGTACAGGAAGCAAGAAAATATTTGTTATTGAAAAGGGTATTATATATTTTTGGGGAAAACATCACCTTAAATGTTCAGAATGTAAGATTCTCGGAAAGATACATTAAATTAAACAAACGTTTTTTTACTTTCGCTGTGTAGGGCGACACCTTAAGGAATATCGCGATGAAAATGGAATTTCTAAAATGAAATGAGTTGACAATACACGTAAATTATATATTATTGATGTATTCCTTTTTCCTTTTGACAATAGATAAATGTCTGTTTCTTATCTAAGTAATCCTAATGCTTTATCATTACTGTACTCGCATTTTAGTGATTTCTGCGGTGAAATTGTGCGGTTTTTCACTGTAAGAATCAGAGTCACTCCGAGAGTAGGTTTTTCAGCTTATGGCTAGAATCATATGTAAAAAGACTCGGCTACTATCGATATCTGTCTTGTTTCAAAATGTATTTAAAGATTAGCTGTATATAAAGTATAACATTTTTAACCAAGCAGTATGTTACTTCTGATTACACCGGCATCATTCTACCTTAGAGAACTAGATTGTTGACAACACATTATTATCATCTTGCCCGAACGTCGCCGGCAATTTTTTGTCAACAATATACATTCAACAGGGATTAAATATGCTACCCAAAGTCAACTAGGTAATATTGTGGTAAAACAAGTTCAAGTTCAAAGTTCAAAATATTTTATTAAATGTCATATATAAAAGCTGCTATCTACATATAAAAACTAATACATAATTCACATAAAGTAGCTTCTACGTCAAGCCTAAAAGACTTATAAGAAACATCAGACATTAATTATCGTCATGTAAAGTGGTTAAACTATCCTTGCAATAGCTTAATCACGATGTATACCCATTTTAATAACCAGACACCAGGTATATTTAGATCTTCCGGCGTGTCTACTGTGTGGCCTTGGTGGAGGCGAGTGGTAATTATGATCGCTGATTTGCTAAAAGTGGTTATCGATCTGTGTTATATTTTAACCAGCTGGAAAGAATCTACTCACTGCACGTGAGGAATCTTTGTAAAACACAAAAAGGGTGAACTTTGAGCCTAATTTTTATTGGTATATACAATTAAGAAAAAATACCGTTTTTTCGTACGCACCACTTTGAAAATAGTTGAAGCGTTTTTTAAAACGCGAGCTGTTTATGCAGAAGTTTAGGTATAGAAAGGTCATGTTTTGCGTATTTAAACAAAAAGTCAGTATGAATCATATTTTAGCCAAAAATAAGATATAACTTAATCACTAGATTCTAATTGGTTTCAGAAGTATTGAAATTTTAAGAAAAGTCGTTTATCTATTTTTCTCGCTCCAAGATACGACTTTATGCTGATCAATAGATAAAATGTAGTGGTGTAAATCATTTCATTTCTGCGGAATATTTCTAGAAATTCCATTCACTATGACATATATTCAAAAAGGAATATTTTACATTCGTTTTAAGTCCGTAAGCCACTCCTGTATATATTACAGAGCAACACCATTATTTGGAAGTTTTATTTGCCGCCAAAATATATATGACCTTCAATAGTTGATAAAACACTGGTAATTTTGGAATCTTAAAATTTGCCTTAATCTTATATGACCAACATGCATATGGTCTAAATAATTTTTATCCATCATATACAATATAGGTATTATGCTTCATCTAAATTTGTTTTGAACTTTTTTCTAGACATCCCAATCCGCTCTAAAGTTCCCATATTTTATTCAGATATTTGAAGAATTATTGAAGATTTCAACTAGTCTTCATAAATGACAGTAAAGTGAAAGTTTTAGGTTTCGACATGTAAACTGCGTCGTGTATTTGTGATATCCGGGTATAATAACTATCGTTGTCATTAGAAAGCACCTTTAAAATGATAAACACTGAATATGTTGATTACGTTCATTTGGCATTGCAAATATTATTGAAAATTTAAACTACAATTTAAAATTAGAAGTGTCAGGTATTAAGCATAAATTTGCCAGAGCCACTTTCAGCCACTCGACTTGATTAAACATCGCTTCTCAGCAAAAAGCTATATTTATAAAAGAAAATTCATATAAATAGTAATAGTGACATGGCATTAAGCCTCACCAAGATCATTCTTGTTGGCTCCTCGGTAATAGTTGTCATCATTATTTATAAGTGTGATTATAAGGATTTTTCTCACCAACCCCACAATCGACTTCGTTCGAAATCTTTGTATGATCATACGTATCTTGTATGTTTTGAGTGTGATCATAAGGGTCATTGTCATCACAAACGACTCGCTTGGAAATTATTGCATGATTATACGTATCGCATACATCATCTGTATTTGATTTTGTATTGGCAGTGTTATATGTTCCATCATGACAATTTGTGTGTGAGTAGAAGTTTTTGTCTTCTTCACCAGTGAGCTTTATCTTTCTACCTTCTTTCCTGTTCAGTTGATCATAGTCCCCTTCTACTGTGTCTGAATACACATAATCACTTTCATTCTTTTTTGGAATTGGCGCCAGTTCATAATCAGCATCATTTTTCTTAATTTCGTTTATTTTATCTTGATGTTTTACCAAAGAATTACTGTTATCCTCATGGTTTGGGACAGAAGCAAATTCACAACCGCTTTCATGGTTTGTGTTATATTTTCGCTGCGATCGTCTTTCCACTTGAAATAGGGTTTGCCAAATGGTGTTGATAGCCATTATTTCCTATATTCTCTGCTGAATTTATTGCAGCTTCATATTTGTGATTAATAGGCTCTTTTTGTTTTGATAATTTTTTTCTGAAAAAATTCAAATATTTTACAAAATTCGAAAAAAGAAAAATGTATATATGGATGGATAGCATCTAGCATTTAATGTTTAACAAGAAATGGGTACAAAGCTAACTAATTACCATTGATATATGCAGACATGTAAGACTATACAACATATTCCGTTTTGTGAATTCATTAATAAATAAATAAATAAATAAATAATAAATAAATAAATAATAATAATAATATATATATATATATATATATATATATATATATATATATATATATATATATATATATATATATATATATATATTAAGCTGCATTTATCTAAGTAACAACAAACCCATAGTTTCCATAGTTTGCATCTTGGTTCATATGTTAGAAAATTTGTATTTTGTATTAAAACTGTAAATTTATTTATAGCACCCACACATACGTGCGCCCGAGAGAGAGAGAGAGAGAGAGAGAGAGAGAGAGAGAGAGAGAGAGAGAGAGAGAGAGAGTCCATTACCTATATTTAAGAAATAATATAGCTACGGCAACTCCAGAGGCAAGTAAAATGCATGCAACCACTGATCCTATTATGATGCCTTAATATGATAAAATAAAAGAAACATGATTACACTTTGAAGTAAAGAAATTGTGTCTGCCATCTAGAATTTTTAAAATGAGAAATGCAAAGATGGAGATAACTTATGTGATCCGAGAAAACCACCTCACTTTGTCAAAATTTAAAGAGTTCCGAGAAGGATTTAAACATAGGCGGCGGGAGGTGCGCGATCCTTCACTTGACCAATAAAACCCTTTAGTACACTTAGTACACATCTCATATCTTGACTTCTAAACTAGGCGGCTTGTTGCATTCGGTATATATAGATTTTTTTTTGAGAAGTGAAATTATATAAGGTTAACAATTTGGTTCTTTTATTTGCGACTTGATCCAAGTTAAGACATTTTAGAATATTATAATTATTTATTCAAAACAATATTATAATTATTTATTCAAAACAATATTATATTATTCAAAACAATATTATAATTATTTATTCAAAACAAGTTTCATTTACCAGAAAAAATGTTACTTAATTTACATGTTTGAGTAATTAACTTCCGGTTTCTTTGGAGATATTAATATACGTTTTAACTAGAATTTAAACACGCTTCGATAAATTAGTTTTAACAACACTACTGCTATTATAATCTATTCATTTTACATTTTCGGTACATAACTTTTGCGGATGGCTATAGAAAGGACAACGGATTACTATTGCTTTTTTTAAATGAATCAGTTCAAAAACAATGATAACAAAAACAGACAAGTAATAACAGTTATATTTAAATGACTACATTACTTATTTAAAATTCAGATTTATGGTCTTACGGTATTCAAATAAGGTGAAATCAAGTATTTTTGTGACACTGAATGTAGGCAATGTCACTATTAAGTAAAAATACCCGTTACCTTTAGAACACAATAAAATAATGTTTAAAAAAAATGAAAAAAAAGATACATAATTCTTAAAATTTCATTCTAAAAAAACCAGAAAGAAATGGATCTGAGCAAATATAACCTTTTGATAAAATTTTTGGTGTGTTATCTTGTAACACTGCCTGTGGGCAATGACATTAGAAAGTATGAATATCCGCACACACTAGGAACACGTGTCGGAAGCATTGCTTAGTACCATCGAAAAGCATAAAGTTAAAAAATATATTTGGCAAACTTTCAAGGGTCCGGTTCAAGTAAAGCTTAATCTTTGTCCAAAATGTCGAAGATTAATATTGATCAATATCTATAATAATATCTGCGTAATATAAACTTATAAACTTATAATCTATTTATTTATATTAATCTGAGTTTTATTTTATAATAATTATCCATCAGTTTTGTTAAATGTACAATAATTTTACCTGAATGGAACATTAGAAAAAATAAATTTAAGTAAAAGTAAAAGTTACTCTTTCAATGTTTAACGCTACTATGTTGAATGATATGTAACCTCCCTAAGATATCAAATGTTTTGTGTAACCAGCCTGGGTGTAAAAAGTCGATATATGAGCCTTTTTCTGATTTTAGTTTGATATATGATCAGTTATGTTGACATAAAGACTAAGAATATGTAAGACAGATATCTGAGAATTAGATACAACAGTGAATTACTTATATGTACATATATTTTGTACAGTTTGTGAAAAATGAAACTGATGAAAATTGTTGATTTATTTATAGATGGAAAATACCTGTTGATGACGTAGAATGTGTGTTGCTGTAAGAATCTGAAAATATAACAAAAACTATAAATAAAGTGTGAGCATTAAGTTTTAAATATGTACGAAGTATCAGAATTTAAAAATGACAGGATATATATATATATATATATATATATATATATATATATATATATATATATATATATATATATATATATATGAAATTACCTATAAATTCGCCATGTGCTTTCAGGGGAAAATATTTACAAAAGGTCTGTTCATGATTGTCCCTTAAAATACACTTTGTTTGTATATTACATAATTATTGTCAAAATGAAATATTGTAAAGAAATACCCGTTACAAATGTTTATCAGTTCAACGAATCGTACATTAATGAACCCATAATGACCATTTATTGATTTTTGATATTTATAGTAATGACAGTCATCTTGGATTTCAGACGGTTATGTCGGGTATAATTTTGAAACCTTCACCACCCAAGGAACTTTTACACAAAATTTCTTTTCAATTGACCACGAATTTTCAGAAAATATTTTCAAAGATTTGGACTAAAAACACAACTTTTTGCATATTACATAATCATTGCACAACCGTTAAAAATGGTACAAAAAAACCCCGTTATATATGTTTTATCCCCAACATCTATTTTCTATGTTGCAAATTTTAACAAAACTGGTGCATAATATAAATAACCCAAAATGGCCATTTATAGGTTTATTCTATTCATTGTAACGGTAGCCACTTCTAATACGGCCGTAAATATCGGATAAACTGTTAAATCTATACAAACGAAGGTCCTTTCATACCAAATTTCATTTCGATTTGCCAGTCAAGTTTCAAAAGAGAAGATTTAAGTTATTACTTCTGGTTTATCAAACTAGTTTTAGAAATCCGTAGCCGCACGCACGCACGCACACACACACACACACACAACACACACGCGAACGAAGGTAATTGTTTTCATTTTAAAATGCTGTTAGACACATACAACAAAGGAAAATCAAATGATTACTTATTTCGCAAAAGAAGTGCGTCCGTGTTCCATTGCAATCTATATTTCTGTTCTTTATGTATCCATGGCTTTGGTTTATAAATTTTGCACTAGAACACGTGGGATAGACCTGATTTTGACTTGATATAATATTCGATGATATCTCTGAAATAGGAATATTAATTATTTACTATGAAAAATATAATAATACTTTTGTAAAGTTAAGTTGTATTTTTTTGCAATGATCTTAGAAACTCAAACATAATAATTGAGTGTCTAAAAGGAAAAACGCCGACAACACTTAAACTTTATGAAAATTAGGCTTATTGAAAACATAAAGTGTTGTTTAATAAATATATAGTGAAAACAATTTTTCAATTTATTAAAAAATCATAATAATAATAATAAAATACACGTTTAAAAAAAAACGCAAAGATTATACATGTACTTAAAAAACGCAGTCTCAAAGTTGTTTCGTTTTTTCTCTTCCTTTGTCATATTCCTGTTAAACAATCTTGTTACTTTCCATATTTAAATTGAAACTTAAAATGTAAATAAGCGAAATTATCATACTAAAACTAACACTTAAGTATCTTGGTGACATAAAATATAAAGTTCCCATAGTTACAGTAACAATATGTGTGTACAGAATTGTGATATTACCTTACTTTCAATTTTTTTTACTTTAAATGACAAAAAGCTTCTTAACTGTATTGCCGCGAATAGCTGCAATAAATCTGTCGCTACTTTAAACATTAATTCTCTCATTCTTTATTATATTTACCATTGAAACTTAATGTTGCATAATCGCGGAACGTACTGGTCCACACAGGTGCTGACGAATTTCCACAGGTTGCGTTAAGAGCTGATAAATATTGGTTTATATCGAAGCATTCTTTTATACCATTTGTCCAATTTTCGTTCTTTTGAAGAAGAGAAAATCGACCAGATTTTCCTTTAAAAGATAAAGTAAAAATAATTAATGTGTTAAAATAAACTTTAGACACAAGTGTTAAAATTAACATCCAGCACAGATTTGCTTTTTCTATGGCAGCTTTTATGTCCACAGAATGAAATTGAAATTTTCCATTGTGATTTTGATTCATTGATTTGCATTCTGTATAGCTTTCAAGACTAGGAACGTCTATTCTTGTTCATTTTAAATAAAATTATTTCTCTTAAAAGGACCACAGATATTAAACGCCGAAAAACAAAAATCAATACAATCGTTGTTTGTTTGTTTGTTTTTAATTAAAAAAGTCGTATCATTTAATCGAAAACATTTTTTTCTCAATCGTACATCTTAAACATTTGCTGACAGAAAATTGATATCACACACACACACACACACACACACACACACACACACACACACTTAAAGCTTCACTTTTTTGCTAGGTTTACTTAAGCGATTTTCATCAACATTCTCAGGTATAAAACAATCTAATTTTGTCTTACATCAATTTATTTTCAAATAGAGGAAAGTACACTGAATTTATACAACAAAACATAATAAGTCGATAATGATGATAGTTCATTTAAGTAGATGTTTGTTATGGGATTAACATGTCACTTAGCTAAAAATAGTTCGACCCGTGTTTGGGTAATATAAATAATAAAAATTAAACAAAGGAAAAAACTTGAGCTACATATCATACACAGTGTACTTACTGCAAGTTATCTCGTAAGTAGTCTCGCAACTAGCTTGGTTTTTGACTTTGGTTGAACACTCTACAAACACACATTTACAAACGGTTTTATAAGTTTTACAATTGCTGTGTTCTGTAAATGTATCATTATCTGCAATAAACCATTACAGTATATATCAAACATTTGTTATGGGGGTATATACATGTAAAACATTTATGTCTGATTTATAATCTATAACTATTAATAGTTGATTAATTTTTTATAGCAATGGGCTATAGCGTTGTCTTATTTTTGTTGACTGCATTTAAAGACTTACTTCTCTGGTACATGGTATAATGGTCATTTCCTCCACATAAGCCAACCGGGAACTGTTGACAGGTGTTATAACACAGTTTCGCTCCTGTTGCATTTCCAAGAATGGATTTTGCATCCATGTTTTTAACGCAAAAACATTTCTTCCCCTTAGTAAAATATAAAAGACAATAAGTTCTTTTGTGATTTTAGAAGGATAAAAGTCATTTTACTTGAAAACCATCTTATTCTTGTTGGATAATGCAAGCAAAGACACAAAACAACAATGAAATAAATTAAAATAAAATAAATAAATAAATATATAATTTTAAAAAAACCCAATAAATTCAGTTCATATTGAACTCATTTGTTTTCTTATGTTTATATCATTCAGCAATCTTTGCATGTATTATGTCTTTTTTCATGTTGTTTTTAAATTGTATGAGATTTTTCTCACCATTTTTAAAATATACATGAAATACAACGTACAAATTTCTGCATACTAGTATTTCAATTTAAACATGATATCGGAGGGAATACTTTGAACGATGATTTTTTTTACTTATACCGTTGGCGGCAAGTTCTTTGATGGTTTAGGAAAATAAAGTGTCCGGCATTCAAACTAAAAAAATCAGAATTGGATTTGAATTTAAGAAGTGAGAAACTTTATAAATCAAATCGTTATTTGTGCTAGAAAATAAGAATAATCTAAGTGTTAATAAAAGCATATATAGTTTTGTTGTATTTTATAAAATTCATTTTTTTTACAATATATATTAAGATTAGGTATAAATCTAGATATATATGAAGTGTGAATTTCATTCCGTTATCATGCAATTATTTAACAACATGGATTTTTCCATTACTTTTTTATGTATCAATTTGAAAAAAATCATGATAATTTCATTATGTTACTATTAACGCATGCATATTGTCCATCCATGGTAAGAAAATTGTATATAATTTTCATTATTTATATTGTCGTATTTCCGTTAACGTTATGGATTTTGATGAAATCTTATATTCAGAATTACTCGGGGAAAACAAATAAACATTAAGCATGTTTACATTCTATAAAATCAGAGATCGGTTCTGTAATGTCATATTAATTTTGCACATACCTTTAAACCAAACACAGTGCTATATTTTTGACACATCTGTTCACAAATAGCAGGATTGGGTTCATCAAGGTCAAACTTTTTCACACTGTTTTCCCTATCAGGCAGTGAGGTTTTATAACATCCTGAAATAAATGATTTAATTAAGTTATAAATTAATTAAAATATCTTTCTTGAAATCTCTTACTTAAACAAAGCACGTGAAGAATATCAAAACAGCTTGAGAGAGAGAGAGAGAGAATGAGAGAGAGAGAGAGAGAGAGAGAGAGATCGTTTGTAAAACATTGCAAGGAATTCGATGCATGCCAACATCCGCAACGGTCTTATTAAAAACTAACATGCATGCAATTAATCATTGATGATAATGAATACATGAGGTTAACTTGCATGATTTTATTATGTCAAAATTAAATAACACAAAATATTGTAATTTGCACAGATGCACTAATTAACTGTACCAAGTATATCCATCCAAGACGACAGTGTTGTAAATTCTCCAATCCAAAATTCTTCATTTATGCGCTCAAAGCCTTTTGATCTTTCTACAGAATCTGGGCTTATAAGATTTCCATCTATAGATTTGCAGTAATTTTGGGCGCCAAACCACGTTCTTTCTTGTTCGATGTGTTTTATTTCTCCACTAACTGAAGAATAGAAAATTGTTAGTCAATGTCAAATATATTTTATCAAGAACGAAGTTTTTTATTTATATAACAAAAATAAATAAAAAGGAATTGAAAGATAACTGAGCACAAATAATTATGTAAACATTATGAATCAAGAAAAATATTAATAGAATCTATCATATGCGGTGGGATACCTCTATCTTCCACTGACACATATAATTGATTCTTTTTCTCCCATGCCATTAACAATTTTTTTGCAAATTTAACCAAAAACACGAATGGTAGAAATTCTTATCTCTTAAATGACCGTCTAAATTAGAAAAAGAAAACCACCATTAAAAAGACCGGCTTCGAATCCTAGCATACCGCGCATGTATGCTGAAAAAACGGAAATTCTTACATAATCACTTAAAAAAGGGGGAAAAAAATCGTGAAACCTACATGTAATGATCAGCTGTCGGGGAGTAACATAGATAAATAAGTAGGTAAGTACATGTAACATTGTTAAATAAGTTGGTAAGTACAAGAAGAAATTGATAAATAAGTAGGTAAGTACATGTAACATTGATAAATAAGTTGGTAAGTACAAGAAGAAATTGATAAATAAGTAGGTAAGTACATGTAACATTGATAAATAAGTTGGTAAGTACAAGAAGAAATTGATAAATAAGTAGGTAAGTACATGTAACATTGATAAATAAGTTGGTAAGTACAAGAAGAAATTGATAAATAAGTAGGTAAGTACATGTAACATTGATAAATAAGTTGGTAATTACAAGAAGAAATTGATAAATAAGTAGGTAAGTACATGTAACATTGATAAATAAGTTGGTAAGTACAAGTAACATTGTTAAATAAGTTGGTATGTACTGGTAGCATTGATAAATAAGTATGTAAGTACATGTAACATTGATAAATAAGTTGGTAAGTACAAGTAACATTGTTAAATAAGTTGGTATGTGCTGGTAGCATTGATAAAAAAGTAAATAAGTACATGTAACATTGATAAATTAGTAGGTAAGTACTGGTAACATTTTTAAATAAGTAAGTAAGTACGTGTAACATTGATAAATAAGTTGGTAATCACAAGAAGAAATTGATAAATTAGTAGGTAAGTACATGTAACATTGATAAATAAGTAGGTAAGTACATGTAACGTTGATAAATAAATAGTTAAGTACATGTAACATTTTTAAATAAGTAGGTAAGTACATGTAACATTAATAAATAAGTAGGTAAGTACATATAGCACTGATAAATAAGTAGGTAAGTACATGTAACATTGATAAATAAGTAGGTAAGTACATGTAACATTAATAAAGTAGATAAGTACATATAGCACTGATAAATAAGTAGGTAAGTACATGTAACATTGATAGATAAGTAGGTAAGTACATGTAACGTTGATAGATAAATAGTTAAGTACATGTTAGATTGATAAATAAGTAGGTAGGTACATGTAACATTGATAAAAAAGTAGGTAAGTACATGTAACGTTGATAAATAAATAGTTAAGTGCATGTTACATTGATAAATGAGTAGGTAAGTACCTGTAACATTGATAAATTAGTAGGTAAGTACATGTAACATTTTTAAATAAGTAGGTAAGTACATGTTACATTAATAAAGTAGGTAAGTACATATAGCACTGATAAATAAGTAGGTAAGTACATGTAACATTGATAAATAAGTAGGTAAGTACATGTAACGTTGATAAATAAATAGTTAAGTACATGTTACATTGATAAATAAGTAGGTAAGTACCTGTAACATTGATAAATTAGTAGGTAAGTACATGTAACATTTTTAAATAAGTAGGTAAGTACATGTTACATTAATAAAGTAGGTAAGTACATATAGCACTGATAAATAAATAGGTAAGTACATGTAACATTAATAAAGTAGGTAAGTACATATAGCACTGATAAATTAAGTGCATGTTACATTGATAAAAAAGTAGGTAAGTACCTGTAACATTGATAAATAAGTAGGTAAGTACATGTAACATTGATAAATAAGTAGGTAAGTACATGTTACATTAATAAAGTAGGTAAGTACATATAGCACTGATAAATAAGTAGGTAAGTACATGTAACATTAATAAAGTAGGTAAGTACATATAGCACTGATAAATAAGTAGGTAAGTACATGTTACATTAATAAAGTAGGTAAGTACATATAGCACTGATAAATAAGTAGGTAAGTACATGTAACATTGATAAATAAGTAGGTAAGTACATGTAACATTGATAAATAAGTACGTAAGTAAAAGTAACATTGATAAATAAATAGTTAAGTACATGGTACATTGATAAATAAGTAGGTAAGTACATGTTACATTGATAAATAAATAGTTAAGTACATGTTACATTGATAAATAAGTAGGTAAGTACATGTTACATTGATAAATAAGTAAGTAAGTACTGGTTACATTGATAAATAAGTAAATAAGTACATGTAACACTGATAAATTAAGTAAGTACATGTTATACTGATGAGATGTTTATTGATATAGCATTGATGAGGATGTAAATGTATTAAGCATTGATGAATAAGAAAGTGCGCTGATGAAAAAATTAATGAATATAAAAGGTTGGTGTGTCTAACTTTAATAAATAAATTGTACATTTTTTATTTTAAATTTCATAAGACATAGATAACTAGATTTCGAATATTGTTTTTTTCTACCTAAGATTTAAAAAAAAATTATGAGCTAGTTCATTTTTTTCCTGTTATGTGCAGATCTGAAAAGAAGCTGCTCCAGTGAAATCCGTTTTAGTGTTTAATTTATTACGCATTGATGGTATTAATCACCACTTGAATCTCAAGCCTTGTTCCTGGCCTTATACAATTAAACCGCCAATAGAAATAGTAAACGATTCTATTAACACTTCTACAATTTAAATCCGAGTTTTGAAAAAAAAGCAGAAACTCCCAAAAAGCTGATAATTTTATATAATATTAATATTTTCAAGATGTATAAATTAAACACTAAATTGTTTAACGTTTTCTCACAATTTCTATACATAATAAAGGGATTTTTATACTTCACAATTTATATGTATGAATCTTCATATATAGTTGATAGACATTACATAGTGCGCTGCATTCCATTGTATTCAAATCACACATATTTAAAGCATATCACCAAGTAAAAGACATGTGGGCAGTAAATAGATTGACTTCGGTTATGTAATGTTATGCCGTTAACAAATTACATATCTAAATTGCAATCACCATAAACAGACATGTAGGCAATAAAAAGAGTGACTACGGTATGCAGATCTGAAAAGAAATGCACTTCACAAATCACAATTTTATAGCACATTACCATGAAAAACACACGTAGGCAATAAATAAAGTGACTACGGTAATGTAACGTTATGCAATTTTAAAAAAAAAACATATTTTAAAGCACATCACAATGATGAAGACAAGTAGGCCATAAATAGAGTGACTATGGTAATGTAACGTTATGAAGTTAACAAATCACTTAAAATAAAAAAGTCACTTGATTACAATCGTTTTTAAACTGAGATTTTTATAAAACTTGTTACATTTTGGCAATCTTGAAGTGATCTTCAAAATGAAATCCTATAAAACAGTATATCTATCAATAAATAACAATACACATTTCAAATTTGCTATTCAAGTTCAAGGAAATCTTGGTTGAGAAATATTCGTTAAACTAGGGCCTGCTACTTCAACATGCAATAAATCAAAGAAAGACTCTTTATTACATAATTACATATTCATATTTCAATGCCTGAAAACGAAATTAAAAATAGTTCTAGTTTACTCAAAATTTAATGGCATTATTCTATCTTATATTATCTTCAATATACAAGATTTAAGATTTTTTTAAATTACTCTCTCAACTTAATGCCGAACGCCTGGAGAGAAGGCGTTTTTTTTTTTTCAAATTTAGAAAGTCTTATTTATATCCTGGCCTGTATTCGAAACCTCATGATCTCACGCTCTCGAAGTGGATATGACAGAGGGGTCTAGGGCGCATGTAACAGAGCACAGCTCCAATTTTCTTGTAAAAAGTTTGTGAGTTCGCATGCCAAAGGTCGTGTTTTTTCGGGCGCTCCGGTTTCCTGCACCTTCCCTGAACTGTGCGGGCCTCGACATAAGTGATATATTCTTAATTTGGGTGTAAAACACAATTCTCTCTCTCTCTCTCTCTCTCTCTCTCTCTCTCTCTCTCTCTCTCTCTCTCACACACACACACACACGCACACACATATATAAGCGAGGACAGTATATATATATATATATATATATATATATATATATATATATATATATATAATATATATATATCTGTGCGTGTGTGTGTGAAGACAAGTAAAGACAAGACAAAGGAATTTAAGTGACATTTGTCTGTCATTGACGACAATTTTTTTTATGCAAGGACACGTCAAATATCCTCAAATAACCAAAACGAACCGGGACGTATGTAGCTAATTAGAAATATAGGTCTCTGTCAACACTTACTCTATTATAAAGAACGTTTATATTTATTCTTTTTAAGACCTGATATCATAATCCTTGATCTGGAGTTACTAAATTTTTCCCTATAAAAGTGATAGTTTATTCGCGCAACTAATGAAAGGTTAGTTAAATCCTTCGATGAAAATGTAAAATACCTTCCCTTCTCTCTTTTTTTCTCTCTCAATAGGTTTAACTTTTTTTTTTTTAAAAAAAGATTGTATTCGTTTGTTCATCAATAAAAAATTTAAAACAATAATCCTTTACTTACCGTCTTCACAAAATATTGGAACAAATATCCAAATTATTACACTGCTATATCTCCCAAATGACACAGACATCTTGTTTATTGAATTGTGGACGAGCCATAAGGAAGTAAAATCCTGCATTAATAATTCGAAAAAGAATCGAAACAGTTTACTATAAAACGACCGATATATGATACGAATGAACGAATGTATGCATTACTATAGCTTCAAGGTAAAGGTACATTATAGCCTCAATGATGATTTAACTATCTATACAAGTAAAGACTGACAGGGGAATCCCCATATTTTTCTTCGCGTTATCTTGGGCTCTGTTTAACAGACGGTGATTATATAAATTTGGAGATAAAAAACTTTTTAACAAGATTTATGTGAATACTTAACAGGTTAGAATTGATGTTAAACTTACAAGTGAAGATTCTTTACACGTACGAGGCGCTGAGTTTTAGGATAGTGGATGGAAATCAAGGTAACTGTCAATATTTCAAACACTAAGATCTGTTTCTAGGATCTTTCAGAGTTGAATTAAAACTTTAGAATCGGGAGACACTAATTTATAAGTCAGGACATTACATCTATCAGGTTAGAATTGGAAGGGAGTATTAAGGTTGTAAGTGCTCGACTTGGCCTGGGGTGGGGTTTGGGAGACCGGTGTGTCTGTAGAAAACCACAGTCCTTCTCCAACTAACTAATAATCTTTCCCGCAATAGGATTAGCCGCTAGAAGCAAAATGGACACAGTATCCTTTAGAAAGTGCTTTAGCCCTTACAGGTTAGGGTTGAGTTAATTTTACCGCTTACTCAAGACTTACACTTATATTAAGGCAAAGTTTTAGTGTATAATTTAATACTAATCAGCGATGTAGTCAAATTTTATTATTCATCGCATAATTATTTCATTATTTAATTAACTCATCTTCTTTGGTTTTATTACCGCCTCGATGGCTTAGTGGGAGAACGTTCACGGGGAGATAGTTGGTTCTAACCCTGCCTGAGTCATACGAAGATCTAAAATTGTCATTCGGCATTGAGAGAAAGGAATAACAACTGGTTCACCTGTTGCAAGGATAATGTGACTGAGGAATCGGTATACCTGTCTGTGGCAAACTTATCCGATGAGCTGGCACATTAATAAAAAAAGATCTTTTCGAGCCAGACAATTTCAAAGTAAACCATTATTCTCACTCGCACATCTTCAAAAGTTCGTATTATACTTCAAAGTATGTCTTCTGTTTTATAATAAAACAAACATACCAGTCCGTGTCTAATGGAAATCGCCAGCGTACCACGTGATCAATACTTCTTAACGTTTGTGCGGAATGTTCAAAATGGATAACGTCTACGTCAAATATTCCCGAAAAGCGTTGTTATTAAGGGAAAACGTAACTTTATGCGATTCCGTTGTCAATAGAAATAATTGTCCCGCACGAGATATCACGTCGCACTCTGGTGAATTCCATTAAAGTTACTATTTCTTAGGTTGAAAATTTATGGCGATCAGTCACAATTTTTTTACCCCAGTTAACGCCAGTTAGATTCATTATGGTGTTCTTCAAACTATATGTCTCACCGCTTTCGGTTATGACCCATGTCGACCGTAAGGGAGAAAAAACTTCATGTTGTAGACCTTTATAGGTTGACTTTATGTTACGAATATAATAGACTTAATAGTCTGTGATATTTCATGTGCAGGCGAGAGTAACTATTAAGGATACAGTATTTGTTACTAGTGCAATGTAGATCAGTAACATTTACAAGCTCTCGCACAACATGGTTCTTTGTTAAGATTAATTCTCGAGATTGATGAAAATTGCCCCATCTGAATAGCTGAAAAACTACTGATGTGACGTAAAACAGTTAACCAACAAACCGTAAATGCAAGTAACTTAAATTTTGAATACATATAAACAACTTCTTATCCTCTAGTAATGGAATAACAAGTTTACAAAATAAAATCTGGCGTTTTTTACTACTTTAAATTATTGATATATGTTAATTCTTTAAAATTTCTATTCTGTATTGATAAACCTCCTTTATGAAATTCACTGTTGGCGTGCGATTTCTATCGATATTTGCACGCCAACTTTGTTCCAATCCGAGGTCTCCTGAATCCAGTTTTTATTTCACACTTTGACACGACAGTCGTCTGAATCATGGTTTATATATATATATATATATATATATATATATATATATATATATATATATATATATATATATCATGATTCAGACGACAGTGTCACGTGACAAAGAACTAGTGCAAAATTTGTGTATTTTTAGACAAAATGGTTTTTTTAAATGCAATAAAATAATAAAAAATAATAAAAAGGGTTATTGAATTGATATTGTAAAACATTTGTCGTCCCGAGTTAAATCGGGACAAAATTTCACAAATTCAGTTTAAAACCCTGTAATGATATCAAAATACATATTATATGTTTTTTTGTTTACCTTCCACTATGGACTAGCAACTGAGTAAATGTATGAATTTGTAACGTCCAGCTTTTGATGAAAACAATTAAATTGATAATTGCCAAATTTATGGTCTTTTTGTTGACAAATTTTGCTAAACAACACTAAATAATGACAGATCTATATATGACCTTGCGTTAAAAGAATATTGGATATATGAAGATGTTTGGTTGCCAAGGTCGTAATTTTTGTCGGTCTAATAAATTAATTTCATTTTGGCCACATTAAAGTGCGCTAATTGTACTTTTTACCCATTATTTAAAAATGAGGATTGTACATTGTCTTTATTTGTATGTAGTATTTTCCTCGGAAAAAGTTTTCAAGCGCATAGTTTTCACATTTCATTTGTATTCCGATATTTTTATTTATTTATTTATTGATTTTAAAATGAATAACTTATAAAGAAGAGACTTCTAGTTAGAAAAGTGTTGAACATTCATCAATTTTATTTCCTATAAACATTGAACTTAAATTTCATTCTTTTCTTCTGATCAATGAATTATGAATATTTGCCGAAAGAAACATTTTCAAAACTAACAATACTAATTATGCAAATGTTTGATAATCACGAATCTTTATAACTTTCGTTCACAATTAAAACTAACAATATTTTAATAGTTTACTTAAGTTACATAGCGTTCATTTGAAATATCTGGTCATCTTGATTAAAAGCGGAGTCAAATACATGGACAATAACATCAAGTAGAAGGGACACCTGCCTCGTTATTGCCATTATAAGGTTTCTTTCACATCATATTTTATAATTATTAATTTGTGTGATCATAAGGATCAATGTCATCGACATCACACGTGACAACACCTGAAATATTTGCATGATCATACGTATCAAATACATCATTTGTATGTGATTTTAAATTAGTAGTGTCATATGTTCCATCAATGTCAGCAGTATGTGTATAGCAGTTTGTATCTTCTTCATCGATGATTTTAATCTTTCTATCATCCCTTTGGTTTAGTATGTCATAATTGCCTTCTACTGTGTCTGAATACTCATACTCAGTTTCAATCCTTTTTGGTATTTGCGCTAATTCATAAACAGTGTCCTCATTCTGTAATTCTTTGACTTGATCTTGATGTTTCCACATAGAATAGTTGTTTTCCTCTTGGGTTGGAATTGAATCCAAACGAAATGCAAAGTCTTTATTTATTTTTTCTGGTTTTTCTACAAAACTTACAGAATTTTCTGAGTAAGCTCTGTTGCATTCATTCCGTTTAATTTGAGTTTTCCTGTTAATGGAAAATTAGAAAAAATATAAAGATAAAATATTGCTTGTTTCAATTGCAAAGACCTACATACTTCTAGCTGGTGAATCTCAATTACGTGTCATTGAAATAATTGTTACATATCGGTGTAATGCAATAATTTGTTAAACTTTTGGAACAATTGTATACGAAAGCTGTTCGATATGTTATAGTATTCTATAACAGCGTGATAACGCTTTGCACGAATTCGTTTATAATAATACGCTTGAATAGCTATATTCTATACCTTTCCAACAGTATGAACACCTGTATTCATCTACATATAATTCTAAAATAATGACAATTTTAATAGAAGCAGTTAGTGACAACTGTTATAAAATGGTTGGGAAATAGGTTGAGAATATTGAAGAATTAGAGCTTATAAATATGTTAGCACATAACTCGGTCATTTCCATATTTTTGCTGAATTGGGAAAAATTTATGGGTCTGATAAGGTATCTTAAAAGACAGTTCGAAGGTGGAGAAAGGCATTTTTAAATCGCACAGACTCCGTCAAAGATGCAGCAAAATTTGGCCAACCTGCGACAGTAAACAGGCATGGCAAATGTCTCAGAAGTCAGCGAAATATATAATGATGGCGGATATACGATTCGTAGTATTTCAAGGCTTATTGCATATTGCTTTCGCGGGTGCATTTCAGTGTGAAGGGTATTTTGAAAGTACGAAAGATTTCTGCCAGATGGATACCGCATTTATTGACAGATGAACAAATAAGGGTACGAGTATAAATCCCTAATGAATTGCTAAAATGTTTCCCAAATTTAATCAAAGACAATTTGCAAATATTGATACTGGTTCATCATTTCGAACCAGTGAGAAAAATTGGAAACAAAATGTGGCTAACTAAACATGGTAGAAGTTCTGATGTTGCCAAAAGAAGCATAAGCACAAAGAGGGTTTATTATTGCATATTCTTCTCATGTGATAGAATAGCCGTAAAAATTCCGGTGATAAAGGGCAAAGAGTTACAGGTCGGTATCACCGATAAGTAATACGAAAATAACTTAAAAAGTCCTTTATAATGACGTCTGTGTCATGATTTAGGCATGTTGGTAGCTCATAATAATGCTCTTATCACATACATCACAGCTTGTGAAGGAACTTTGTTTTGAAGTCAGGAAAGTTACCGTCTTGCCACACCCATCTTACTCTCCAGATCTAGTCCGATGCGACATTTTCCTATTTCCAAAACTGAAAAATTTTCTGATCTGGTCGTCGATACAAGTTTCGACAATCTTGGCTTAGCCAGTAGTCAGTGACTCTGGGATCAACCTAAATCAGCGTACCAACATGTATTTTAGAAATTGAGTCCGAGATTGAAATTTGCTTTTTTAAACCGCGGAGAATCCTCAGAATTGATGTAATGTTCATTTCACTATTTGGAGACGATAAAAATCTTAATGTGGCCGAAATAGATTTTTTTAGTAATTAAAACACTTACAAGAAAAATCTTTTGCAGGTTAAAGTACATATATCAAATTTGAAAGCATACAATGTTAGGTTGATTAGGCGTTGAGTTGGCTAGATAATCACTATGTTATTCAGTTAGTATAATTCTAAGCTTTATTTTAGTGAGTACATGTATGTTAAGGGTGTTTCCAAAAAATGGAGAACAGTCAAATAAATGAATAGATAATAAAATAAAATGAAATAAAATAAAATAAAATAAATAAATAAATAAATAAATAAATAAATAAATAAATAATAATAAATTAATAATTAATTAATAAAAGTTCAATGCTAAAGTTAAATATTAATTTAGAAAATAATTTTTCTAACACCTGAAAATAAAGAACTAATTTACGTGCAATTGATTTCTTTAATACTTTTTTCATAATAAATAATTTGTTACAGGGTTAAGGTATCAAATAAGACACAATAGAAAATACAATTTAGAATTGGCTAATTGATATTGCAAGCCTAGGCTTAACAAGAACCTGAAAGGATTTTAGACTGTCATCAACATATTGTTAAAAAGTATAATTTCACTGTATTTATTATAGTATATATATATATATGACGTCGCATAGTTACATGTTCCTTTAAGTTTTAATATTGTAAAATATTATATTATCAATTTTTTTGAAAATGACGGTTTATGTCTAAAAGATTCTAAAAAAATATCAGCTTTTTGAGCTAAGATATTATTAAGATATACTAAAACTTCAAAACGACTTTACCAAGACATTTAATTTTTCAGCACGATGTTGGATAATTAAGCTTATTAAAGTATGTGAAATTAATTGTGATTAATTTGTTAACAATATTTAAGTTATTTGTCCTTAATAAATATCAATTTCCAACTTTTTGTATATTGATTCAAGTAAGTGAAACTTATTATTTTACTTTTTAAGTTCACAATAATATTGATTTACGTTGCCAAAAAACTCTTGTCGATTTCATTGTTCTACAAGCATACAAGTCTATGTCTAAATCAATATCCTAAAAGCAAAGAAATAGCTTTGAAAAGTGACAAATGTTTTTAAAGACAAAATGTATTTCTACCAGGAAAGTGATACCAGGTGCTATGTCCGTAACGGAAGAATCTAAGTATGCTAAACATCATCGTTTACTGTTCACTTTTAGTAATTATTTTCATTATCCAAATTAAATATTTAAGTATTTAAAGTCATAAAGTCATTTAGAATAATATATATTTTGAGGTCAAGCTTAACTTCCACTGTTATTCTAAATGACAGTATATATATATATATATATATATATATATATATATATATATATATATATATATATATATATATATATATATATATAAGGGTTTATAACTTTGTAGAGATACTACCTAAAATACTAGAATACTTTTTATAAGTATACTGGTCTTTCACCATTGTGATAAGAATTAGATTAAGATATCGGTCAAAATGAAAAGATTCATACCTTCTATAGTTTTTCACATAAAAAATTGCGCGCGCGCGTGTGTGTGTGTGTGTCTCTGTGTGTGTGTGAGAGAGAGAGAGAGAGAGAGAGAGAGAGAGAGAGAGAGAGAGAGAGAGAGAGAGAGACTTGCCTATATCTCCAAATTAAAATGAAAATTACAACTCCAACAGCAATAACAACACATACTGCCACAACCGCGCCTATTATGGTTCCTAAATTAAATAAAACTGAAAATAAGTCATTTTATGTTAGAGTTAGATTGTACAATATTTTTGTTCTCAAAAATTTTATGTATCTTCTTAAACTACCAAACTCAATTCCTACACATATTGTGTATTTTATATTTATTCGATTTCAACTAGTTTTCAATTGTGTGTGTCATTTCACGCTTTCAGAACGCGAGGTTAATGGCTCAAACCCTGGCTGGGTCATACAAAAGACTTTAAAATTTGATATATCGCTTTTTCGCATACCGCATGATATTAGTAAGATAGGGAATCGAATAGCTCACCCAGTGCCAGATAAGGTTGCATGTCTGCGGCATACTTACTCGGTTAGCTGGCATCTTCCAAAAAATGCCCCGAGTACACAATAATCATTAAATACACTCGCTCATCACACCATGCAAAAACTGAAACCACATAAATAAATGCCCTTGCTCTTGTCAATAATAGCTGAAAAACTGCTGAAGCGACGAAGGTGTTGAGTCTAAAAAAAAATAGTATGTGCGAAATGATATTTTCAAACAAATTGTAAAAATTAAATTAACTGTATAGTTTAAAGATATTGCACAGAGTAGATCTTAGAAATATTAACAAAATAAATAAATAAATAAGAATAAATAATAAATAAATAAATAAAATAAAATAAAATATAAATAAATAGATAATATATAAATAAATTAAAAAAAATATAAAATATAAATAAATAAAAACATAAATAATTCAAAACATTTAAAAAAATAAGAATAAAAATAAAAATTAAACATTAACGTTCCAGAAAAATATTAAGTTTCACAATAAGCTTAATCCAATTGGAATTAAAAAAAAACTAACTTATCTTTATATTTCCATCATAAAGTCTATCAATAAAAACTTTTAAACATCAGTCCTGGATAAAATAACACGTTATTGACACAAATATCTTTAATTACTACACGAAAATTCCAATTGCTTAAATTATTTAATTACAGATGATAAATTAATTTTTCATACCGATTATTTTATTATCTGAAGATACATGTTTTTTAGTAAAGGTAAGAGTAACATTGTCATATAAGCTAGATGTTGGAAGTATAGACGTTAGTGAAGCATCAAAAGTTATATCGTTGTTAGAGTCATTATACGGGTAAAGAGTTGATGTTTGATGCACATGTACTTTCCCGCTTGTGGATGCCATTGCTGATGTACTTGCAAAATCACAAACATTGTCAAGATCCCTTGTTGAAGCTTAAAAAAAAGAAAATTGTTTAGTGAGATATATTTTTCAATTGAAATTATCATCTTCGAGAAAATAGAAGTTTCTAGTATTATTCCTATCAATCTAATTGGATTTCAATACTCTATTGCGTTATGATACACATAATATTTAAAGCTTTCATTTCGTCAATATATATTCTAAGAAAAGAAATATATACGATATAGGAAAATTGTTGCAATATTTAATTTCACCTCTGCTTTCTTTGAAAACAAGTCTCTTGCAAACCATATTACGAACATGTCATGGAGCCAGTTAATACCAGTTTGAAATAATTGTAAAACACATTATCATTAAAAACTGCAAAATTGTTATACATTTTTTTCAGTGTACAAAAACTAAGCAGATTATCTTCAATTTTCAATGTAATTTCCCTTTTTGTTATACCGTCAATTTTAATATATAAAATGACAGCTTTAAAAGGCAAAACGAACAAACCCCACTATTTTATGATACTTGTACTTCAACTTGCTTGTAAATTATACATAAAGATATTAAGTTTTTGTTAAATATGTATTATATTATATATTACATGCTTGACAGAAAAATGGCAAAGATCTTTCGTTGCATTTATTATCCTGGGTTCTCCTAAATTCTGATCCTGCAAGTCTAGCACTTGTACAATTATCAGTTTCACTAACTGTGTAATCCATAAGATCTGCAATTAACCAGAGAACCTACTTTTAAAGTACTGATAATTGCTGTAAAAATAAATTTCATTGTTCAATAGATTGCAAAAGAGTTCACAACATTAATAAAATGATAAAATGTTTCAAAATCCTAGTAGAATGATATATCATGGAAAGTTTTTAAAATACTCTGCGTAAATAAGTTTACCGTTCGCTTTTCTAAAGAAATCGGAATAAAAAATTAAAAATAAACTGACTGAGAGAAACAGTTTTTAACATTTGTAATAAACATTGACCATAGCTAACAATGGCATTTAAAAAAATCTGAAATGAAAAAAATGAAATAAATAAATAAATAAGAAAATCAATAAATATAATAACAGGAGTTTACTATCTCCAGTTAGATGGCATATATATAAATCTATGGATAACTGAAAAATTTTGAAAAGAGATATGTACATTTCGTGAAAGCATATTTTGAAAGTAAATTAGGAATTGTCACTAACAAATCAAGTTTAAGAGTTTAAAGCCATCTTTAAGCTCTTTTAAGTACTGGATGTTTATTATTGGTTGTATTGAACATCAATAACTGAATAAAAAAATTACAACTTTTTAAGATAATACAAAACGATATTAATGTATATTTTGTACTTTAACAAAACATATATATTTTACCAATTCAGGAAGTACTTTTCTGGATTTGTATCAAGTTTTATTATGTTATTATTTTCATTTTATTTATCATGTTTATTTCTCTATTAAATCACATTAAATCAAACCACATAACATCTTATTAACTTATTTTTAAAATAAGTTTCCTATAAGACTTTGATTTTCAGGCACTGCATCCTTAGTCAGTAGATTAAGGGGGGGGGGGTGATCAGGCAAAGTGGTCATGTGTCCAAGTTTTATAAATATCAATTTTAAAACAAATATGTAAATAAATGTGACTTTACTCAATTTTAAATAAAATGATTTATATGTTATGCTATGTTTGATAATTTGATAACATAAAAATAAAATAAACATAGCAGTCCTCGTCCAAATCACAATCCCATAAGTTAAAACTTTGAAAGCTTGGAAAATTAGTTATACACATGAACCCGGGTGCTCCAGAAGGGTAAGTCCCTCCTGTCTAGCTAACTACACCCGTCACGTGCATGTCAAGTTTGGGAATGAAATGAACGAAGAACTATGGTAACTATCAAATATATCCAATATAAGTTTGGATACAGTGACTACATACTTATTAACAATATTGTGATGACGTCCATAAAACTTTTAAAGTTGATCTATATTTAATTCTGAGAAAGAAAAAATCATTTCGAAATTAAAGGAAGGCAAGAATTTCAAACCTCACCCGTAATATACTTATTTATGGAACCAGAAAAATCAGTTAATTAGATTGTATAACCAACATATAGATATTTGTTAGACATATTAATGCACATTGAGGTTAAAATTATACACAATTCATTTAAGCTCATCTGACCTGAAAGCCAAATTTCATAAAACTTGGTGATTACCATGCCCGGTAAACATGCTTTCAGAAGTGTGTTCGGGATTTGACCAAGCCCGACAAGATGGTTGTAGTTACTAAAAAAAGCCAAAAGGCAAAAAATCCTCGTCTCTGACATCAAAGCATGTAGGTTGGATATTTGAATTAAGCATGCCTATGAACCTGGAAATTGTGTTTTTCTCGAAAATTAGACGAAAAATATTTTACACGTTTTTTGCGTAAAATTTCTTTATTTGTAAAATGAGTAATGTATTGTTAAAACTCAACAACAGCTTAATATCATTGTATAAAGTATTCTCTGTTAATCCTGTCTTGATATTTTCTTCGAAATGATGTCAAGGTCAAAGGTCAATGTCATGTTCTAGTTTTTACCTTCGATAAAAATTACTATTTTTTTTTTTTAACTTTTTCGGTTACATTGGCATGTGTTTTTGAATTTATTGTAGGTTTTGATATGACGATCATTCTGATACAAAGATCAAGGGTAATCATTTTAAAGGTCAAGGTCACAGATGCACAAGTATACAAAATTAGTTTAAAATACCTCTAAAACTATTGATTCTTAGCTCAACCGAGGTGAAAGCTCAGATGAGCTTTTGCCATGGTTAACAGTCCGACGTCTGTCGTGCGTTAGCTTTGAACATTTATTCTACCCTGAAACTTATGGTTCAAATTTGATTAAACTCGGTGATAATTATACCTTGGTTAAGGTCTTTCAGATTTGCACAAAAGAAAGAATTATGTCCCCTTTGGGCCCCATAAGGGAATAGCGAAATTTTAAAAATCTAATACTCTGAAAGTACTTGGGGTATACCTTAGTTATTTCATTTATGATATTCTTGGGTCATCTAGTTTCAAATTTTGCACAAATGGTATTCATTGGGCTAAAACTGGGCAAATGACAAGACACAAAGTGTGGAAATTAATAATAATAATAATAATAATAATAATAATAATAATAATAATATATATATATATATATATATATATATATATATATATATATATATATATATATATATATATATATATATATATATATATATATATCAATATATCTTGTTAACGTTTTGTAAAGACGTGTAAATTAGAATATTGTAGGTATTATTGATTATTATTATTGAATATTGTCATTTGCGTTGTGAAATTCCCATAGCTGCAAGTTTGAGAGCCGTTGTAATTATTACTGACAATGAATGCAAAAAAAATTGTCATTCCGTGTATGAATACATATAAAATGCAATACACAATCCGGAACTACATTATCGTAGGTAAACAAACATGACTGTCACGTCACATTTGTTTACATTCGAGACGAGACTGAAAAACACATTTACGAGATATTACAAAGTAAAATCAAAGAAATTAATAAAATAACATTTTGATAATATATATAGGCACCTGGCTGATATTAACCGTAATATTGACATTGTGAGAGACAGAGTGTTGTTTTTGATGGCCTGTTCAAAGAACAGACAACAACAGATCAGTCAAAACCATGAAACCACAAAAAAGTTTAAAGAATCGGGTCTTTAAAAAATTCTTCCTACCCTGACAAAGCTGCTATATACCTTATTATTTTGAGACAATGTGTAATGGTACAACTTGTCAATCATATTTGTGCCTCGCGGGATGTAAATTTCAAGTGTGGTAAATTCAATTGGAATTAGATTCACGCATGTATGCCACGTCCAGTGAAAATTGTCCGTTTCACATGCTGTGTTTGTTGATCGGAAAAATTGAAAAATCATCTACATGCTTTTAATCAATTTACAAGGGATACAATAGGAACTCATCAAAAGTATAATACATGGTTTAAGTACTACACAACTCCTTGCTAACCTTAAAACGATAATTTTCTAAACATTGAGATATATTTGCACCACATCAGGCGTAAAGAACATTTATGCTTCTCACTGCTTTGCTGTCTACATTTGAATGATACCGAGTATAAAGCTTGGCACATAATGTTAGATTGAATCTCAACCTAACACTGTCGACATTCCAGAAAAAAATCTCTCGGTAAATCCCTGTATACTCACATATCACAGATTCAAAACCCACATGCTTGGCCATTGAAAATTATCCCTCAGCTACAGTTACCCCCTTCCCGTTTCAGATTCACAAATTTTACTTCCAATATTAAGCCAGCAATCTTTTACTCCAAACTTGTTTGTAAATTGAAATGGGGCCACACAGGTTCACCTTAATTTCGACCGAAATATAGTCCACAAATAAGAACACATTTATCGTTGATATTCAATTTTTATATATATTATTTATATCCAAGATTCTAAAAAATTCATTATGATAATAATAAATCGAGAAAATACCATCAAAATACCTGATAATTTTTCAAACCAAAACTCCCCGTTGTTACCCCAAATTAAAAATATTGCGGATTAATAATGCGTCGTTCTCGGTCTTAATTTCAGCTGCTGCGTCTACTCGACTCCCTCGATGTGCATGTGTTATAGATGGGAATTTTTTTTCTTAAAATAAATGATTTTTTTTAAAAAAAATATATTAAACGCGCGTTATTCCGTTTGCTTGCAAAGTTGTCTTCATACTGACAATGAACCCCATTTTAAAAGAGTTCAATTGTTAATTGAAGGTAATACGTTCAAAGGCCAAGGTCATAGCTGCATAAGCAAAACTGAAATTGTTCAATTATCTTGAAAACAATTATCTTTTTTGTATAGGCATGTATATAAGAATATTGTAGGTATTGATATGGCAATCGTTATGATATATGATTGAAAGTCTTAGGTTCAAATTAAAGGTCAATATCATAAGAAGACTGAATAGTTAATTATCTTGAAAATTATTGACTTTTCATATAGGCATGTGTATTTGAATATTGTACGTATTAAAATGACGATCATTTTGATATATGATTCAAGGTCATACATTCAAAGTTAAAGGTCATAAGAAGACTGAAAGAGTTAATTGTCATAAAACTATAAACTTTTGTTAAAGGCATGTGTATTTAAATATTGTAGGTATTGATATGACGATCATTTTGAAATATGTTTCAGGGTCATACGTTCAATGTTCGAGGTCATAGCTGCAGAAGAATATTGACATAGTTGATTATCATGAAAACTATAAATTTTTGTATAGGCATGTATATTTTAGGCATTGACATGGCGATCATTTTAATATATGAATTAAGGTAATACAATCAAAGGTCAAGGTCATACCTGTAGAAGAAGACTGAAATTGTTAATGATTTTAAAATTAATCATTGTACTATATATATATTACGTGAATATTAGCTTCTCATTAATGGAATGATATTTCTTATTAAGTTTTGTGGCAGTTTTAAACTTGAGAAAACTTTGAAAGTTTCTATAATTAATACTTTGTCTATTACACTTTGCAAACAATTTTGGACATTACCTCAGGTGAGCGTTTAGGCCCATTGGTCCTTTTGTTATTATATATATATATATATATATATATATATATATATATATATATATATATATATATATATATATATATATATATATATTCATACTCTTATATATTGATCAAAAGTATATATCACGATTCATAGTGCACTGAGCCAATAAAAAAATCATTTATTATTTTAATCATCTTCTGTGATTTGTGATATTTGTTAATGAGTACTGATGACACACAAGTTACCTATATGTGCTGTGCCCTGTTTAGATAAACGACAGTGTTTTCATTCTAACCTAGGTTTTGTTTATTTATTTATTTACTTTTATTTGATTTAATTTTTTATAATTATTATTTTACAACCATAGACTGCTACTGAGTACAGATGTCTATATGATGATACAATTAATGTATCCGTAGATTCATTATGTAATATATACCTTCAAGCCATATTTAAGTGAAATAGTTTATGGAATATTAAAATTTAAGTCATTAAGCTGTAGCGTAATATTACTTAAAACGACATAAAGATGCAGAAAGACGCCAGTGCTGGAATCAACCTTTAATTCAATTCAAGCCACCTTTATACATTTGAAGCGTATCTTTACGCTTGGCTTAAAGGTGCTTTAAGATGTAAAACATTCTTGTGAATATTACTGAAATGATAATATTCAATTCTTAAGTCATGTTATAATGAAAATTTTAACTAACCATTTATGTACAAGGAAGCAAAATTACGGAATACACTTAACCAAGTTTGGGCAGTTCCGAGCTGAGGACAAATACTTGGCATCGGATTGACCAAATAAGCGTTTTGCTCAAAGCAATTGTTCGATGCTGATTTCCATGAATTAAATAGCGCACTGGTTCTAATTCTTCCAGATTCCCCTTAAATAGAAAATTTAAAAGATGAAGTAAATTATTAGTTATTTAAAGTATGTAAAGCTTTTCGTTTTTGTAAGATCTGTTAATTCAAATATTCATAAAAATGTAGGTGGATGCATCTTGAGAGACAAATATATATAAGAAAGAGTAAATTGAAAACATGAAACACACACACACTCACACATATACCCACATGTGTGTGTGTGTGTGTGTGTGTGTGTGTGTTCATCTGGGGTAGTTTATTATATATTCAGTTAAAAGAACAAGAACAAAGTAAAACGTTTCAAAGCATGGAGGCAATCATTTTAAAACAACACTTTAATTAAATTTATCAATTATCATCAATTAACTGTTCATCGATGCATATAGTGGCAGATTCAAGATAGTTTTATTAATTGATTTATGCATTCATAATCCGTATATTGTTGTAAAATTGAGAGGTAGTTGAAATACTTTTTTATTCAGTAATTTATGAAATCTAGTAAAAGAATGTCAAAATTAATACTCACTACAGATAGTTTTGTAATCTGTATTACAATTTTCTTCAGTTTTCCGTAAGTAATTATCTTGACATGCACCAGACGCACATTTAGGTACTGGCCTGCTTAATGTATTTACATGGACCATATTGTCTTGCAATAAAAAAATGTCATTTTACTTAAAAAATATACTAAAGTGGTGCACCAGTGTTAAAGTGACCAATCAAAAAATATTACAGTCAATAAATCTGATTTTACTTTCTTGGGTGTGATGACTCGTTAATAAAAAATCCATTGTTTTATTTCCCTTCTTGCTTTGTAAGTGACTTTTTATGATAATGTGTAGGCACAATATATGTCTACATCATGGCAATTAAATCATGAAACAAATGTTTATCAAATATCACATACCGTTTGTCCTGAATATTTTTGAATATCAAGAAAGGTCTAATTTTTATTAATAAACTATATAATTCAGTTGAAAATGCTTCTAAACGCTTTATTAGCGCGATAAAAATGGAAACAAAGAGCAAGATCTGAAACTCTTTCTAAAATCAAAATCTATCTATGAAATGTTGTTTGAAGCTGTAGTTTTATATACTTAATGTTTCTCAATTTGTTTTGAGGAAATTACGTTTTTACATAAATGAAATGACGTGATTGACTTTTAATGATATTGTCAATGTCTTTTTTCTCCACAACGTTTGACAAATGCGCATAGCAATTTTCCGTTACTACTTGACCCACGTAAAAAAAATTACTACATTCAAGTTGATTGGATTTTCTAAGAAAGTATTGCATAATTCATTGTAACAAACACACACGTTCTAATGTATGACCTGATTTTTAGTAATAATTTGTAAAACAACTTTTTTTTCTAAATAAAAAATATGTCTCTTGATTTTATTATTTTTTTTGCCATATCAGACCTTCCTAGACATGTTATTTGTATAAGTTTGTTACGCTGAAAATGATAATTTTGGATTTTAGTAAGCACGAACTTGTGGTTGGCACTTTAGTCAAGAGCTTTAGAATGAAGTGTTTATCGTGATATCATATATTGATACTGTATACTTCGTGAGGCAAATCTTGAATCTTACCTCTCTCATATACTGTATAATAACTAGTGTTTCCACCGCAAGAACCAACTGGAAAATCTTCATCACAATTGCTATTACACTTATTTGTGTCAGTTTCGATAGATATTGTAGAACTGAGATCCATGCATAAACAATGTCTTCCCTATGGTAATTATATATTAAAATTGCAGCTATATCAAATGAAAAATAACCACAACTAAAACCACGAAGACCTATTGTTATTATAAAAAGAATTGAATAGGCATGTTTGTAATCGTTAATGTTTGTATGAACAAATATGAAATGCGTTCATCTCTATAACTTCAATCCTACTTACACTACAGTTAATTTTAAACTGTAATCGACTAAAATTGAGAAAAAAATATTTGTACATTTTTAAGAATATTTCGTTTTTCACACTTGACACTTTACCATTGAAGGGGGCGAGTGGTTAAAGCGTTCACTAACGGACAACAGTACATCAAGACTTGAGTCACATTCGAGCAGATCCTAGAGTTAGAATGTTGGCCAGTTCACTAAACGAAGGTAGGTGGGTTTTATACTCCTGTTTCCTCTACCATCTTAAGTCTGATTTCTTCCATAAAAGTCAAATAATCATGACTTGGGTTTAAAACACCAGTCTGTCAAAATTTGCTTAAACTTAATTTCAGCAGTTATTGGAGTTTCTTAATTTATTTTATTTTTTGTCTTTTTGCTTATTGTAAGCAAAACCTTGATTTATTTCTGCAATCTTCAGTCAGATATCTGTGTTCGAGATTGCCCTTATTGCTTGTTTATCAAGTATATATGCACATCTCATCAGCCTGGCAGTTTGTTGTAAATGGCAATACAGCCAAGTTTGTATGATATACATTTACATTCTGTAGATATTGTTTTCTTTTTGTTTCCTTTGTATGATATACTTCTACAATTCTACAACAATGGATTTTTTTGTTTGTCTTGTCGGATTTGTTTCCCTTTTAACTCCAGACGGATGTAATTCGCCAACTCATGCAAAAATATACTTGGTTGTCAAAAATCGATGATTAATTCTTGTTTTCACCACCTGAACTTTACTCCTTTCAACGTAGAACTTTTAGACATGCTACACTGTGGAAGTTATAAGTGTTCTACGTGAATTTTGTTTTCATTTAAGCTCTTGGTTGATCCATTAGTTTGCTTTGTTAGCCTTGTGCTTGTGCCATATATTTTGTCTTTTATCTTCCAAATTTTATAATAAAATAAGAAATTATTAAATTTAAAAGTTAAGTAATTAATATTTCGAAAAGAAGAATAATTACATTCCATTTCATAATTCAGATTAAGGTAAATATGACATTTTTTCTCTCCAAATACATACCGACAAACCAAATTTAAAATATTTTCTGCACATGACTTCACAAACTGCCGGGTTGGCATCAATAAGATCGTGTTATTTAGTATTTGCTAATGAATCAAACATAAAACAACCTGAAAAATGGTTAATACATTTAATAAAAAAACATAATTGTTAAAATTTAATTAGGATTATAAACAAAAACAAAATAATGCTACGTATGTTTTGTATGAAAAAATAGCAAAACAGGCTTTAGCGCTTACCTTGTCAAATACACTATAACAATAACAACGCTAACAATACCATCTTGATTATAATGCCTAAGTCCACTCAGACTCTTATTTAAGCTTAATAAAAGTAACGTACAACAAGCAACGAAATCATCTAGACCTTCATATCTTGAGTGCTGAAGCTATCAAAGAAATTTCAAAGTCTTTAGGCTTTTTAATTTATTTATGCATTTAGGGTTTTAATATAAAGGTCTTTGTGACATTTAACTAAGGCTAATAGTTTGCATAACTGAGTTATGAAATAACAAAATATAGAATATTATTAAAAATAGTAAAAACTTTTTTATTTCAAAATGTAAATGCATATGTTATGCGTTTCTTCTCAATTTTTAAAAACTTATTTACTGAATTGAAAGTACATATACCAATTATACTCATCCATGACGAAAGAGTGGTAATTTCCCCAATCCAAAACTCTTCGTTTTCCTGAATACATGCCTTCGTTTGATTTAGTTGCCATGGATTTATAAGAATTCCATTTCTTGATTCGCAATCAGATTTGGCATCTGACCACGTTTTTGCTTCTTTGATATATATTACTCTACTGCTTGCTGCAATTGAAACCAAACTCAAAGGAATGAAAATATGTATTTATGGTGGATTGTTTACTGTCGTGAAAATTAAGAAGTCAGTTATTGAAAAGTGGAGAAATTGGAAAGCCCGAAGAACTAAGTTACCTTTGACATGAAATCGGTATGATTTAGTATACTTGCTTCTAAATGTTCAGTAAATATTTTTGTGAGCTTTTTCCCCTGACATTATTGTTATATATATATATAATTATGAATATTATTCTGAAAAAAATAAAATAAATAAATAAGCAAATAAAAAAAATAGAATAAAAAATTAAGTTAAGCTTCAAATGTTTTTCTTGGCATTTTTAGTAGAAAATAGATTTCAATAGATTTATAGCAAACCTGGTTTTATAATATGTAAATAATACATGGTTTTATTATCTTTATAATCTTTAAAATGTTTGTATAAAATAAAATATAATAAAATCCACTCATTCTTACTTTACTGAAAATTTTATTACATTAATGTTTTTATACTCATCCGAAATAGTTTTATTGTCAGATTTCGGGACACACACACACACACACACACACACACACACACACACACACACAAAGAGAGAGAGAGAGAGAGAGAGAGAGAGAGAGAGAGAGAGAGAGAGAGAGAGAGAGAGAGAGAGAGTTTTTAACGGCTATGACATTTGTACTTCTATTTTGTTTTGTAATGCGTTTGAAAATGTGTGCTCCAAACTCGAAGTGGTTCGAATAGAGGGCGATAGATCAGGTAACATTACCTGCCAGGGTAGCAATTTACAATTTGTCTTCTGAGAAAATCAGTTACAATGAGTGCGGCATGGGTTCTAGCACTGTTAGATTTCAGCGTAATTTTATTTTGTTGAACGACGCAATAATGCATTAAGTTTTTTCTATGAACTTCAATTCGCCATGCAACAACAATACTTGCTACTGCTGTATGCATCATTCCAACGGCTTGATTTAATTTAATTGTTTCTGATTTGTGTAGATACAACGAATGCTACAGTGATAACTTAATAAAAAAAATACTAAAAATACTAAGATTTTAACAAGCCAATCTTTTTGCGTATTTGGTTAAATAGTTATGAACAGTGAAATTCTCGTGTGAAAATCCATTCACCTGTTAATTACTTTATAAAGCAAATACATGTTGTGTGTATATCATAACCGTGTCAAACCCCTGATATTAATTCTAAAATATTATATTTTTAATTTCCACAGTTTCTTTTTTCCATTAGTATACTTTTACTACTGAACGTATATGTTCTTCAATCCGACGGCCGATAATTTAGCCCAGGTAAAGACGTACTTTAATCTACATTTAATTGACAGGTCAACAACGTATTATTGAGCAAACGATTCGATTGAAGATAATAATTAATCTACACTTACCTGTTGCATAACAAATGAAATTAAAGGTCCATAATAATACAGAACATTTCTTAAATATTGTGAAAAAAATCATGGCGTTTAAAAGGTATGCATCTCATGTGTTACAAGTACACATTGATAAAACAAGGAAGTAAAGACAATCAAGCATGAAGTCACGGTTTTAAACATATGATACAATTTATTATCAGTACGTTGTTATGTCATTAAAGGTATTTAAACGGGAAATCCCCTCACATTTTATTTTGGAAAAACAAATAAAGACAGAATATAAAACGCATTAGTTTGTGAGAATTTACTTGAATTTTTTAATATGAACATTTTTATGTTTAGGAACCTTACATAAAAAGGTAATAGGGAAATTATTGCATGACAAATAAAAATTCCATTATGATTTACATGTTAAAATTCATACGAAACCTTTCAATTATTTTCAATCATCTTGCTAAATGAAACTTCTCTATCTTTTTAAGCATCGCCTATTTTTAATCCTAGTACACTTGAACGTTCACTTCCTATTACAGCAGCGAAAAAAATGTTGAGGGAAAAGTTAAGTGATTTTATGAAAGTATTGTTTAACGCAAAATCAAGATTTTGTCCCTAATACCGAGTTCAGTTCAGTGATGCTAGAGGAAAACCAGAATGCCCTCAGAAAACCACCACCTTTGGAAGACTTCGCCAGTTTAAGCAAATAACATTTTCCCCACAAGGATTATCAGTTGTATGCCAACAAAGGCGGCTGGATGCATTGTGATCAGTAAGCGCACTTTTGAGAAAATATGACCCATAGACCAAAAGGAATAAAATGATTAATATTTTACTGAAAATGGTAAATCGTTAAAATTAACTCTTGAAAAATCGTTTCACATAATTACCCTAAGCACTTCTGACTAAATTGTTTTAACACAAAATCAAATAAAGGATTTCTGAACACCGTTTAATCGGTGTAACCGTATGCGGATTCAGAATATTGAAGCGAAATACTAACAGATACTGAAGAATAGACCATTTTGTCCCTAAATGATTATCACACCAGCAAAAACGAGATTTAGAGACATAATAGAGATAGTTAACACAGGAAAACCAAACAGAAACATCAAAAATAGGTTGGATTTTTGGGTAGTTCACACGTTGTCAAATAAACTCTCTCCATCTCTCCATCTCTCTATATATACATATACATGTTCATCACTGTTTTTGAAAGAGACTTGACTAATATTTCATCATGAATGATTTTTCAATCATCAATGATTTTTAAATCCAACTTCTTGTAATGAGTCTTGTTACGTTTTCCAGTTCAGGTATTGTTTTTGTTATCAAGGTAGTTGTCATGCGTCTCGTACTTAAAGGTCCAAGGTTCCTCACATCATAAATGTAGTAACAGTGTATCTTAACATTTCTTTCCTTTTTTTGTCTGGATATGTATTGGCAGTTTGCATTTAACAAACACATGTTAACCCCGAACAGCCAGTCTGGTGCAGATAGGTTGCTCTTTGGTAGATTTGTCTTGATTTGCTTGTACAGTTTGTACTCAGCTGACTTGAAATAACATCAGTGTGTACTTCCAGCATATTCCTCTTTTGGTGATATCTAGGATGTCAAAGTCACTTGCTTCATCCGTGTGGTATATGTACACATCACTCACCATCTTTAGTAATTTTTCATTGTGTATAAGTTTTATCCCTTTATCTCATCTTCTTCATTCATCTTTTTTCTGGTCGGTGGTTTTCTTCGTGTACCCCGGTTTCCTACACCAACCCAGAACCTGGAAATAAGTGAATGAATCTTAACTGGGGCGTATAATACCATTACTCCACTCCACTAATCTTTTTCAGGTCACAACCCAGAAAAAACAAAAGTACAAATTCTGGAACAGAATCACATTCACCGTCAAATTTTTTTACCAAGGAGTACATATCTATGTAACGTATTATTACCCTCCATGCTGCAGCTTTAAAAACTTAAATGACCTACCTCGACATATCCACTCTATTTAACTGTTGTGATGTATTGTCATTAAGTCACATAATATATATCTACTGTTGATTGATATACATCAACTGTCATTGTTTGTTTCATGGATATGTCAAACCCAATACGCATAACCCTGACACAGGCGCGTGCAAAGGTAGAGTTTTCCCCATTGACAGTCTAGACCAAGCTGCTGTCAATTAAACATATGAAGTAATGTTAAATAACATACATCTCAATAGGTTCAAGACTGGGCTACTGTGTGGTAATTCATTTGACAGGCACAACCAACTGTGTTTTAGATATTACTGGTTTAAGTTTGAATTTGGATAGTGTAAATAAAAGAGACATTATTTGTGCTTAAAATCATACAGAGATCAACTTAGTTAAATAAAAAGAAATAGCCATAGCCAAGAGTTCGGCGCACCAAGAGGAGGTGGGGGGTATGATTAGTAAAGTTCATTAAATAACATTTTTACAAATAAAAACTACATATATATGTTAATTCTATGATTATTTATTAATATTAATTTAAATTGCTTTCATAATAATTGAATTTTGGCACATTCTATGTTAAAATCAATGGGAGTGTGATATATGCCATCGCATATATCATGGCATATAACACAGCGCATAAGCAATTGGGCGGAGCTTCCTACTGTCAGGTTATAAAATATGGGTGGAATCATATCCGTATGTGGGACACAAAATTCACAATTTTTGTTGCGTTTGAATTATAAGTAGATTCAAATGTTCAATTAATGCATACATTACATAGATGGGAAACAAACTGAACGTCTGCAAAATTCTGTTATTCAGTGAAAGAAATAGTTTTGTAGTTTGTTAAAAAATCAATTGAAGCAAAGACATTCATAGTAATACTAAAATTGTAATTGTGGTAAGCACAATGACTTAAATCTTCCACAACCCCATGTTTCAAAATCCCGTCACATTACAAAATTATTTAGTTGATTATTATGTTGTTAACATAACATCAGACATTTTTCAGTTATTTGCTAGTATTTTATTCTCTTGGGGATATTCAAGGAACAGTTCATGTATGTGTAATAGAGTATTATTTTGTCTGTCTTATACTATAGTGTACATTAAAGGAAACATTTTGAGGTGGTAGCTCACTGAGTCAATAGATGTATACAGGTATAAAATGCCCTGATTTTGACGTTGTAATGTTGTCTAACAGCAATTGTTCAGCCATTGAAAAAGGAAAGCAAGGTTATTAATGTCTATAGATTAATCTTAAAATTAGGTCATACATCCATGTGATGTGCATGTGTATATATGGTTTGCCATGTACTAACGCGTACTCAGGGTAACTTCTTGGTAAGGTGCTAAATCACGAGTCAGTATGTCACAGACAAGAATACTACTCCCGTTTCATACTCCTGTCGTCATGGTAAACCATTCAATACTCTATATCCCTAATGCCGAGCACCAAGCGAGGACGCAATATCCCAATTCCTTAAGCCTTATGTATGACCCACCAGGGTTTGCAACCCACAACCGTCTGCCGAGGAAGACACTCTACCACTCTAAAACCTACGAAGAGAGATTATGTCTCTTTGTATGTAATTGGCAGGAAAATGTTTGGGATTAAATTACGCAATTTACATCAACCCACCTTTGAGGTAGAAAACTTTTGATCATTTTATCATAACGTGCATATCTACAAAGACAGTAGATTGTTTGCAACATTTATCGAAACCCATCATACCGTTTCCGAGAATGCCCCAGACAAGAAATTTAAATAATAATAATAATAATAATAATAATAATAATAATAATGATAATCATAAGAAGAACGAAAACAATCAGACTATCCAACTTTAGTAGTAATAGGGGAATCATAATGATGATGATGATGATTATGATGATGATGATGATTAAAATTGAAATTAAATTATCATATAATTATTCATTAACTTGACTATATAAAAAGATATAAAAACGGCGTAGAAATTGTGATTTTTTTTAGAAATGAAATGAAGTTCAGAGTCATCTAGAAGTGTTTGTGTTACACGGTTAGTAATTTCAAAATATTTTTTAATTTTTTTATGTATTTGGAGCCGACTTTTAATATGCATGAAGCCATATTTTGAGTTCAAAGTCATGGTGTTACCTATTACTGGCGGGTCAGGTAAATGTTGTTTTGAAATGCACTAAGCAAAGAAAATGTCAATTTTTTGGTTTGTTTTGTTTTTTTATATCATTTATTTATGGTGTTCTGTGCTTTTGTCACTCTTTACACCATTCTGTTCATGTCATTCCAGCATTGTTTTACACATGGGTGAAGGTTTGTTTAAAACGTTCTGATGTAATTAGTCCTATTGTAATTAGAATATGGAAATGAAATAATGTAGAATTCTTTCGAGAAACACTGATCATGAACGGCACATGATTTCAGTAATAACTTGTTGTTATCCTTAAATCAAAAATCAAATCGAATTCACATATTTGTATGTGTATGGTCGTATGGATTTTCATCAATGTTGTTATCACCGGTTTGTTTTACAACCCCCGACGAATGGTCATAAATGTCGGAATCGTTCTCTTTAGCCCCATACGTAGTGTCATAAACATTCTCAGTACCAACCCCCACTCTTGTATACGAGTATAAATTCCCTTCACCTTCTCTGATTTTACGCTTGTCTTTGTTATGTAATATGTCATATTCGCCTTCGTTTGTATCCGTATATATGTAATCATCGTCTTTAATCACGACAGCAAACTCATAACTATTTTTTAAGGAATTACCAGTCATGTCGTGACTTTTACTGAATGGTTTTGCAAATTCATATCCTTGGCTTCTACCACTGTCTAACGATTTTGCTAGCCCGTATCCTTGGTTCAAAGTAGCCGAGTATGTATGGGTTTTTTCTTTTATTTTGTCTTTTGATTTGAAGTCTCGAAAAACTACATCCCTGTAAAAACATTAAAAAACGCCATTTGTTTGTTTATCTACAGAGTGCCTTTATTAAGTTTTGCTTTTTCGGTTACTCAGGTTAACTCGATAATAATATACCAAACTAACTAATTGCCTGAACCTTTCAAAAAAAAAAAAATAATAATAATAATAATAAAGAAAAATAATGATAAAAAAAAATAATAATAAAAAAATAAAATCCTTAAATATTTCGTAAATCTTGAATGATTTATAATTATTGCCCGAATCTTCAATAAACATGAATATCTTTTTTAAATATATATATATATATATATATATATATATATATATAAAAAGGAAAACAAAGAGGTTTTCTTTCGGCCTTTATAATATTCAAAAGAAAAATTAAAACTTTACATACGATGGTGGTATACCGGATTTTTTCTGAAGATACTTAAGAGTTTTATAATTAACATATAAAATTATGTAACACTATGGTAGATCAGTTGGTAGAATGCTCGCTTCGCATGTGCGAAGTCGGGGATTCGAACCCCGGCCGGGTCTGACCAAGCCTTGCAAAAAGGTAATGACTGTTCTTTCGCCAAGTACTCGGGATTAAGAAATAAAAGTTATGGAGTCATTAGGATGATACCTCATAAACCGATGCCACTTGTCACGGTGGGCGTGGTACGTTAAAAGAAGCCCCCCCTTGCATATTGCCCTAATGGCACGGCAAAAGTCAAAATTTCTGCCAATTCGTCTATAGCAGTTGACGTTTCGATATAAGTGAAATTTTCTTGACTGGGACGTAAAACCCCGTTAAATCAAATAATCAATCAATTAATATTAAAATAAGATGAGAAAACGTATTTAAACAATAAAAATGAAACAAAAACAGATTACCTTTTCTGAACTATTATTATAACCACTATCACAAAACCAACTATTACACTAACCGCGATAACAGCTCCGGCGATTATACCTGTAAAATCAAAACTATTTTATTTCACCTAGAACAATTTGTAAACTAAGCATTGTATTTATAAATATATCTAAGAACATAAAGCATAAAAAGCTATTTGAACAAATCAAAGACATAAACCGTCAAAACACCCAAATTTTGACCAGTGATTATTAATCTTCTAAATATGAAGAAAGAAAAAAAAAAACTTTTAAAAAAATGAAGAAAGAAAACAAAAGTCAAGTGGTGTGATTATAAGGTTATTTAAATAAAAAATCATTTAAAAAATGCAGTTAAAATGTCATGTAGAATTAGCAAATGCAGTTGTAATTTATAGAGAAATTTAGAGCTAATAAAACAAGCTTTGCATAAAATATATGATATAGTAACCATTTTTGTACATTTCTTCAAAAATGCCGGATTAGATATTGCTTTAATTATATTGACTAGGGCCTTAAACAATATTTATGAGCTCAAGTGCATTGACAATCATTTGACTTAAATTATTTGTAAAATGTTCACTTACCACCTCTACTGCTTGCAGATATTTCATTGACAAAATTTAAATTTTCAGCGTTAGTTGTAGTGTTCGTACTGATATCATGGGTTGTCTTTCTTTGAAAAAAAATTCCGGTTCCGTCTGTTGTTAGCTCTGTTGTTCTTATTGGTTGTAATGACGAAGTTTCTGTTAAAGTATTACTTTCTAATGAAATAAAATAAAAAAATATTTTACAGTAACTTGTTAGCTGGGCACAAACAAAGATAAATCATACGAAAATACTAGTAAATATTTTTTATTTATTTAGTATATTTGGTAATTCAAAAGCAAAAAGGCAGTAGATCAATCTTTTTATTTGTTTTATTTATTTTTTTATATAAAAAAACATGAAGCATTTTTTTATGTTCTCTACACATGTAATAAAGTAAATCGTATCGTTGTGAAATATGCCAGGGATTAATTTCTAAATAAATACTTGATGTCTCCTTCCAAATAGCACAATCAAAGTAAGTTTGGTTGAACTAAACAGGCTGATTTGGTTATAATGGACATAAACTCAATACTATTTAATTCTAAAAATACAGGGCATAAAAAGTATATTGTTGCCAAAGAATTTTGAATAATTTACCAAGTTTCTATGATTGACCGTTATACTTATTCTTCGTATGACTAAATATGACCAGATTATGTATGAAATAAATTTCTGCGATTTTATTATTTATGCAAACAACATGTTTTTGCTTAAGACGTCGAAAACAATGTATTTTTTTGTCTATGACATTTGTTTTAGGAATAAAGATTTTATTTTTTTACACCGTGGTGTAGTTGATTAATCTATGGCAACTTCACAATAGTCAAAAACACCTACCAAATTACCCTTTCTTTGCTGTTTGCTCGATCTTGTTCCAGTAGTGGTGCCAGGTGTCAGGATAAGTTACAGGCGCAAGAATGATTACATACACGCTACACCTTGCCAAAAGTTAGCAAATTTTCAGCAAGGTTTTCTTTTGGTACAACACAACGCGTACGATCGTACGGTCGTTGAAAAAAACAATAACATTAACTCAGACAACTGAGTATTATCGACTAAGTGTAAGTATCTATATATTTTGTAAAAAATGTAACGAAAACAATTTTAAACGAAATTTGTTATAATTCACACGTATGAGGCGAGTCTTTACTGACTATGAAATTCAGTTTGTAACGCGAATTGTACATGGTATTTGCTCTTGATGAAATAGAGCATAAATGTTATTTTATACATTTGACAACGGAATAAGTATAGAATAAATTTCTCTATCCGCGTACCGCTTGGTGGCGTGATTGTATTTTCACGGTGTTTGTTAGATACTTGCACGGGTTTTTTGGTCAGTTCGGTAAAGCACTGGGTAGAACACACCCCGTTTATTTTTATTTATTTTTGCAAAATATTTTCATGGTATAATGTAAAAGAAAATTTCAGTGGTATTTGACAATAAATTTCGGGAACAGTGCGTTGTAGAATATCCAGCAAGTGTTATAGTTGTTGTTTTGCACCAAGCAGGTAGTAATGTTACATAGAGAATAATCAATGAACATGTCAACATGTAACAATTCCACAACGGGCAGATAGGGTTCTTTTTTATTATATCTGCTGCGATTTAAAAACAATTCGCTTACAGAACTGTTGACATTATGTTTAAATTGTACCCAGTGGTGTGGTTAAAACAACTTTTTAATGATTTTCATATCTGACGTATTTCAACTGTTTTTGCATTATAATCATATATCATTTTATGATTCACTTAACTCCAATTGCATATATAATCATAAAATTTATAGTGAACAAATAAAAAATTATTCTTAAGAGTATTTTTAGGAAAATATTTTATATACAGTAAATCAAGTTTTACTATAAAATAAACTCCTCTATATAGTATACAGGCGCTTGTGGTATCGTAAAATAATCCTTATTTTTTACTGGGCAATCATCTAACAGGCAGTTTCTATTTTTCTAAGTGAGACATGTTTTTATAAAGATATCTACCATTAAGTAATATATATTGCTTTTTTATATAGCTTCGTGGTTTTTACTGTAATTTTATATTATCCGGGAAAATTATACTCAATGACTCCGACCGTCAAATATGTTATTATTATTTTTATTGAAAAACAAATGGAATATAGTTTATTATAACTGATATAATATCTTACCGAAATATATTAAAAATGTGAAAGACCTAATGCAAAGCTGGGGGGGGGGGGCAAGTTTTTAGTCAAGTATTTGTAGCAGATACATTACCTTTTACACATATATATTTTCTATTTTTTGTGCATTTAGAACTGGCAGCGACGTATTTGTTATTGTCTATTTTTGTTTTAAAACAGTCTTCGTGTTCATCGTCTATCGGGAAACCTATTAAAGTATAACCCTATAAAAATATTAATTTTCTGGAACATGTGATATGATTTTCTGTTACACTTCCAGACCCAAACATCATGTGCTTTTTCACAAATTTAATCAAAACAGTAAAAAAAAATATTACCAAAGAGTGACAAAATTATTTACTAGTATTTGATGAGGAATGATTTTCCGAAATGTGCACATATGGCACACAAATTTTTACAGGTATTTGTGTTATATATTTATCAAGATAAAGATGCAATACTCTCCCTTATTGATAGATAAACACACAAATTAAGTCAAATTTTCCTTTCCTTATAATAAATCAAATAACTTTTTGGAAGGAAACCTATTGTAAAATGTCATGTTTTAATTACTTACCACTCCCAATTTAATACATATTGAATTTCCCTGTTGAAACGAAAGTTCCGAAAATACATTATTGTTTGTTTGGTTTATCTTTTGAAATGAAATTGCACATGCTTAGGTAAAAAATGATACATACATTCCTATTATGCTTTTACAATGTAATTAGTTGTATTGTCGTTTATTTCATACTTGCCTTGTGACCATTCATCTATAACTGATCGGAATACACCACTCCAAGAAGGACTCTGACCAGCTGTATTGCAAAAGAACACAGAGTCGTCTTCATATTTATAAAAATATTGCCTACTTCGACAATATGCATGTTGTATTGTCCAATTTTCATATGAAGATGTAAAGTACCCATTATCTGCAAAAAAAAAATGAAGTGAAGAATTTAAAACTGAAATATTATAAATAAAGAAAGATAATACCTACTTTAGTTATTTACTACATCACCTGAGACCTAAGAATTCCAATTTAAATGTTTACTTGGCGATTATTCATGGGTCATTTGCTATTGTCTTCATTTTTCAGCTAGTAGAACTTTGCAATGCTGTTTCGTATTATATATATATAATTTCTAGTTAATTAATGTTTTTAAACCGGTATCTCAAGCTAAGAGAATTTTGTAAATTTATAAAAATGAATCTACAGAGGTATGTTGTCCTGATGACTATTGACACTGTGTTAGCCGGACTCATTCCAAAAGTGTTTCATGTCTTATTTTCTTTAAGCGTAGTTGCTTTCTTCAGTAAATTATCCATATTAATCTTTTAGTAAACAAAATAATATAAATCGTAGTTTTTTAATGTGATATTCCCTAGCTTAAATCTTGCAACTTATCGCTTGACAACCATCCTTCTTGCGTTAATTTTACATTTGACGTAATAACTATCTTATTTATACAAATAATGACTAATGCTCTCATTTCCAAATAGAGACAAAAAAAAAAAAAAAAAAAAAAAAAAAAAAAAAAAAAAAAAAAAAAAAAAAGGTGAAAAACCCATATACTTTTTTCAAGATTGTTTTGAAACCGTTTTTGTACGATTTATATGTGAAACTAAAATATTTTTTAATGCAATTATTCCTCATACAAATATTCGATCTATTTTACTTACTGCAAAGTATCTGCAACGGTTCATTACAAACTCTTGCATTTAGACCTATTTCACCATTTTCACAATCCAAACTAGAACATTTCTTATAAACAATTTGTTTTTTAACATCTTCAGAGGGAACTAATAAAATAAAATGTGTTAAAGATGTAACCTTTTTACAACATTGAATGAAAATTGAGAATTCAAAAAGAGCGTTCACTGACGATATGATGAAATAGTGAAAAATACCGGTAATTATATGTTTAAAATTTTTTGTTGATATTGTAATAAAAATTCTGAAAGAAAATTTTAAGAAATCAATGCACGTAGTATTTTATTCTTTGTGTTTTGTTAAAAGCTAACAGCAACTTTATGGAGCAAATTAAAACTTTTTAACAGATTGTGTAATACAAATGTGGTACTTACCTCTTTTATATAAATTGATCGCCTCCTGTCCCCCGCAGAATAAATGGGAATCTGAACGACAAGGTTCTGAACAATATGATGATGAGGTACTTGATAGATAATATTCTTTTAATGTTTGATCTATACAAAAACATTCGTCCTCCTAAAAAAGTTTTAAAATCTTAAAATTAAGAAAAATGGAATCTTTAGCAAGTACTCATACCATTTTGACACAGATTGCTTATTGCTCAAGCTTTTGTTGACAACAAATCAAAATGCCGTCCGAACACCTTTCAAACCTAATGTCCGGATATTATTCTTCCAGTTTTTAGTATACAAATTCACTATATTGAAGATGAGCTATATAATCACTTTTACTAGTAAAGAGTTATAGACTCAATAAATAAATAAATAAATAAATAAAAGCAAATATTTTTTTTTTTGCTTGAAATTAATCTATATTAAACCAGCAGTGATATTTGAAGCAAATCATGCGTCTAAAAACTTTTTTTTTAAAATCAAATGTATTTAAAAACAATCCATATAAAAAGCAGGTAAAATTTTATATTTTGGATTCATCTGAATAAACTACTAACCTTTATTCCAAAGAAATCGGTATGGGGACATTTTCTTTCACACACCACAGGTATGAAACAAGAGTTGAAAGACTGTATTTCATACAAGGAATTATCAATCCAAGTGTAACAGCCTGTATATAAATTACATATTCTCAATAAAACACTATAGAATATATTTTAGAGGAAAAAAAGTTATATTCCATCTCTATAAAAGTATTAATCTAAAGCCTTATCTTATAATATTTGTTTGTTTATGATACCTGATTAATTCAAGATAGAGTGTAATGTTACATAATGTCTCATAAATAATACGTTTGTACTGTATGTTTTAACTATCTAAGCTCGAGTGTAACATAAACTTATTATCAACATCATCAGCTCCCCTGATAAACAAAATTATATAAATATATATAGTCATGTCAGATTTAAATAAGATTTAATGCATTCATGATAGGATTTTGGTTTATTACCGTATATTTCTATCCAAGATGACTCAAGCTTATATTTATCAATCCAGAAATCTTCAAAATTGCCTTTACAAGAACTAAGTTGACTGAGATGGGTTGGTTTCAGTAGTGTCTGATTTAAATTTTTACAAGTTCTCCTTGCATCTAACCATGATTTAGTTTCGATATGAGTGAAGATTTTGGCACAAAAATCTACAAATATAAGTTCATATTGAATAAAAAAAGTGATCATGTTTCAGAAGAAGTATCTTTACAACATACCATCCCATAAACGTTATATTTTTTAATTATTGATAAAATATGACTCTAAAAATGTTAGTTGTTTCAAATTATTGCTTAACAATAAAGCAATTAAAAACATTACGCTACGCAGTTATGAGAACTGTAGACAAGTATGTGAATATTTCTATATTTCTTTAAAATTGAAGAAAAAGCTATGACTTTTGTCTTTTTTTTTAAAAAAAAGGAAAAGAACATTACTTTTAGTATGTTCTTTCATACTATTATAAAAACGGTAAAGTCACTCGTTTATATTGTCCATTGAAAGAACGATTGTGTCCTTTTGGCAGTTGCAATTAATTATTTTTATGAATTAACGTCTTTATAATTATAAGTATGATCAATCGATTTTACAAAAGAAGGAAAGAAAACAATTATCAAATATGTAGTCAAGGAAGTCTCAAAATATGTCCTTTCTCATGCGTAAATACAAGACACAAAAATACGCATAGCTTGTCTATGTCTTATAATAAATCAGAGTTCTCAAAAATGTTTCTATATTTGCAAATGTGTTGCTAAGCAACGGCGATTCTTAATTTCAAAACATGAGGTGAGGTAGATGTAAAAACGGAATTAACAAATACATAGTCATTTAAATACAAACAAACAAAAAGATCTTCAGTAAACTTTAGGGGAAATAAATTAGAAAAAAGAATTCTAGTTGGGTAATATTTTCGTACTCAAAGTTGCTTTTAGAATTATGGCATTAAAATATAACGCAATATCCCTTATAAAAAACTATAGAAATTATGAATCATAATCGGTATGTTATGTTGTCAGTTGCAAATTAGTTTCTGTTATGATGGCTGAAAAAATTGATATTTAAATAAATGTAATATTAAATTTCAATAAATATAATAAAGTTTACCAAATAACTGATAAGATTAATCTAGTACATTGACGTTTTATTAAAGAAAGCACAAGAAGAAGACAAAACTCTTCATAATATTAGAGAACATACATTGAAGGAAAATAAAGCGGAATCTGGCAAGTGTACAATAAGATGATTAAAATGCTAAAAAACGGGCTTATATACAAATTATATACTTTGTACAATGGTTCAATCAAAAGGTTCAATCGGATTAAACATTAAACCAATAGTTAAAAAGATTATGTATTGATGGACAGAAGGACTGGGACAAATAATTTACTGCAGTGATGCTCGCTTATAGATAGATGGCAGAAGAAAGCCTTGGTTTTTCTCCCATTGAGCTTGTCTATGGTCAAAGTGTCAGAGGAGCAATGACCATCTTGAAAGAATTGTGAACATATGAAATTGAGGATTAAATTTACAAACCAGTATATGATTGATTTAAGAGAAAAATTTGAATAAACATGTGAACAAGCATGCGAAACCTAGAGAAAGCAACCAAGAAACATAAAAGTTACTACAACAAAGGTGCAAAAAAGAGAACATGAAGGTAGGGGATAAAGTCTTCAGATAACAAATTTCTGTTACAGTGTAAACGACCTTATACAATAATACAGAAATGAAAGTGGATTACAGAATAGATATAATGGGGAGTAGGAATAGTTTATGCAAACATGCTTTAAACGTATGTAGATAGTAGTGTAAATATAACATAGGAAAAAGATCGTGTATCTGTAGCATAACTTAATGTAGTCATTGATAATAATGATGACACTGAAGGTATAATACATGATCTACCCTCAAACAATTCTGTAGAAGGACCTCATGATGTTGATGTACATCCAAAGCTATCTGTAGAAACAACTCAAAAAGGTATTAGAGATGCTCATGGATTACAAAGATAGTTTAACAGATCTGCAAGGTAAGACTCATCTACTGATACATGGTATTAAGACAACAAGAGATAGACCTATTAAAGCCAAACCAAATAAGATTCCTTATGCCATGACAGGTATAGTAAAAAGAGAAGTAGATAGATGTTAAAATTTGGGATTATTGAGCCATCTGATGGCCCTTATGGTTCAAACATAGTATGAGTAAAGAAAACGATGGAACATACATGTTTTGTATCAATTTCATAGTGTTAAACAGCATTACCTTATTTTACTCGGAACCTATGCCAAATGCCAAGGGAATATTCTCAAAACTGTGGGGTTCATTTTATTTATAAAGACAAGAACTTACAAAAAGGCCATTGACAAGTTCTGTAGAAAGTATTGGCAAAACCAAAAACAGCTTTCGCTACTCTAAAACGTTGTTTCACTTCCCCTTTATATGCCTTTTGCTGTAATTAAGAGCGGTTGCTACCTATACCAGATTGATGGGAAAACTTACTGGCATATGAAAATCATAGAGAGTTTTATTAACGATATAATTATATATATTGTCACTTTTGAACAGCATGTGGAAATATTATATGAATAGTTTTCATATCTTAGAAAAGCCGTTCTCACTGCTAAACCAATTAAGTCTACTTTAGTTTATCTATGTTTAGAATGTTTAGGTCACTGTATTGGTAGAAATCAGCGAAGACCACACCCATATAAAATAAAAGGTTTAGACAAAAAATCAGGTAAAGTTTAGTGGGGTTCTACAGAAAGTTAATTCCTTATTTTTCACCATGTTGCTACACCTCTTACTAAGAAAGGAAAGACAAATAAGATTTCCTGGGAAGCAGCTCAAGAAAATTTTACAAAAGTCTCAAAAAGGCATTAACTAATTAAAGTACTTTTAATTTCCGGATAAGTCTGATCCACTTAGTTTGCAAACTGACGCCTCTAAAATGGAGTTGGGTGCTATTCTAATTCAGAAAGCACAAGGACATTGGTTTCCATTTGCCTACATAAGCAACAACCTTAAGTCTACTGAAGTTAATTTTTTCGTAAAAGCGAAAAAAATGCCAGACTATAGTGTTGGCGTTGCAAAAGATTAGTCGGTATCTTTATGGGAAAGTGTTTTTGTTGCAAACGAACCACCAATCATTAATTTATCAAAAAAAAAAAAAAAAAAAAAAAAAAAAAAAACAACAATTCTAACCCATAGGCTTGTAAGGTTGCCTCTAAGTCTTCCACCATATAGATTTAGAACTGTTTCTAAAAAAGGTAGACACAATTGTTGGACAGATTGTCTTAGCAGGTTGTAGTTGTGGAGTTGGTTATAGTTAACACAGGTTTGTTCAGTGGGGTTCATTTTTTAATCTGTACATGTTATTCCCATTAAATGTGATTTCTAAGTATTTCATACTGTTCCAACAGAAAAGGTATTGTCACATTTAATGTTTATTATATAATATATATACATATATATATATATATATATATATATATATATATATATATATATATATATATATATATATATATATATATATATATATATATATATATATAATGTATTTAAACAAAAATAACCTGATAGTGTTGTGTATAAAAACCAGTTAGTTTTGTGGTTATATGACCTTTTTGCCCATGGGGAGTACTATGCAATAACAACAGTAATATACACTAATGGTCTGGTTAATTGTTGGTTACACCTGTATATAGGTACCTAGAACATCGGGTCTGTGGTCGGTTGGGCGAGCGACAGTTATCAGTTCAGAAATCGTTGTGTTCAGTTGTACCGAATTGTACACTTATGAATTGCATATGACGAGTGTATTGTGTAGTAATAGTGCAGTGTTGAGTTTATTTCTTAGGTATGTACATGTAAATAATGTACAGTTATGAATTGCATATGATGAGTGTATTGTGTAGTAATAGTGCAGTGTTGAGTTTATTTCTTAGGTATGTACATGTAAATAATGTACAGTTATGAATTGCATATGATGAGTGTATTGTGTAGTAATAGTGCAGTGTTGAGTTTATTTCTTAGGTATGTACATGTAAATAATGTACAGTTATGAATTGCATATGATGAGTGTATTGTGTAGTAATAGTGCAGTGTTGAGTTTATTTCTTAGGTATGTACATGTAAATAATGTACAGTTATGAATTGCATATGATGAGTGTATTGTGTAGTAATAGTGCAGTGATGAGTTTATTTCTTAGGTATGTACATGTAAATAATGTACAGTTATGAATTGCATATGTTGAGTGTATTGTGTAGTAATAGTGCAGTGTTGAGTTTATTTCTTAGGTATGTACATGTAAATAATGTACAGTTATGAATTGCATATGATGAGTGTATTGTGTAGTAATAGTGCAGTATTGAGTTTATTTCTTAGGTATGTACATGTAAATAACTATTTTCTTTTGTAATGTTTTGGTAAATAAGATAATCCTAAATAACTAAGCTGTGTATTACATTGTATTTTACATAACATTGAATTTATTTATGAACAAATAACAAAACTACCTGTTCAATTTTGATGTGCCAAATATGCACATTTCGGAAAATCATTCCTCATCAGTGACACTAGGGGCCGAAAAGTTTGATAGATAAAATAACACGCAAACAGGTGAAAATGAATGAATGATAATTTGTGAATTAAATTTAGTTAATTGTGTAATTTCTCATATTTTCACAATCTATGTAATAAATAAATTCCTAGGTTATTTCCAAACTTTCTCGGGTATTTACATTGTAGGTCTATAATACCATACAAAGAAAATACATTTAAAAGAATGTAATCATTATTGAACAATTTAGTCAACGGTTATCATTATAGATCATTGTAGTGAACAGTTATCATTATAGATCATTGTTAGTGAACAGTTATCATTATGGATCATTGTAGTGAACAGTTATCATTATGGATCATTGTAGTGAACAGTTATCATTATGGATCATTGTAGTGAACAGTTATCATTATAGATCATTGTAGTAAACAGTTATCTTTATGGATCATTGTAGTAAACAGTTATCTTTATGGATCATTGTAGTAAACAGTTATCATTATGGATCATTGTAGTGAACAGTTATTATTATAGATCATTGTAGTGAACAGTTATCATTATGGATCATTGTAGTGAACAGTTATCATTATGGATCATTGTAGTAAACAGTTATCATTATTGATAATTGTAGTGAATAGTTATCATTATGGATAATTGTAGTGAACAGTTATCATTATGGATAATTGTAGTAAACAGTTATCATTATGGATCATTGTAGTGAACAGTTATCATTATGGATAATTGTAGTGAATAGTTATCATTATGGATCATTGTAGTGAACAGTTATCATTATGGATCATTGTAGTGAACAGTTATCATTATCGATAATTGTAGTGAATACTTATCATTATCGATCATTTTAGTGAACAGTTTTCAATATGGATCATTGTAGTAAACAGTTATCATTATGGATCATTGTAGTGAACAGTTTCATCATGGATCATTGTAGTGAACAGTTAACATTATGGATGATTGTAGTAAACAGTTATCATTATAGATAATTGTAGTGAAAAGTTATCATTATGGATCATTGTAGTGAACAGTTATCATTATGGATCATTGTAGTGAACAGTAATCATTATGGATCATTGTAGGGAACAGTTAACATTATGGATCATTGTAGTGAACAGTTATCATTATGGATAATTGTAGTGAAAAGTTATCATTATGGATTATTGTAGTGAATAGTTTCATTATCGATCATGGTAGTGAACAGTTAACATTATGGATCATTGTAGTGAACAGTTTCATTATCGATCATTGTAGTGAACAGTTAACATTATGGATCATTGTAGTGAATAGTTATCATTATGGATAATTGTAGTGAATAGTTATCATTATGGATAATTGTAGTGAATAGTTATCATTATGGATAATTGTAGTGAATAGTTATCATTATGGATCATTGTAGTGAACAGTTTCATTATGGATCATTGTAGTGAACAGTTTCATTATGGATCATTGTAGTGAATAGTTATCACTATGGATCATTGTAGTGAACAGTTAACATTATGGATCATTGTAGTGAACAGTTTCATTATGAATCATTGAAGTGAACAGTTAACATTATGGATCATTGTAGTGAATAGTTATCATTATGGATAATTGTAGTAAACAGTTATCATTATGGATCATTGTAGTGAATAGTTATCATTATGGATAATTGTAGTGAATAGTTATCATTATGGATCATTGTAGTGAACAGTTATCATTATGGATCATTGTAGTGAACAGTTTCATCATGGATCAGTGTAGTGAACAGTTAACATTATGGATCATTGTAGTAAACAGTTATCATTATAGATAATTGTAGTGAATAGTTATCATTATGGATAATTGTAGTGAACAGTTATCATTATGGATAATTGTAGTAAACTGTTATCATTATGGATCATTGTAGTAAACAGTTATCATTATGGATAATTGTAGTGAATAGTTATCATTATGGATCATTGTAGTGAACAGTTATCATTATGGATCATTGTAGTGAACAGTTATCATTATGGATAATTGTAATGAATAATTATCATTATGGATCATTGTAGTGAACAGTTATCATTATGGATCATTGTAGTGAACAGTTTCATTACGGATCATTATAGTGAAAAGTTAACATTATGGATCATTGTAGTGAACAGTTATCATTATGGATAATTGTAGTGAATAGTTATCATTATGGATCATTGTAGTGAACAGTTTCATTATGGATCATTGTACTGAACGGTTAACATTATGGATCATTGTAGTGAACAGTTATCATTATGGATAATTGTAGTGAACAGTTATCATTATGGATAATTGTAGTAAACCGTTATCATTATGGATCATTGTAGTGAACAGTTATCATTATGGATCATTGTAGTGAACAGTTATCATTATGGATCATTGAAGCGAACAGTTATCATTATTGATAATTGTAGTGAATAGTTTCATTATGGAACATTGTAGTGAACAGTTAACATTATAGTTCATTGTAGTGAATAGTTTCATTATGGATCATTGTAGTGAACAGTTATCATTATGGATCATTTTAGTGAATAGTTATCATTATTGATAATTGTAGTGAATAGTTTCATTATGGATCATGGTAGTGAACAGTTTCATTTTGGATCATTGTAGTGAACAGTTAACATTATGGATCATTGTAGTGAACAGTTTCATTATGGATCATTGTAGTGAACAGTTAACATTATGGATCATTGTAGTGAACAGTTTTATTATGGATCATTGTAGTGAACAGTTTCATTATGGATCATTGTAGTGAACAGTTTCATTATGGGTCATCGTAGTGAACAGTTTCATTATGGATCATTGTAGTGAACAGTTATCATTATGGATAATTGTAGTGAACTGTTATCATTATGGATAATTGTAGTAAACCGTTATCATTATGGATCATTGTAGTGAACAGTTATCATTATGGATCATTGTAGTGAACAGTTATCATTATGGATCATTGAAGTGAACAGTTATCATTATTGATAATTGTAGTGAATAGTTTCATTATGGAACATTGTAGTGAACAGTTAACATTATAGTTCATTGTAGTGAATAGTTTCATTATGGATCATTGTAGTGAACAGTTATCATTATGGATCATTTTAGTGAATAGTTATCATTATTGATAATTGTAGTGAATAGTTTCATTATGGATCATGGTAGTGAACAGTTTCATTTTGGATCATTGTAGTGAACAGTTAACATTATCGATCATTGTAGTGAACAGTTTCATTATGGATCATTGTAGTGAACAGTTAACATTATGGATCATTGTAGTGAACAGTTTCATTATGGATCATTGTAGTGAACAGTTTCATTATGGATCATTGTAGTGAACAGTTTCATTATGGGTCATCGTAGTGAACAGTTTCATTATGGATCATTGTAGTGAACAGTTATCATTATGGATAATTGTAGTGAACTGTGACCTATATGGATCACAATATTAAATCATTTTGTTGTATTGTAAAATAATGTATTTGTGCATTTGGAATTTAATTTATAAAATTGGCTAGAGGAATTTATGCTGAATCGGACCTTTTCTTAAGTTATATTGAAAATTCTTGTGCTCTTCATGATGCAAAAATTATAAGATTTTCTTAAAATTATACCGATATTTTTATATAGGTTTTTTACGATTTTAACTGCCGATTCAGTGCTTAACACAGATCCAGTAGTACTTAATAAATGATAATATTTACAACAACTTTCCTTGTTGATTCAATAATGGCGAGTGTAGGGAGTTTTTGATAATAAATTATCATTATTTATCAATAATAATTTGAATATTGTATTGTGTGAAGGCGCATGTGTAACCGCAGTGATCCCATATTTCATTTATAATTCTGGCAGGTCACGAAGTTGATTCAACATTTATTCGGTGTCCTATTTAAGAAATTACCGTAAAACAAGTAAAAAGATAAATACAAATTTACTTAGAACTTTGACCATGGCGATAAGTTTATTTAGTATAAAACATAACCATTTCTTTTTTGAAAAATTGCTTATAAAATGTAACCTTATATTATATATTCACTTACCGCTTGTCGAAAGAGTAAAATATAGGAATATTATACACAAAACAAATATTGAAATAGTAAAATCCATCGCCATGAATTTCTTCCTGTTTCGTTATAAGGGTTTAGTGTATATGTTAATATTCATCTACAAACAAGGAAGTTATTTTAAATATCTTCGAATATAAAGTCTTGTATTGTGATAAAATATATAATCGCTTTATCTTCAAGCATATAGTCATGTGTTGTGATATATTATACAATCGCTTTATCGTCAAGCATATAGTCTTGTGTTGTGATATATTATACAATCGCTTTATCTTCAAGCATATAGTCTTGTATTGTGATTTATCATATGTTTACTAATAATATCACTATTTTTGTATGTGTGATAACTCGAATTTACACAAGTTGATATCAGCCCGAGTGATATCACACCCCTAGAAAAGTGATATCACACCCCTAGAAAAGTGATATCACACCCCTCATAAAATTCCGATAATGGCGGATTTTTAGTGTCGCTTCAGTTTGATACTGACTGTTTATGGTTAACACGATGAGCATGTGTGCAGTACATTCATATATCAGTTGTATTTAAATTAGTTTACACTGATTGTGCACGACGGCACTTGAAAATATAAACGATGCTGGCTTCAAGCTGAGACAAGTATGTCAAGACAAAAATGAGACATCAGTTCGAAGCGGAACTGTTCACCCGTACAAAATATCAATTAATAATATGTTGTCATCACTATCATCAATAAATAAACTTACAGAAGCCAAAAATTAAATCATTCCAGCTAGTAGCCAATTCGGTCCTGTACTTGTGCGGTGACGTTTCCCTGTCATCAGTGTAACATATCCAAAATATGATGCACCTGCCGGTTCAAAAACTCAGATTCCCTGTTGTCATCACGATCATGATTAATGACTGCATGACTGCAGATCTTAAAACTAATTTGAACAACCTTCACTTTTTAATGAAAAAAAAAAACAAATGCCTCTGTCCACGTCATGTTGGACGAATATGGCGACTGACTGACTGACCTAGTTGTTGGAAGATTGACGTCAGCGGTTGCTTAGGGTAACATTGACGTATGACGTATGCGGTAAAAATTATTTATGAGATCATGATAGATATAAAAATAAAATCCTGCTGACTGCTTAAAAATTTAATTATTATCAATTGTTAATTTTACTTCAAAGCAAACATATGATAAAAAGTTTATGATATGACCATTTTGATATCACACCCTTCATCAGCCCTCGAGTCCTGATATCAGCCCTCGGGCCTTCGGCCCTCTGGCTGATATCAGGACTCTCGAGCTGATAAAGGGTGTGATATCAAAATGGTCATATAATAATCTCTATATATTATACAATCGCTTGATCTTCAAGCATATAGTCTTGTGTTGTGATATATTATACAATCGCTTTATCTTCAATGCATATAGTCTTGTGTTGTGATATATTATACAATCGCTTTATCTTCAAGCATTTAGTCTTGTTTTGTGATATATTATACAATCGCTTGATCTTCAAGCATATAGTCTTGTGTTGTGATATATTATACAATCGCTTTATCTGCAAGCATATAGTCTTGTGTTGTGATATATTATCTTCAAGCATATAGTTTTGTGTTGTGATATATTATATAATCGCTTCATCTTCAAGCATATAGTCTTGTGTTGTGATATATTATCTTCAAGCATATAGTCTTGTGTTGTGATATATTATATAATCGCTTTATCTTCAAGCATATAGTCTTGTGTTGTGATTTATTATACAATCGCTTTATCTTCAAGCATATAGTCTTGTGTTGTGACATATTATCTTCAAGCATATAGTCTTGTGTTGTGATATATTTTACAATCGCTTTATCCTCAAGCATAATACAATCGCCTTATCTTCAAGCATAAAGTCTTGTATTGTAATACATTATACAATCGCTTTATCATCGAGCATGTAGTTTTGTGTTGTGATATATTATACAATCGCTATATCTTCAAGCATATAGTCTTGTGTTGTGATAAAGTATATAATCGCTTTATCTTCAAGCATATAGTCTTGTATTGTGATATATTATACAATCGCTTTATATTCAAGCATATAGTCTTGTGTTGTGATATATTATACAATCGCTTTATCTTCAAGCATATAGTCCTGTGTTGTGATATATTATCCAATCGCTTTATCGTCAAGCTTATAGTCTTGTGTTGTGATATATTATACAATCGCTTTATATTCAAGTATATAGTCTTGTGTTGTGATATATGATACAATCGTTTTATCTTCAAGCATAGAGTCCTGTGTTGTGATATATTATACAATCGCTTTATCGTCATGCATATAGTCTTGTGTTGTGATATATTAAATAATCGCGTTATTTTCAAGCATATAGTCTTGTGTTGTAATATATTATATACTCGCTTTATCTTCAAGCATATAGTCTTGTGTTGTGATATATTTTATAATCGCTTTATCCTCAAGTATTAAACAGTCGCTTGATCTTCAAGCATATAGTCTTGTGTTGTGATATATTATATAATCGCTTTATCTTCAAGCATATAGTCTTGTCTTGTGATATTTTATATAACCGCTTTATCTTTAAGCATATAGTTTTGTGTTGTGAAATATAACATATTGTTTTATCTTCAAGCATATAGTCTTGTGTTGTGATATATTATATAACCGCTTTATCTTCAAGCATATAGTCTTGTGTTGTGAAAAATAACATAACGCTTTATCTTCAAGCATATAGTCTTGTGTTGTGATATATTATACAATCGCTTTATCTTCAAGCATATAGTACTTGTGTTGTGATATATTATACAATCGCTTGATTTTCAAGCATATAGTCTTGTGTTGTGATTTATTATATAATCGCTTTATCTTCAAGCATATAGTCTTGTCTTGTGATATATTATATAACCGCTTTATCTTTAAGCATATAGTCTTGTGTTGTGAAATATAACATATCGCTTTATCTTCTCATATGTTGTTATTATCTTATACGACACCCTGTGTTAGGATTTAAACATGTTTTCTACTTCATGTTATTCTCCATCACTTTCATATAAGCCTGTGAAGCAATTTTTAAAGTCGAAGAGGGTTCTCGTCTTTCCACATTCACCATTTTTTTCCAGGTCTAGCTTTATTAGACTTTTCTTATATCATAAACTTAAAAAGTTCGTATCTGGTCGCCATTATAAGTCCCGACAAGCTCTTGGCTTGGCGAAAGAACAGTCACAACCGACTTCCAAGTCTTATGTCAGACCCGGCCGGGGTTCGAACCCACGACCATCCACTTACGAACAAGTACTCTACCAACTGAGCTACCACAGTGGTCATTTTAGAAATGAATTCAGAGATTGAAATTATGTATTTAAAACCGCGGGCAATACTTTTAAGTGATTTAATAATCATCTCTCTGTTTGAGTCGAATGTTTTTGTGGCACTCGCGAAAGGTTGTAATCTCAATCTCTATGACAAACATGATGACTTCAATTTTTCTGTTTCTAACTTTTCGGTTTCTTTGCAATAATATCCGTGCTTCTCGTGCGTATGGTGTATATGTTTCAGTTAATACGGTATGGTATAGCTTGTTCCCGCTACCAGGACTTTCTACAACGAAGCAAACAGCTTACAATTAAATCGTTGACTCAACTAGATAGCAAGCCTAGGTTAATACCTAATCATAATGTTTGCTTGCTAAGATTTTGCATTTACATTGAAAATGATCGTCAACAGTTCAATTGTTAAGTATTTACAGCCTAGTCCAAATGCATAATCATTTTCATAAAATAATCGATGTATTCAAACTGAAACACCAGATATTTAACAACGCATGATGGCAACTCATCAATTCAACGAAGGTTATAGCTGTTTAGCGGATCAGGAGCCGCAACTCTATATATTTGGATAGCATTATCGGCCATTTAATGTAGATGCCGTGATCGGAAAAGGTTTTTCCCAGATTAGAGGGTAAATGATGTTTGCCTTCCATAACTGAATGATATAATATCATAATGTTTTTTATGTTTGTTTGTTTGCTTGGTTTATTTATTTTTTTTTATAAAAACAATGTACACTCCCTTCCTATGGTATCGCGGGTTCTTTGGTATCGCAGGTATGTTTATTTTCTTTTCTTCCGTCACAAACAATGACACCTAGTGGATGGATAAACACCAAAGACATGTTCTACTACTCGATACTACTTTTGACGATAATGTTCACTTTTCTGGTATGTGTTGCATTTTTAACTGTTTTCATATAAAATAACAATTTCCTGCACCCCGTGGTATACAACTAGTCATATAAATACCTATAGATTCGTTAATTACAAATATTTTTTATAGACGCTGCCGGCTGGCTGACGTCTGATGTTTACATTGGTAATGATGTCACTAGAACACGTGATTTTTATATATGGAAGAACGCAGCTCGGTGATAAAAAGTATGGAAGCCCAAAGCTGCCATAACTTACAATTAAATTTTGTGCAAAATGTCGAAAAATATGGAAGAAAAACAATAATGAACAACAAGCACTCTGAAAATTATGAGTTTGAGTAATGAGAAGAAAATCTTTCGTAATTGAAAGTTATTCAACAAAATAAAATTTTTTTTTAAAAAGCATACAATTACAAACGCCATTACATTGTTTTAAAATAAAATACCTTATAAAAATTAAAATGCTTATGTAATACTTACATTATATATATATATATATATATATATATATATATATATATATATATATATATATATATATATATATATATATATATATATATATAAATAAATAAATAAATATATATATATATATATACATAAATATAATTTTGATATTATTATAAGTAGTATTAGTATTAGTATATTTTTATTTAATTATTATTGTTTTTCTTTGGTAATAGCTTTCCAGTGTAAAGCGTCATAAGTTGCAATATGACAGAGCCAACTTACAAAGGGCTTATGGTGCCACTATTAATGGTATGTCAGTATACAGAGCATCCAGGATGTTTGCAGTACCTGAGTCCACACTCAGATAAAGAACAAGGGGGAAAATAACATGTAACTCATAATTGGGTTTGACACAATATTGTCAATGGTGAAGAAAAATGTTCGTCAATCATTGGATATGGTTATAACAAGTTAAACATCCAGACATTAGCTAAAGATTATGCAAGTCACTGGGGATACCATTTAATCTTATAGTGCTATGAGCAATTTCTGGTTTTATGGATTCTTAAAAAGATGGACAGATCGTAAGGTTGTTAAACCCCAAAAAATTTTAATATCTAGAGCAAAATGCGCTTCCCGTGAGACCATGGAAAAGTATTATAAAGAACTGGCTACCATACTTACCAAAAACCAATTTGCATGGCAAACCAAGTCGTATTTTTAACATTGATGAAACGGACATCAGCACTGAATATTATCCACACAGAATTGTGTGATAGAGGTCCCAAACCACAAGTCATTGCTTCCATAAAGACTGCTGGGGTAAATGCAGTTGGCAATCATTTACCACCTTATAACATATTTCCTGGTAAGCGATGGAATCCAAAATTCCTGGTTCATTTGGTGAAATATCAGAGTATGGTTGGTCAAATACACAGGTTTTTGAGAGCTATATTACCAATCATTTTGCCAAGGTTGGAAAAGATCAAGATCGGGCATTACTTCTCTACGATGATCACAGGTCACACAACAACTTAACACTTACAAATAGGGCAAAGAAGAAAAATGCAATTCTTTTTGTACTTCCATCACATACTACTCACCTTACTCAACATTAAGATGTTGTTGTCTTTGGTCCATTTAAAGCCATGTATAACAAGGAATGCCATCTCTATCTTCAAAAAATGCCTGTGTTAACATTAGCAAATATAAAATTGCCCGACTCACCAAAAAAGCCATATACGAGAGCATTGTAAGCTGAAAATTAAATTTCTTCATATAGAAAAACTGGGATTTATCCTTTTTGTAACAAGGCCATAAACGACACACAAGTGGCACCATCAGTTATATATAAAAATGAAGTAGATCCACATCAATAGAAACAAGATAATGAAATATCTAATGATGAAGTTCAACAAGATGCTACATCTGTAAATACCAACAACATTGAAATTCAGCAACAGAATCCAGCAATATCAACATTTAGTTCCTGCTTGCCAACCAATTTCTTTGATTCAAAAACAGTCAGAGTAATTGTGAAAAAAAAACAAAGAAAAAAATTCAACCACCATTTTTAGCTGACAGTCTTTTGAAACAGAAAAACCAAAAAATAATTCAGTATTCAGACACAAAGAGAATACAGTAAAAAGCCAAGGTATGAAACATGAAATTGTTAATACAAAAAACAGGAAAAAGGAAAGAAGCGTAAAATAAATGAGGTGCAGGGAGAAGAAAGACCATCAACGTCTGTGTGTGTGGTGAATTGCAATCAAAGGAGATGAGAAACGGTATTGGATTAATAATTCCAATAAATTAACACTGAAGTTAGTGTGACATTTGTAACCATTGGACACATCTTATTTACTGTTTTCAAGTTCGTGTCATAAAGCTCCGTGATGAAATGGGGTGTCAACAATGTCAACTTGATTAGTCAAAAGTCTATTTTACTAGAATTTTAAACTGTAAATATGTTAATTCAGCGTTCAAAGATAATTGTTTCAATATATATTTTGACTATTTTGATTTTTGTGACTAAAACCTAAAACACTTTCCTGGCAAAGAAAACAGAAAACAATATTTTGTGAAATTACATATATATATATATATATATATATATATATATATATATATATATATATATATATATATATATATATATATATATAACTCCATATATAAATTTCTGGAAATACCGCAGTACCATAGTAATCTCCCCTTGATGACATATAGTAATGGCGGCGGATCATTTGATCGACGATTTTCACATTATTTATGGACATAACAATACATTTATTGTATGGATAATAGTTTAAATATGCGGAATAAGAAAACAAAATAAATATAACCAGGTACGTATCAGTTTCAATTTATTTCTGTTAATTTGTTACCATAGAACCCCGGTCTATAATGTGTATATCGACATCAGTGACCATACGGTAAAATCTTATATCATTCACTTCAACATATGATGTATTTTTTAAAGTTGTTGGTGTTCAATTATGAAGTCGACATTGAATGATGTAAATTTACAAGATAACGGATAAAATTGCCTTAAATATATATATTTATATTCTTTCAGATAAATCGTTATGTGACTTTAAATATGAAATACCTTAAACATAGGAAAGAAAAAGTACAAAACTGAAATAAACAGGACGAGAATGAACAATCCACATGTTTTTTTTAATAATAATTAAAATCAGAAACTTGTTTTATCAAGAAATAAACTATCGAGATCACAAAGTGTTTTAAATTTTTTTGTGTACCATTTAAAGTTAAAACTATATTATTAAAAATAATGCATATTTGCGTTATTCATACTCTGTGGGGATCTAATAGTTTTCAGGTGTGAGTTTTCGGGGTACCCAAGTTTCTTCTATCATAAAGAAATTGCTTCATCGAAAAATATAACTTTGGAGTTAAAAACCGTTGCCCCATTTTAACAAAAATACTATAATCACAGCCTTTAAGACAACTGTATTATTTAATCCAGTGTACGAGTTGGAGTTTTATGACGTTGTCCCCTTTTATCATTATGATATCTTGACTTGTGTTCGTTTCATTTACTCATATTTTTGTGTTCTTAATTTTTTCCATTGCCCAGCACATGTACGTATTTTAAACTATAAATTCCTTCGAATTCTGATTATTTCTGTTGCAAAAGTCAATTAAGATATATTCATGTGTTAGTGGCAACATTGATATGTTGTTTAATACATTCCATTATTTGACCAAAATGTTCTTAACACGAAGAGTTTTTAAATTGTAATTAAATTGTTAAACGTACCTTTATTTTATTGCATAATCTGTATTTTACACGGTTTTCGTGTATTATTTTTCAAAATGCCTTTAATATTAACAATAATTAAAGCATTTTTCTAAAAGGACCGTGAGATTGTTTTAATTAATTGATGTCACGATTTTGAAACAAATTACACAATAATACATGCTGTAGCAATAAATTAAATCAATATTGAGGTCATTAAAATTTTGATAATATGAACTAAAAAAGTAAACATGCAATTTTTGAAAAAAAAAGATTAATTTTAAATCAATAGTTGTTTCATATTGGTACACTTATTTTGCAATGAAGTGACAGTATGACGCAGTGCATAAATATCTGGCCCAATAACTGTTTAAATTGCTATACTCGTTGATCGTTGTTGACGTTGTAATGCTGTTTTACGATGCATCAGCATTATTCAGCTATTCGCTACAAAAGCATGACTTTGAATCTCTATAGTTTAGTCCATGTTTGCGTTTCATGTGCGAGTGTGTAGTATGTGCTTCCGTTTTTTAGCGCACACTCGGGGCGACTTTTTGTTAGGGTGCTTGTTCACCGAGTCAGTATACCGCTGACAAGCATGCCACTTAATATTTTCATTATTCTGGTATTGGGTTACCCAGTCGATACTGTATCCCCTAAAGCCGAGCGCCAGGAGAGGAATCGTTGACTGTTAATAGTATCAAATCCTGATTATTTAAATACAATCGGGTTATTGAAATCAAATAAACAACCATTCTCTACAAGTACATCTCATAATTTACGTTTGCCTGTTACAAACTGTAAATGTTATTTCTGTCCTATATCTGTATCTAAATATATAACAAATAGCTGCTAATTTTTGATGTGCCATATGTGCTTATTTCGGAAAACCATTACTCATTAGTGACAATAGGGGCCGAAAAGTTTCTGATATGTTGATCATTATATAGTAATAGTTCCAATATTTACCGCTACATGTATACCCATGCTCTATTTAAAGTAAGCCGTTTTTTAATTTGCTTGAATTGAATAACAAGTCACCGTTGAATAAAACAATAAAATGGAATAAGAAAGTGAAAATGAAAAAAGTTGTAAATTTTTCAAAAACGTCGTAATTTAGAACGACTATATTGGCCCTTACCCTAACTAAAGTAATAAATAATCAGTAAAAAAAATTTCCCTGAAGTCAAATCAAAATTAAATCAAGTATTTAAAATAGAAAACAAACTAGAAACGTTCATTATACAATTGGTATTAGTCGAAAAAGACCCTTCTTGTCTGGTACAGCATGACATATTAAAATTGTGAATTATTTATTTAAGTCTGTCACGTACATTGTGTTGACTTATATAAAATGATACAACTCATCAGAATACTTGAATGACATGTGAGTTATGGCCTTGGATCGTAATTGTAGTACGACTTTTACAAAATAAATTAGAAAAACATTATATAATTTTCCGGTTATGAAACATTTGCTCAAGTGTGAAGAACAAGCTTTCATACAATATATCATTAAAATACAAAATTCGGTATACGCATGCTTAACTTTATTTACAACATTTTGTATCCAGAGGTGTATTATTGATTTATTATCTTGAAGTGATTTTAAAAGAAAATATTTAAAAGACTAATTAAACACGCAATCTGTGATTGGCATATTGTCTAACATAACATTTATATATTTCATATATTTCAAGTTATAGGAAAAAATCAACTTAATCTTCTTGAACGTCTATTTGTTGTTGAATGAAATGATTATCCATATCTTACTTTTTTCTTTACTAAATTTCAATTATCTTATTAACAAGCTATATTTCATATTGAATCTTTTTTTTTTTTTTAGAAATTTGCGAAAACATATTTGCAGTTTGTTTAAATAATATTAAAATTTTCAAAAAAAAATTAAATTAAAAAAAATGTTTCAAGCTACACACACACCTTCTTAATAATAAACATTTGTTTGCATTCCGCGTGGCCTTATTTACAACCTGGTACGCAAGTGCAAGGTGTTTTAATATTCCAAATGTTGAAGTCAGGCTGTAGTCAAACGTGGAATTATATCAATTAAACTGAACAGTTTAATTAAGATATTTATTATGTTATTTCAAACATGCTTATATTTATAATAATCTTATGTCTTCAAGTTCAAAAATGTTTTAGCCATTTTTCCTTATACTAGTGTACGGACTATAATTTTTTCATTGAATAATAGCACATAAATTACCCTATATAGCTAGCTGCAGTGAATGCTGCTTAATTTGTATTGGATAGGGGTTGTAATTGCACATACGAAATACAAAAACAAATTTCACATTATTCATGTGTACAATAGAAAAAATAATACAGTCATTTTATGAAAATAGTTTTTTTTTGTAAACATTATTAAATTAGTCAAAACCAATCGTCTTGATCAAGATTGAAGAGTATCCGGTTTGGTTTGTTCGATTTGACGCTAATTGCAGATTGTAAAACGTACTTCATACCAGAGAAATTAATTAGACGTCCCTTGCAAGTAAAAGTGGCTGATAACAGAAAAACAATATGCATATCCTGCTAAATTGCAAGGTAGAAAAAAGAATTATTACACGGTTTTATATGTACATTGTCCATAATGAAATGTACAACAACAGTTCCAACAAAGTTTACCTGCATTCAAACTACCGATTAGCACCGTTCTAAACACACCACACCAAGCAGCACGTACTTGATTAGAACAAAACACCAAGCAGCACGTACTTGATTAGAACAAAACGAATATTACTCTCAGCTGGATACGGAATTGCATTTTTATTTTTTACATTTTTCTGTTGCTACTATCCAATTTGCTAACTTATCAACTTTTTCGTCATCTGAACAACAAAACAAAAAATTCATTCATTCATTTATTCTAATAATAATAATAATAATAATAATAATAATAATGATTATAGTTATAAGAAGAAGAAGAAGAAGAAGAAGACGACGACGACGAAAAAGAAGAAGAAAAAGAAAACAATTCAAAAAAGCAGTTTTAAAGTTTATAAGACAGATATTATTGATGAAGAAACAGTCGAAATCACCAACAGCTTCAAAATATTTGAATAAAAAATATAAGCTCGCATTTTTACTGACTGCGGAACAAAAGGCAAATCAAAAGTTATTTGTTAGACTTTTTAAAATTTCATATTAAAATTTGAGAAATCCTCTTGAATTTTTTAAAAATTAACAGCAATCGAGTATTTTGTTAACACAAATATACTCTCTATAAGCATTATTATACTCATCACTGCAACTTCGTGAATAAAGTTTTATATCTTCCCCTCTACTGCTAGCTTCGCAGTTTAAGGTTACATATAAATAAATTTTATTGCCTTGCGTCTGGTGCACATCACTGATTGGAACTTTATTTAAACTTTATTAAAACAAAAATATAAATAAAATTAAGTTGATTATAAATATTTTCTAAAAATGCTTTAGCTCCAATATTATTTACGCATTGAAATATATTGTTTTATGTTGCCACAAGAAAAGGGATATAGCATTGTGTTCAGTTGTTTGACGACGGCGACATCTTACTCAATGACATATTTTATCTTTTACTCTACAAAATAAGAAGCTTAAGACACAATAATTTTATGTCCAATGGTGCTTTTTAGAAATGTTAGAAGACCTAAACTATTCTACAGTCTAAAAAAAATGAAAAAATTGTAAGGAAAATACGCTTTATTTAACGAAAGCAAATAGAACTGTAATACTCAACAACAAACGAATTGAAGAAGAAGAAGAAGAAGAAGAAGAAGAAGAAGAAGAAGAAGAAAGAAGAGGAAGAAAAAAGAAAGAAAGAAAAGGCAATGGATAGAAAAAGAAATGCACATCAAGATTTCTGATGAAATGGAAACTCATCTGAGAAAAACTCCAAAACCAAGGTCATCACCAGCTTCATTGCCTAGATCATCACCAGCTTCATTGCCTAGATCATCACCAGGATCACTTACAAGGTCATCTCCACTTTCTGTTACTGTATCATCTCCAGGATCAGCACATCTTACACAATACAGATCGGAAATTTTTCAAATAGAGCATACACATAAAAGAACCACACTACTTACCAATAGTTAAACGATTGTCGACTTAAGGAAATGAACTGAAAACACAACAAAACAAACGAAATAGATTGTTGTCTTTATTAAAAGACCCGTATGACTTCCACATCCCGTCGTTTAACGCTTACACGATGGATGAAATACAAGGAAATATGTGATAGAGAGCTCTTGTAAAAGTTATATAAAAATTCTAAAACCCAACTTAAAAACACACTGTTAGACAAATGTTAATGATATTCCTTAGTATAACTGTATGTCAATGTTCCCATTTTGTAATCTTAATTTGAAAAGCAGATAAAAATTCAAAGTGACTGGCAAAATGTTTGATAACGATCGATTAAATTACATCACGTATTTACATGATGAAGACAACGGCATTTATTAAACCAAGATAAATATCTATAACTGGTGTTGATATCTCTATTGGTTTCGTTGTGAATAAAATGTAATGGTGATTTTCCTACCGGTGAAAAATATTTTATTTATACCGAGACGTCACCAGCTATACGTGTAGGTTGCAGAAATTTTTACCATTGTAGTATGCTTAGTACAATGTGCGTGGAGGAATTTTCAGCGTGGTACACTTACTTTGACTTGGGGAATCTTGTTAAGTTTCAACCAAGTGAACACGTCACTATCGTTTTTAAATGCCGACTGCTAGGCGAAAGAACAGTCATTTTCTATTTTGAATTCTTGGTAACACAAAGTCTGGTTTGGAACTCGGACCTCCGACATAAGGAGCGAACACTCTACCAACTGAGCTACAGTAGTGGTGAATCACCGGTGTGCACTTAAATAGTAATATAGCAACAACATCCTCTATACGTCAAAAGTCAAGAATTTTAAAATCACTAGTAAATATGCGTTTGTTTTTTATGTCTTTTCTTGTTTGGTTTTATGTTCTTTAACGTCCTATCAGCCGAGTCTCAACTCTTTGCGACGATAATTTTTTTCCTTATCCCTAAGGATTAATATTATAACAAGTTGTTTTGTTTATGTTTGTTTGCGTCAGATGGTCTGCTTTATACTAGCACGAATATAGCGGCATTAAGGTATAACCTCATCTACTAAGTACGCTGTATACAAGAATATCACTCCCCCAATTTTAAAAAATTGACACCGGGTGAAACAGTTGATTCTCTGTTCTTAATAGGACAAGCGCCGGGCTTGGAAGTATTATTTCAAACATATGTGTATGCCTTTCCCAAGTGAAGTCAGAACCCATGTCCTCCCGACTTTGAGGTGGACCATCAACCACAAAGCTTTCGATATATATATATATATATATATATATATATATATATGTTTGTTCTGGGTTGCGCTTGCTGTTGCTGTTTATATATTTTTCAGTAGCATATACTCTTGTAAATTTTTGAAACGCTTACAGGTATTATATTATTCGTATATTGTTGCTATCTTTTGTTGCTTGTTGCATAATGCCAGATCCAAGGTACTTAGTCGTTCCTTGTTAAATTATAACTTATAATGTTATATGCAAACTAATTATAATTGGTTGTGCCTTTCTCAAAAACCTGAATATAGTCTCATTTTCTTTAATTTTGAAACAGATTGTATTTGAATTCTTCTTTTTTCAAAATATATTACTTAAAGTAAAGACTGTGACTTATAATAAGATAAAAAGTACAGGATATATAGATACAAAGAATTTTGTAAAATACAAAAACTAAATGCAAGTCAAACCATCACCTTTTAAATATATTTTACCAGTTTTCACAGTAAAATTTAAGTTGACAAATTATTTAAGTAAAATTGAGTAAAAGGATTTCCTGGTTATAATTTTGATACTACAGGAAGTAGAAACTATGCAAGGAAGTATCGATACTCGATTATAAATTCATTATGCAGTGTACTTTATTAGTATCCAATAAAACTTAAAATATATGCATTCATAACAGTCCATTGAAAGAAAAAGATACAAAAGGTTTGTTAATTTTTTATTAAGATATTTTTTAAAGCAATCAGTTAATTATTTGAAAATATGTAAAAAGTTTATATAAAATTGATAATATATAATAATTAAATTTTCATGCTATTTAATTTTAATTTTATTCATTATCTTTAAAATTGTTATTTATCATTTGATTCATCTGTTGTTGTCATCATTTTCATTATCGTCATCATCATCATCATCATTATTATTATTATTATTATTTTCCGTTATTGTTTTAATAATAATAATAATAAATTGTTTTAGAAAATCTTTTACAAAATATGTATGTTTGGTACAAATTAATCATTCAGATGTTTACTAAGACAAAATTGGATTGGATCGTTGATACCCTTGTTGGTATTTACGCCATGCTTCACGTGTTAAAGCTGCATTAAGTTTTTTCAATTTTCTGAATTTTTTATTTTTATTTTTATTTTTATTTTTTATTTTCTAACAATATATTTTTTTAAAAAGAGATATTTTCTAACCTTGATCCGTGACATTCATTTTCTAAAATTTCATTTCTTTTAGCTGTAAATAAACGGAATCTTCTGACCGGTTCGTCAGCGTTTGACGATGGTAATTATGAGCTTGGAGCATGCGCACGGATGTACGGAAAACCCTATAATCGAAGGTGAAACATGACGGATTGCATTAATTGTCCTGATGAATTTGAAATGGTGTTATGTATCCCTTACTAAGTCACAAATGACAAATTCAACGAAGTTCTTCTGTGTTTAATTTATCGTAATTCACCGTTTTTATAGTTGTGTTTAAATGACCCGGGTTTTGATGACGTAAACATATGTTCTAATATTAAATCCCAAATGCTGCATCTCGCTTGGTAAATACTGTAATTTCTGTATTTATTCGAGCTTTTATCGTTGAACCAAATGTAACATTGTTCATTAGGAACATCATTAATTAGATTAATTAATTAGATTAGCACCGTTTTAACTTTTTCTTTGGAAAACTTAATGCAGCTTTAATAACAATGTGATTTTTTTAATAATAAAAAACCCAATACGTATTAAGCGCGAGCATGAATCATATCCGTTGCTTAAGTAACTTAATTCATTTCTTTCAAAAAGAAAAAAAAAAAAGACCCCGATTGCAGGGCGGTGTTTAGTTCGTAAGTCTTCAAACCCAGTCGATCAAAAGAAAAAAGGGATTTTCCTTGTCGTGGGCTTTAAGTGGCTTTGTTGGTCCCAGTACCATGGACTGAATGGTTTTTATGTGCAAAATTGCGGACATGTGTACTAGCTCTTATCATAACTAAACTGACTGCCACAATGTAAGTAAAAAGTCCTAACGGATGCTTAAACTTACTTTTCTTTATTCGAATTGTTTTACCAAATGGCAAAAGTTTGATTTTTTCTTCATCATTAATAATGATAATTACTTAATAATAATAATAATAATAATAAAAATAATAGTCATTAAGCTTTTCCTTTTTTGCCCAATCGTTTTGAGTTATTCATTGATTTTTGAGTTCATGTTATTATACTTATATGTTACTGTGTTTGAAAGAACAACTACCTGTATATACTTTTAAATTGTTCAAGTGTCTTTTGACATACTTTTAAAAAAGACGATATGTTTTATAATCTCGAGACATGAGGCCCAAAATGATATACATGTATATAATCAAAATCTGAAAACTTTTTCTTTTGGGTCAAAGATATATCATTATTCATATTACAACTTAGCACACTATACGAAAAAAATCTATAAAGAAACATTACATAAACACAGACATTTTTAATGCAGACCCTTTATGTAACCCCAAACTCATTGTCGGTTTTTACGTTTTCAATTTACAGTGCAGTAAATTAAATGAAAAGATAAAAAGTGCTCTATTTGATATGTTATATTGTATCCACAATAAAAAGTCATAAATAGGCTAAGTTTTGTGTTGTTAAAACAGAACATACCACGAAAGCTGTTATGTATTTTATTTAAGTTTAATTCTTATTTTAGATAAAGAAAGTGAAAAATTAGTTGATATAATGAAAAAATATAATGAAAGAAGTGTGTTACATGTGATTATAATCATTGCTTGTTATGTATTGTCAAAAGGTAAGTTCTGTTTTAATCTGTCCTTAGTACATGATGGCGTTTGTTAAAAACAGAATTGCATTCTTACCTAGTATCTTGTTTTCTATATACATTACCAGGAAAAAAAACATAAGTAACTTTCTTACAATCACATGGAGATTTAGCATTCAAATCCTATCTTGCAATCTGACTGAAAACGTTTATGGACAATATGTATATATTTATCGCAAACTTTCTGAAGTTAAGTAAAGGGATAGACGAGAAATATCTTATCAACTTTAAATTATCCATAGTGAATGCTTTATTCGGTTTAAGAATCCGACAAAGTGCATTATAAGTCATTACGATTACTACTAATCCTACCTAAGGCTAAGGGCCAATCTGTAAATTTGTTGGGCAGATGGAAAGTTTGAAGGTAAATGTGTTCAAATACGATATAAATTGGCATTATATATATATATATATATATATATATATATATATATATATATATATATATATATATATATATATATATATATATATATATATTGATATATTGTTTTTAAGGTGTAGTCGGAGTAGATACGATTCAGGTTATAGTATGTGAACACAACTCAACAGATTTGAACTGTTTGACTGGATACATTAAAATCTTGTCGGCCAATTACGGAAGAAAAGACAAAACAACATGTCCACACAAGTCTATATCTGACACAGATTGTCACGCTAATTCCTCGTTGGAGAAAGTCACAAATTTATGTAGTAATAAAACATCTTGTAAAATTAATGCAACTAATGATGTTTTTGGTGATCCATGTAAAAACACTTTCAAATACTTGAACTTAACATATGAATGCATTTTAGGTAAGATTCTATAATCTTATTAATTTTTTTTTAAATACATAAATTTTGATAAATGATTTGGAAAGAAATATGTACTTTCATTACATAATGATGATCACGTTTTAATTTATTCAAACTTTTACATAAATATTTCTATGAAAGTTCTAGTATATATATATATATATATATATATATATATATATATATATATATATATATATATATATATAATCTTTAAACTTCTGTTTAACACTTGTTTCATCACTCAGTCCCTCAATGACTGATGACTCAAAGGATTAGATATAAAAAACATATTGGTCATACTTATGAATGGAATCCTGTTGCTGTTTTAAGTATTACTTTATTAATAGACTAGATATCAGTTCCTAACATTATTACTGTTTTACATCATCCGGCTCGATGATTATTGTTTTTATTTTAGTACTCTAATTTAACATATTTACATTGCTACTTTACCTATCTTTGCACTTAATCTATTACAAAGTAGATATTTAAGGTATGATGTTCAATTTTTTTAAACAATTTTTTAACTTTTCGTTTGCTATTTTAGTTTTCCAATTTATTGTATAGTTGATAATTATATTTGTTTTAGATGTTACCACGTCAGTTGCTAAACGTGTAAATACAGATACAGGTAAAATGACACAATAATATATTAAAATTTTAATGGCTTTTTATACCTCACTCTACTGTTTACCATTGCGTCTTTGGCATCTATCGTAAACATTATAGCAATAATGCGTTTCTTTCAAAATATTTTTTCTTTTTAATAAATCTCAGTATTGTCATATAATAAGACTTACAGTAATAATAATAGAAGTAATACAAGAATAAAACGTGATTGTTTCTGGATCTTTGTTCTGGTATTTCATGTTGGTGTTCCTACAGGTCTGTTGTGTATTGTGTGTTTGTATACCTGCCAGGGTGAGTTGACTCACCTGTGGTCATGTGTGTATATCTGCTACATGTTGGTGTCTGTGTGTATGCGTGTAGGTGGATGTGTGTGTATTAAGGCTCATAACAACCACCTTATATACTCTTCTGTTACATAACAGAAGAGAAGATCATGACCGAACCTTTGACCAAATATTATGATTTGTACAGGTTAATTAGACAAGGTGCATACATCATGCAATTGCCAACGGTAAGTTACCAAATAGTTGCCTGCAGGCTGTACAAGGTTGTCTGACCATTTACATGAGGATAACTTGAGTAATGAACCTAATGTTATTAATATAGTTTTGAAATACCAGAATATATTTGGTTAAATTTCTATATGATTTCTATTACCATTACAGTATTTATTAAAATTGATTTAATACAACTTAAAACTAATAAATCTAGTCGTATAATGTCAACACTAGGTGCATAATTATTTCATATAATAAATTCATCTTGAAAAAAGTGAGAGTTTGGCATCTTCTGTTGTAAAATGAAATAAAAGCGATTAACCCAATCGCATTTGACCAGTTAAGCGTTTCAGGCTTCTTGAATATATTTTGGACAGGATGGTTATGTTGTCAATTGCAATTGACAACAATTGTTGTCAGAAGATGGTAAAAATGTACAAACAAACCTGTTAGATAAGCCTAGTGATTTTTCACCTGTTTGTTCGTTAATCACCTTTAGTATATTACTTTATACCTGAATAGAAAAGTAGAAAAACGTACTTTTTTAAAGAACGATCAAGTATCAATTGTAAATGACATGTTGCATAGGTAAATTTTTTAAAAATTACATTTACTCGTTGGTGAACTAAAAGATACTTTGATTGCTTTATGCAACAAATCAAAATTTTATTTTTAAATCAAACTATTACAATATGCGTCTTAATTATTACCATTTTGTAGAAAATTTATCTGGCGAAAATGTTCATATTTTTAATGTTAATTTACATATTTTAAATATTTATACCAAGATTTAAAATTAAATTAAATATTGTTTACATTTTTAGTTGAAGTAATTATTCACACACCATTTTTAGAACTTGCATAATGTTTACAAAAATAAATAAATAAATAAATAAGAATATATATATATATATATACTAATATATATAACTGATAAGATTTTGACATCTGTTGTAGAGAAATGGATAGCTGTGACAGTTTCAATATTTGTTCTGATAATAATCATAGTGGTATTAGTGCTTTTGTGGAAAAGGTAAGTGTTTCCCAGCTTTTTATTGATTTTATATTCCTGAAGTGTATATCAAAAACTAACCGAGTTAGTTGTATTTAGGGAAACAGAATTTAAATCATGTTTTTATAGAGTTTATAAAAACGTTTTTCAAAAAAAAAAAAAAAAAAGAATAAGAAATGTAGCGTTTTAAGATCCGGTCAAATTACGAACTTTATGTATTGGCTTTCAATTTAAATAAAAAAACTCATCAGCTAAATGCAAGGTCATTCATAAACACGTGTTATACTATTATACAGAGACAATATGATATAATTTACCTTTTTAATCGATTATAAATGAACAATTATTTAAAAAGTTGATAAAGATGAATAAAATTTCAATGATACATTTTTAGATTTGAAAAAAACTTTGATACAAAGGATAAAAGAGAAATACAATAAATGTCAAATTTTCTACCAAAAACAAGAGGTAACCAAAGTCATCTCGTTAGCAACGAGACATCATTCTGTGATTTAAAAATAGCGTCACTGTTTCACTGCCCTTTATAATATTTTATAATAATTTTGCGTTCAATTTTAGGAAGAAATTTGGCAATTGTTTCCAAATACTCAAAAAGAAACAAGAGCAGAAATCATTCCATAATCCCGCTTATGATGACGGAAGACGTGTGAATTCAACCAAGCACATTTATTATAACGAAGTGGGGCTACAAAAACAAAACATCAGAACTAGCAATATCAACAATGATGGACAAAATCAGTATGACCTAGCCAAATCTTATACCGATGGAAAATTAAACATAGATGACTCATACAGTTATCCAACTGTGATAATTGGCGATGCTGTGACTGAATCAAAAACTCCATTTCCGAAGGATTCCGTAAAAAGCGAATCGGAACAAACAGAATACATAGAAGCTAAGTTTGGACAGTATGACTATTTAGGAAGTACAGATGTTAGAAGAGACACTAGTGGGAAAGAGTATAATATGTATTCTCACACTTTACCAGGAAATGAAAATCTCAAAGACGACACCTATGATAAAGCCGGGAGTATCAATGATCAACGCGATATTGATCCCTGTAATACGTATAGCCACACAAACTTATCCTAAAATTTTTATTGTTTTACACTACAATCGATAATGTAAAAATTAACAATTAAACAACAACGCTTAAAACCTCTATTTTACAGCATCATTATTTATCCAAACGAATAACTTTGCTTAAAACTCCAAACACCAGAAATGCAAACAGCCTAAGACAGTTGAACTAAAGATTAGTCATAGCAGTTGTCGTTTAACAGTGAATCTACATGCACACACCTGAGGAAACGTACATCTTGGTACCAACAATCAGAGAACTTTTCATTTTCGTTTCAGGATTGGGATTTGATCATGGACTTGTATATCAAAATTTAACTTTACAATTAAAATTAAAACCTTCCCAAAAATAACCCCCGAACTTTTCTTTCCTCGTACATTTAACCAGACATCTGAACCAAAATGTCAAATTTTTTTTTTACAATAATTGCTATTTCTTGACATTATATTTAAACAACAAAATAACACTTTAAAATCCAATATCAAGCTTTTAAAACTTGCAATTTAAAACCTCTAACTTTAACCAGAGTAGTGATGCCGGATGTTCTGGGAGGGTAAGTAACTCTAGTCTAACATGCGTAACCGCCACATGTAATAAAGTTTTTAGGGCCTTGAAAGGCTATGCTGAAAGCAGCTTGTTTCATCGTTTTAAGTACTCGTATTGGAATAAATCTGTACCATAAAAACAGGGGCAGTAAAAATATTGCATAAAAAAAAATTAAATTTGGAAAAAGAAAAGTAAAGTTATCAAGTCTTGTTTATATGAAATCTTTCATCGTTTGATAAATCGATAAATATTTCAAATACTTCTCAGCACGATTTAGGAGATCTTTAGATTTGTCGCCTTAATTGTTAAAAAATAAAATTTGTTGAAATTGCAGTACGTCTTGTTAGCGCTTCTTTCTCAATTTTGTTGTACAATTACAGTTACAATTTTCTTTTTTTAAATTAAGCTGTTAAATTGTTTTAGAAGGTTTTGAAATATATTTTATTCAGTAATTTTTAAGATCTTGAAACATTATTTTACAATGAAAATGAAATATGATTCTAACATTGAAAGGTCGATTTAATTCGCCGTTTGTAGTTATGTATATCATAACTAGTTGCACAACCAGACATTTTTCCTGTTTTTTTAAGATCGTGATTTACAACAGATTCAAAGTATAATTTGTATTTTATGGACTACAAAAGTTAATTTCCAAATGTTTGGTTTATGTTTTTTATCTTTCAAACCTTTAGGTCTTAGTGTCACTGATGAGGAATGAATTTCCGAAATGTGCACATCTGGCACATCCAAATTTAACTGGTATTTGTATTATATATTTACTACCCCTGAGCGGGTACCGCTGCTGGTGTTGTAAAACTCCCCGAGGGTATCCATAACTCAGTAGACAGTACTTTGTGCTGTCAGAAAAAATATCATTTAGCAAAATTTTCAGTCTTCAAAAATTTGAAATTAATTTAAAACTAACGTTTGTTCCCTCATAGACGGCAATACTTAGCTGGATTTGGATTTATATAATTTTGAGACTTAAGATTCATTATTCGTCTAAAATTTGAAATTAATCTAAAACTAAGGTTTGTTCCCTCATGCACAGCATTCCTTAGCTGGATTTGGATTTATATAATTTTGAAACTTTAGACTCATAATTTTCAACTGTTTGGCTTATATTTTTTATGTATCAAACTTTTCGGTCTTAGTGTCACTGATGAGGAATGAATTTCTGAAATGTGCACATCTGGCACATCAAAATTTAACTGGTATTTGTATTATATATTTTCAACTGTTTGGCTTATGTTTTTTATCTATCAAACTTTTCGGTCCTAGTGTCACTGATGAGGAATGAATTTCCAAAATGTGCAAATCTGGCACATCAAAATTTAACTTGAATTTGTATTATATAAATACGACATCAAGACAAATAAACAACTTTCAATTTTTATATTCATATTGTCTATAGTTACGAGATGACGCTTGACGTTCTGACGGAAATGTTCGATTTTTAATGTTTAATTACAAATAACTTCTTTACATATGGATACGAATGCAAGACGAGAAGAGTAAGCTAAACTGGTTTATCATTATTGAATATCCAAATTAGCCTGTGTATGCATTGTAGGTGAACAATATATACAAAATATGTATATATACATGTTTTGGGGAATAAGTTTCCCTAACCTGTCAGTGAAATAGATCGCCGTTTCAGTCAACTAAAGATATATATATATATATATATATATATATATATATATATATATATATATATATATATATATATATATATATATATATTCCGATTAAGCTTATGTAGGTTTAAAGTCCTTAAGCGAAATCAGAGACCTTTATCTTTTTGAACGTTGCACCGTTTTAGTAACTGATCTCAAGATAAACTTAGATGTCAAATATTAGTTGTAATAAATGCTCTTTCAAATATACAAATTACATGTTTACTGGTGGTCCATTTACTGATAGGGGAAATTTGTATATAAATAAGGATAGCAATCATAGCAAAAATCCTTGGTTCGAACCTTTTTATGCTTTCGAAGCCCATGGTATAAAAAAAGGTTAATACCATACATACTAATTACAAAGCTTACTTTATAGCTCTTGTTGTTGGTATCAAAGTCTTGTCAGAAAACATTTTTATTAAACAGTTTTTATATTGAAATCTCTAAATAATTGAACAACCAAAAATACATAATGTTTAATGTTGTCCATTTACTTATAGAAGAGAAATATGTAGGTAAAAAGGGATAGCAATCATTGCAAATAATACTTGGTTCGAACTTTTTTATGCTTTAAGAGTATATGTAATATGAAAAGGTTAATACTATGCACATACTATTGAGAAAGCTTACTCTATAGCACTTGTTGTTAGTATCAATATCCTGTCAGAAAACACTTGTAGGTAAATAGTTTTTTATAATATATTTCCAAATAATTGAACCAAAATATCATGCATAAAGATTTTGTTTCTTGTCGTCATTGGGCACTTTGAAGTCTACCTATTTTTTAGAATTGAAGTAGATTATTTTTTCGACACTCTAAAAGCACAAAATTAGTGAAAAAGTTATTAATCATGATTATCAAATCTGCAATTTTTTGTTTTGGTGAATTTTGTTTAATTGTTCCTGATCAGAAAATTTTTTTATGAGGCTATGTACACAATATTTAGCAAGATAAAAAAAGCAAACTAACACTTTCGAATTATCCGGCTGAACTTTTGAATTTAATTATTGGTTAAGATCACATGGTTAATTAGCGTGATAATTAAAAAAATTGTTAGTTTGTGTTATCTCAGCTTGTTGCATATTGTGTATACAGCTCAATATTTGAAACGTTTGATAATTAATGTCATATATGTGGGTATTATGGGTATTATTTCAAGTTGCAATTAAAACACTTTGTAAAATTTGTAAGGGCTTATATAGAAACGCAGTTTTAGTATCATTTTTACTCTAAAAGTTTTTAATGTTTTTGTCTTTTCGTTTCATAAAAGTACAATTTAAAAATTTGATTCGGAATTTGCTGAACCAAAATACTATAAAAACTAAATTCAAAAATTTGATGGATAATTATACTTTAATATATGTTTTCATAATGTTACGAACGTATAACATACAATACATAAGTATTGATTTTCATATAAAAGAAAAAACAATTGGCACAAATCACATTACCTACACAATACCACAATATTTACCACTTACAGATGTATAGCTTTATATCGCGCAAAAATATTTTCAAAAGTAACCAAAATACTAAACTTTGATATACAAGTAATTGTCCTATCTTCATTAAAACCAATGAAATTTATCCTAAAATTTGAGCCAATCACATTAATTTTAGTTGTTTTTCTAAAAGTCTGTAATATAAACATTCCTTCATTTAAAGTACCTAACAATTCTTTGATGTAATCTGATCTAAAAAAAAAATAAATAATAATAAAATGTAATTCAATAAATTTTTTGAGACGAAATATGAAGTCTTTGAGTGAATCATACTTTTTTATATTAATTCGATTAAAACTAAGATCAAAAATAATAAATTCGTCCGAATGTCACTGTACATATTTGTAACTATTTTTACACAATTCAGAATTTTAAATACCAAACACTTCATCGTTATCTGTATCATTTTTAATTTATATTTTGTAAAAAGTCTATGGTATGCATTTCTTTGTTTAGTTGTTCAGATAACGATCTTTATAAGTAAAACATTTAAAAGTTGTTCAAATGCTTGACAAAAACATATTTGCTGTTCTTTAAATGGACAAATTACGTTGCTTATACACTTTTACTTATATACTGTACTTATATATATATATACTAAAATACACAAAAACAAATTGTCCCGATATCAAAATGTTATATGTAAAATACATAATATATATTTTAATTTACAAATATAGTTTTTAAAAAATATATGAAATAAGTATTGCAGTAATATGGTTAACGTGATACAAAACGAGTTAACTAAATGCAAATGCATAAGCACAATTTTTTTCTAACAAAACACAGATGAAAAATATTTAAAAAATTAAATTGTGCACACAAATTGAAATTTGCACAAAAAACTTACAAAATTACAAAATGTATAAAAGACATGAATTTGTTACTGAAATGTCTTTGCAATAGCTTCATGTAGAAAAAAAATTTACATGGTCGGTATTTATTTCTTTATATTACTATGAGGCAATTGCCAATGTGAGATCTTTCTTTATTACAAGCATTAGGTCATTAAATACCCCGAATTTTAATTTTGTTTAGGTTGCCATAAAATATCGCGCAATTGATGTTCAACTAAACTGTCACAAATTGGAAAATGTTTATTGAGCCATTATGAATAGAACAAAAGAAAAATATCGTTTTTTCGAAAGAAAGATTTAAACTCTTGAATACTTCCAATACAGTGTAAGTATTAAAATGTTATGTAACCCCAAAAATTTAAACAACACTACAAATAGAACGAGTCACAACAATAAACGTTAAACAAGAAATAATTATTATCTTAAAATATTTATTATATTTGAACATGACGATTTATGAAAATAAAACTATTGGCAAATATTTTTGTATAACGCCAAATAAAAATAAAAACAAATCAAGCTACTTAATCAAAAATCTTTCCTGAAATACTCAAAACAAATTGTCACAATATTAAAATGTTATATGTAAAATACATATTATATATTCAAGTTTACAACATATAGTTTAAAAAATATATATAATAATTGTTGCAGTATTACTGTTTAACGTGATATAAAACGAGTTAAATAAATGGAAATGTATAAGCACATTTTTTTCTAAAAAAACACAGATGACAATTATTTATGAATTGAAATTTTGCACTCAAATTCAAATTTACACAGATAACTTTATAAAACATGACAAAATGCACAGTGGACATGAATTTTTTTACTGAATTGTTTTGGCATTAGCTTCAAACAAACAATACAAACAATAAAACAGTAAATACAAACAAAAGAAAAAATATTTTTAAAAAAGTAATTCTATATTATCGGTATGTTTATTTCATTACATTGCTATAAATTGCCAAAATAAAATCTTTTATTTCGAGCATTAGGTCATTAGATAACGCGAAATTTGACTTTTGTAGGTTGACATAAAATATCGCGCAATTGAAGTTCAACCAATCTGTCACATATTGGAAACAGTTTATGGAGACAATATAATTATCATATTAAAAAAGCAACTTGTCAAAATAAAGATTTAAACCCCTGAATTCTCCTAATAAATATTGAAATGTTATGTAAAACACCAAAATGTCAACAACACTGTACAAGTAGATCGAGTCACAACAATAAATATTTGCTGGTCCTTAAACGGACAAATCATGTTGCTAATACATATTCACACACACACACACACACACACACACACACACACACACACACACACACATATATATATATATATATATATATATATATTAAATATATGTTAAAATACACAAAAACAAATTGCCCTAAAATTAAAATGTTATATGTTAAATACATATTTTATATTTAAATTTAGATTAAAATGTATAATTTATTATAGATTAAAAACATATTAAATTAGTATTGTAATATAACGTTTAACGTGATAAAAATGAGTTAGATCAAAGTATATGTATGAGCAAAATTCCTTTGTAACATAACACAGATTAGAAGATTTAAACGTTCAATTTTGCACCTTGATTCAAATTTACACGGACAACTTTGTAATAAACAACAAACTGCATAGAAGACGGTAATTGCTGCTGATTTGTTTTTGCCATAGAATTATAATAATAATCTAATAATAATAATTTGACATGATCGCTATATTTTCCCGTTTTATTACTAGGAACTTATTCCCATTCTGAAATTGTTTCATTTTAAGCATTGGGTTATTAATTGTTTTTAGGTTGAGGTAAAATGTCGCGCGGTTAAGTTCAACTAAACTGACAAATGTTGTAAGAATAGCACAAGAGAAAAATATCGTTTTGCCGAAAGAAACATTCAAACTCCTTAGTACTTCAGTAAGTATTAAAATGTTATGTAAACCCGGAAATGTGTACAGTAATGTACAAATAGATCCAGACAAAGCAAAAAACGTTAAATAACAAATGATAATTATTTTTTAACTTTTCATTATTTATTTTAACATGTCCATTTATGGAAGTGAAACAACCGGCAATATTTTCAGATACCGAATTAAGATAAAAAAAAAATCAAGCTCATTAATCAAAATTTACTATTGTTATTAGATATCATTGAAAATTTTAATTTTCCCAAATGTAAAGCATGTGATTTATTAAATTGCCGCCTGAAATGTCACTCAATATTAACATGCATTGTATCAATCTTTTAAAGTTTTATAATAGTGGTTATACATTTTACAATATATGTTTACTATCAGGGTGCAACATTTACTATTAGAAGCACTCTTGTATATTTTATTATATGTCTGATCCCTATAACAGCCGGTTTTTAATCCATTGGAGCAGTCTTATCCTTTTTTTTCTGTATAACCTGAAATGTTATTAAGAACGCATTTAAGAATTACTTTATTGATAAAAGTAGTAAGATGTTCAGCTTAAACGGACTATAATATATACAATGTTGTTATAACGAGTACATTTGTTAAATACATAAACAATGTCTTATTCAGAAGAATATTTTTGTATGTCAAGTTACATTTTCTGACTAACTTGTACCGTGTTTTTTTCGTGTGTAAGATTTATTTATTTCATTTAAGGTGGTAAAATACGCATTGGAATAGATATGTTAAAACCACATCGATAAAACATGTTTTAATTATTGATAAATAAATACAGACTTTAATGTCTATATTGGTATATTTTAAAATCCGAAATACATTGACAAAAGACTGGTTTTGGAAGGAATAACTGATTACACATCACCGTCCTTTTAAAGTTTAAGTGTTTACAGTTTTCAAATTGTTTAAGTGATTGGGATACAGACTTTTTTTATTTTTACAACTTTTAATATCAGTGTATTTTGCCATGAGAAACTGTAAAATTGCTGATCTAAAAAGTAACTAACATAATTGCATTTGACGTTATGTTTTCTAAAGCCATCTTTAAAATAGATTTACTGTTACATTTTGATAAAGCATACCTTTATTCCAATTAAAAATCATTTTAATCTGCGTATGTTGGTTCTTTTGATGTCGATGGATCTAAAACAGCCTCAACTGTTTCCTTATTTTGGGAATTAAGTTTCTCTAATCTGTCTGTGAAATTGGTCGCCGTTTCATTCCACTAAAGATATATATATATATATATATATATATATATTATAAAAGAGGTACGTACTGTTTTGTTACACACACACACACACACACACACACACACACACACACACACACACTTCGAATGTATTTTCAAATAATAACGAGTGGCAGTTTTCTGGAAATGATATTTTAATTGTTTCACTGTATGAATATTATTTTCCTTATATTTGAAATACCTAGGTTTTTTAATGAAGGTATAATAATATTAATTATAATCACAATAATAATAATAATAATAATGAATTATTAATTTACTGTTTTATAAAATGTTTATTAATTCTAAAAAAATATGGAATACATTTATTATCCGTTATCTTTTTCAAAAGAAAAATCAATGATAATTTATCTTTTATTTCTATTGTTAATATTTCTAAAAATTTGTGAAATATAGATATACAATGTTATGACAAAACCACAATATGCATCGCTGTACCTTCATATCTGTATCATTCCTTGGTTGATTACATGTCTTTTTCTTCTGCAACTGACATTATTAAAAAGGTATAGCATTATGAGGCCGTACTTCAATATTGAAACCGAGAACATAAAAATGCAACAGATTTACAATTAACCTTTTATTCTATTGTTTAAATATTTTACATCCGAAATTGTGAAACATTTAAGGATTGGTTATCAATTTTTTTCAAAGTTATTGAAGTATAACTACACGCTTTTATACAAAATTTGTTTTCTGTCATCGTCGTGTTATACTTCAATAACTTTGCAAAAATGGAAAAGCAATCCTTATAATTACAAAAAAAGAGTCTCTTTATTAAAATGTTTGATATCACTATCGAAACATCGAACTTATTTGTGTACAGTAGCACATTAATACAATGTGACATTATTTACGTTTGCTATGACGTATTTGGATATCCGCCAAATGAGGTAAACGTGTTACTTACGGCATCACACAAAGTAGGCAAACAAACAGTTTTAACGAAAAATAAAAGACACTGTGATTCAAGAAGGTTTGGTGTTTTATCACGAATTTTAAAAGTTGTAACGTTGTTTTGAAAAGAAAATGTGTAATTTAAGTAACCGCGGAAAACAGCAAAATTAGTTCGGCAAAAGTGCAAATTTTACAAAAATACAGGCGTTAAAAATAACGCCATATAGAATACATTGACCAATCAAAACACACTAAATCAGAATCCTGTGCAGTCTGTTAATATACGTATGCCTTTACATAATAATAATAATAACAATAATAATAATAATAATTATAATAACTAGAGATTGTAACTTGGATACCAGTTACGTATAATTCCCCACCATCCATACTCTATATATTGTCTAAAATATACAGCTGCTGATGGACTTATCTCGTGATGGATCGATAGTATCCATTACTAATAATCGAAAGCTGATTAAAAGAGAGGGCGGAAGACAAATGAATTTAATGCTTACATCAAATTGTACAATTATAATTCGAGTCGTAATATTCACGTTCATTCCCTCATACCCCACCGTTGCAACAACGTATTTTGTCAAAAAAAAAAAAAATTAACGCGGAAGTCAAGAAATATGCAATATGCATGTATAAAATAATCGAAATGTATGTAAATTTTACAAGGTCAATAGATCGAAAACCATGCGTTCTATCTTCTGACAATTGCCTTATCCATACATTTGGCAATTAAAATCCGCTGGTGTATTGTGATTGGAGAAGTATTCAACTTTGATTGATAGCAAATCTGTTTCACGAACTGTGAGACGTTAGACCAACAAATTTAATTGACGTGTGTCATGACTGTGAAATAGCCATTACCTACATATTAATGGATAATTGACAAAGAGATTGAAGCAATTATACTGATCAAAACGTGTAAAAATGCTATTAAATTTGTTGTCAATTCTTTGAACGAGAATTTAATCCTGTAAACTTGCCTTTAGAAATGAAATCCAGTACGCCAGTAGATAGTGTTTCTTGACTGAGGGTGGGTGTTAAGAACTTCTAGTTTCCCACCCCACCCTCTCATGAAAACGATTTCCTGGAGGTTTTTTATCACTCTTTTCAAAAGTCCACAATGAACAAGAAAATGTACAGATAAGTGGAATGGATTTTAACTATTGAAAAGCTAAACATTTACAAAGCACAACCCAGCACCACCCACAGTTGGAAATGATCTTAGGTGCCCTTGACCAATATCATTCAATTCACATTTTCATAAGGAACCAGAAAATACATAATTAGAGGTGAGGATCTCAATCGTGTAAGATTTACTTAGCACCACCAAGCCCTAACAGACTGTAGAACTAGGTGTCGTTTCTTAGTATCATTCTTTTCATTCTATCATTAGGAACCAGAAAATCTATAGTTTAGTGGCGGGGATCTCGACAGTTCAAAAGTAATGACAAAGCCCTAACGAGTATCAACCCTTAGTTGTAACCAAGGGAAAACTATATTATATGAATTGAATCGCCTTGAATGCTGATCATATATATATATATATATATATATATATATATATATATATATATATATATATATATATATATATATATATATGGTTTAATAGTACACAGCAAAGTTGTTAAAGGAAAAATTGATGATTTTGTTCTGAAGGCCCCACTCTCTTGAGCCTCCCCCATTGAATATCCATGGATGTAAAAACTTTAATGGAACAGCTATAGTTTGGAATGAGATTGAATGATGCGTTGAACTTGTTTGACAACGTTTGATGTATTTTAAACTATTTTATACATATTAACTGAGAATTTATTTAAAACAAATTATGCAAGAAGAGGTTAGTTACTTAACTTACATGTAGCTCATTAACACTGATTTATTTTTGTTTAGTGCTTAACTTTATACATTAATTCAGATTACCCATTTTTATCGGGCACTCATATGCTCATATATATGGGAAGCTGAAGAAGAAAGAAGAAGATTCTGTAAGAGTTAACTCTCTTTGTATGTATTGGACAGAAAGATTTTTTGATTTGAATTACGCAATTCGCATCCACTGACCGTCGAGATAGAAAAAATCTTGATCGTCTTAGGGGCATCTACAATGATAGCAGATTGTTGGTGCCAATTGTCATCAAAACCCTTCATACCATCTCTGAGATGTGCTCTGAACAATTTTTTATAGGAATAATAATAATATTAATAATAATAAAAATAATAAAAAGAAGAAGAAGAAGAAGAAGAAGAAGAAGAAAAAGAAGAAGAAACAGAACGAAAACAATATGATTCCCCACCTTTGGGTGGGGAATCATAATAATAATAATAATAATAATAATAATAATAATAATAATAATAATAAAAGTAATTATAATGATACCAAACTGGATTTTCGGATCAAATATACATAATTTCTTTAACAGTACGGTAAATTTTTATTGTAAGTCAACTTTTCCAATAAAAAATCAATTGAAATTTATCTTTTTTTCTTTTGTTAATTATTAAATATACATTTAAAATAATACAAAAATTACAATGTGCATTATCTTACCTTTTTATTTATGTCATTTCTAGTGCTATTTCTTGATTGATTACGTGTTCTCCTCTCCTGTAGCTGAAATAATCAAAAAGGTATAGGGTTATGATTTAATCTAGAAAATAACAAATGAAGACATATATATATATATATATATATATATATATATATATATATATATATATATATATATATATATATATATATATATATATAATTTTTTAAATATACTTATATATATATATAAAACATACCAGTCCTTGTCCATATCACAAACCCAAAAGGAAAGTAAAAACTTTGCAAACTGGCAAAATATGTTATGCACGTAAACTTCCATCAAGGAAGTGAGACCAGGGTGCACCGGAAGGGTAAGCACATCCTGTCTAGCTAGCTACACCCGTCACGTGCAAGTCAATTTTGAGAATGAAAGGAACAACGAACTATGGTAAGTCAAATATATATATATATATATATATATATATATATATATATATATATATATATATATATATCAATAAATAAAAATTTTACATGACAAGTTCTTAAAAAACATTTGTATTGTCACTAGCGCTTTCATGTCTTACGACAATCTTCAGGTGAGTATGAATTCTTTTGAATGACAACGAGTTTTACTACGTAAATTAATTATAACGTCATCGATACAAAGGGGAGATAATAAACGTCACTGGTAAAATCGGAGGTAGTTAACTGCAGTGTTGACGTAAAAATTAATGAATTGATTAAATTTTTGAAATACGTTAATAAGTAAATGTTTTTAAGTTAACTATGTCCATTTAAAACTGGTTTAAATTTATGAATGAAAAACAGTTCTTTGATTGTCCGTTTAGTATAATCACTATCCATCAATTTATAAAAAGGAAAAACCGAAAACTGCTTATTTCCGCAAATGTCTAAATGTTCACTCGGAGGGATTTGGCGAAGATTTGGTTGTCTAATTTGTTGCCGGTGCACTTTTATTCTTTCGGAGAGGATATTTTCGGTTTGACCAATGTAGATCTCATTACATCCAGGACACTTTATACAATATATAAGGTTTTTACTTTTACAAGTCTTATTTGTATTGGCATAAATTTTCACCCCACCGTTGTTACATAATTCACTACCAGTATGTATATATATGCACATGTTCCACACCTGGCATCATCGCATATCTTCACTTCAAATTTCTCTATTTTTTCATTAAAAACAAACCTTGCTTTGGTCAAGAACTGTTTTAAATTTTTAGGCTGACGTTTGCTTCTGATGACAGTTTCTTTTGATATTAGGTCTTTCAATTTTTGACTCTCTTGTATGATAGGGAGGTTAGATTTTGCAGTACGGAATATATCCGGATTAAGTGGATTATGCGTAAACACAAATGGAATGATGTTTTCATTTTCTTCTTTTTCCACCGTTTTCCTCAGTATATCTATAGGGATCGCCTTTGCGCGTTCAATACCATTTTTTATCAGGGCAATAGGACAATTTTGCTTAAGTAAAAAACCTTCAAGTTCATTAAATCGTGTTTCCCTTTTTGAGGTATCGTCCACCACTGTACAAATTTTCCTTGCTAAACAATAAGGTATGTTGCGTTTTGTATGTGCCGTGTGACAAGACCGGAAATCCAAATACTGATGTGTATCTGTACCTTTATAAAATATATCAGTGTTAATCTCGGTACCATTTTTTATTACTAAAATATCAAGGAATGGAATATTGTTCGAATTTATTTCCTTTGTAAACTTTATCGCCGGATGAAGATTGTTCAGAAGTCTTTCGAAGTTCGTCAACGCATTACTTGATTTAGTCCAAATAATAAAACAATCATCTAAATATCGTTTCCACGTGTTTTCAAAATGGTGTGTAAATTCTGGTCCTTCTATTTCCTCCAATTTCCGGTAAATATATATATATATTCAGTATAGGTATGTCTGGACATCAATTGTTAGCTTAAACGAATAAAATTAACGTCAAGTATGCTTATGTAAAAAAGAGTCGGATTTCAAATAAACTTTTAAAATTATCCTTATTTCTGTTTTTGTATAACAATCAGAATTTCATATAATCGTCGGAAAAATATTTAACAGAAGCCAAAAAATTGTTACCAATAAAACAAAATTAATTATCAACCCTGTCTGAGAGGGGGGGGGGTTACTTTTATTATGGCGTCATTTCATGTGACAGTAACTACCTCATCAAAATAAGAGTTTTTTTTCAAAAAGTGTATATAGGAATAATTTTGAAGAAATAAAATTGTTTTCTACTGAATTGGATATTATTCACACAATTGTAAGTTAAATATATAACAAATCCCTGCGAAATTTTGATGTGGCATATGTGCACATTTCGGAAAATCATTCCTCGTGCATGAATATGTTTATCATTACGTAAAATGTCGAGCGAGATCAATTTGCAAACATGTCACTAATGTCTTTAAAGCTTAATATTAATGGTAAATGAAATAAAATTTTAGAAGAGAAAAATATCTCTCGAGTTTTAGTGATTGAATCATACACTCGGTCCTGATATATTAAACCCCTATACTGAAATGTACCTAATATCTCAATCAACAGTTGTATAAGTTTCTAATATATTTCAGTATTTAACAGGTATTTGTGTTATATATTTACTAGACCTGAGCCAGTACCGTTGCTGGTTGAGTAAAGCTTCTGGAGGGTATCAATCACTCAGTAGGCAGTACTTTTTGCTGTCAGAAAATATACCAGTTAGCAAAATTTTCAGCCATCTTAATTTTCGATTTTTTTTTTAAACTAAGATTTGTTCCCTCATGCAAAATATTCCTTAGCTGGATTTGGATGCATATAATTTCGAAACTTTAGATTTATTAATTTGCAACTGTTTGGGCTATGTTTTTATGTATCAAACTTTTCGGCACTTGTGTCACTGATGAGGAATAATTTGTCCGAAATGTGCAGATATGGCGCATCAAGTTTTAACAAATATTTGTTTTATATATAGATTATAAGATAGCAAACGTATTTGTTTATTTTATGTTTCTCTCTTATTTCCTTGTAAAACCTTTTTTTGTAATCTAGATAATGAAAACAACCGAAGGTTTCAGGTTCCGTGTAGTCAAATATCAAAACTTGGGTTTCCATCATGATTTTGTTTACTGAGCACAGTTCAACAGTTCAACTAGCGTGATTTCGGTTCCATGTTTAAGTATGAATCCAATTTGGACATTTCCAAGTAGCTGACCGAGTCTTCATAGGTAATTCAATCTTGACTTTGACCTCATCCACTACTCTTCTCATCAAGCATAAATCTCATACAAATCTCATAAATACAAGTATTTATTATTCCTATATCCTATGTTAAGGGCATAAATGTTATACCTAGTATTTAAATAAACCATATTTATATGTGACATTTCATTGATACGATCATTATCGTTGAGCATTAAACTAGATGATTATTAATGTCCTGTTTTGAAAACAAATTAAACAATTATCGCATACATAATTGTTAATAAAGAAAAATGTAATGAGTCGAAAATCAGTTTTATGTTGTGTAATTATCCATCGTTATATGATTCTAAACGTTTAAATTAGATTTGCGTTTTGATTAATTATTATTTTCTACAAATATGCATTATAAGTAGAGAACTTTAAAATACCTTTATTATTTCGATAAACAAAATGAAATTTAGAACAAATAACTTACCATTTTCCTAATGCCTGGTCCAAGTGTATAAAGAAATGGATTGATGGCGGAGTTAATTGGAAGAACGAACACTACAACCCAGGCATATATCGCGTCCGGAATTTTAACACCAGCTAGTGACATAATAACTAAAATATACGATCGACTATTTAGTTTGAACCTTTATTTGCAATTGCGAGTTATATTATTGTCAATATTGAGAAAGACTTTCCATTCCGGATAAAAGCACTACTAATATAATCCAAATGTTTAGTTTATATGTTATTACTGAATAAATAAAACAAGGTTCATACTCAACACCACAATGGAGTTTTTTTATATAAAAAATATATGTATGATTGTATAATCTAGTAAAATTTCTTACTTAAAACTATTTAATTATTCGCAAAACGGTCTTTAACTGAGACGTTTTAAGGTTTGATGGTATATATTTCTACGCTATGTTAATACTTTCTTAGGTTTCGTTATAAGCATTTACAGATTTTGCTTGTTCAGAAATACTGTAATTGAATTTTCACCTAGTTTGTTCCACCATGATTTAATTAAAATAAAAAAGGAAAAGAGTCAAGACATGTTATTTTTTAAGCATGTGTTCATAATGCAAAAACATAACTCAGCATCTGAAAAATATAGGGACTCACTGAGTATTCCGATCGGTAACCAGCATAAACAATCTGTTATTACAACCATAAGAAGCAGTTTTGCGGCATCCCGGTCCCTTGAAGAAAGGGTACTTCTAACATTCCTTGATGACTGTTTGATTTCCCGGAAAATGAAATACTGCCCGAAAGCTATCAGTATAAATGTTACAAAATTAAATCCCAAGAAAACAGCAATACTGTAATGTTGCCCACTATGGTACTCTGGTGTAATTGGAAGTGCTACACATACCCCCGAATAAGAATAAAAGTGATGATAAATCTGTCCCGGAATTATTGCTGCTACTAATGAAATAATCCATGAAAACAATGTTAATATATACGCAATTTTTGTCGTGATCCTAGGTCCTCGGGTTGGATATTTTACAGCTAGGAAACGATCAATAGTTATAAACAATATAAACAATACAGAAGCTTCGCTAGAAAGAAATGAAACTGTTCCAGATAAATTGCAAAGAGAACTGTTTTTCCAGCCTTGTTCATTAAATGCATATTTTCCTCTGTACTTAATATCGTGGAAAGCTATATTTAACATGTAAAACCCTATCAATCCATCAGAGATTGTCAGATTAGTTACAAAAACAATAAATGATTTGCTACTTCGTTTTATTCCACCAAAACCGCGATAAACAATTACCGCAATATTACCAAGCAATGCCGTAATCCCAATAATCCATAGAAAAATCCTTAATATTTCATCATCAATAAGATTATCGCAACCTGTAATTGCATCTTTTGGTGTTTTGCAATTTTCATTAGTAACAGAAGGTGGTTTCATACAGCAGACAATGTACGAATCTGAATATATAACAGATAAAATTTTGCTTTCTTTGAAGAAAGTGTTTGTGTATCTAAAATCGTTTCCTCTAAGGTCTATAATTTTTAAGGATTTGACAAAAGTTAGTGTATTGCTATGAAGTTCTGTAAGAGCATTATTACTTATGTTTAGTAGTTCTAACGAGTCAAGGCCTTTGAAAGCATATTGATCTATTTTATGCAAACGTTTATTGCCAATAATTCGGAGTTGAACGAGATTATTAGCTCCTTCAAATGCATTCTGGTTTATCGATTTTAACCCTGTTTTTGATATAGTTAAATTATTCAACAATTGAAAGTTAAAGAACGTTTTTTCTTCAAATAAAGATATTTCAATTCCAATTAGTTTCAATGACCTTGTAAACTTTACTTGCTTGAAAACATCTCCACCTACCAGCTGGCTATATAAATAAGCTTGTCCATGATAATAAATATTGAGATTCCTTTTCAGACCAAAATTGTCGATATAGTCCCCTTGTACAGTGCAAAACATACGTGCAAATATTTTGGATAAAAATTTAGAAAATGGATTTTTTGAATCTAAAACATCCATAGAACAATCACCAAATAAATGCTTTTCCGACTTTTCACATTGTATTTGGATATTTCTTATTCCACAAAAAACATTTGAAGCAGCATCATTACAGCAATAAAATTCATCAAATTCTCCAAAACAGTCCGAGTTTCCATCACATATCATTTCTTTCGATAACATCCAAGAGCTTCCGTCTTTATTCCGGCATTTCGAGACATCATCTGACCAATTCCCTAAATTTTGAAAAATTAAAAAAAAAATCACCAATCACCATTCCAAAAACAAAGTAAAAAATTTGAGTTATAAAAAATAGAAACGTAGGAGTCCATGTCAAAATAACCACTCTTAACACAAAGTAAAAATTTTCGGCCAATTCAATTACACACGTAAACTTTATGTCAAGTTAGTTAGACCGAGTGCTCCGGAAGGGTAAGTTTCTCCTGTCGCGCTAGCTACACCCGCCACGTTCAAAATCCTATTTGAGAATGAAGTAACATGGGATATGGGACTTCAATTATATTAAGTATCAGTCTGGATGAACAATAGCGTTTTCAAGGTATTGGTACAAATATAAATTAAAAAGCCATTCGTATCTTCTATTTCAAGCTAACTAGGGTGGATTCTTCTCTTCACTTGATACTTTAAGTGATATATATCACTAACTACATATCTGTTTGTGGAATTGAAAAGTCCTCCCTTCAGATTGATCGAAATCTGTAAAAATTCTTCTTTATGTAAAACGACAAATAAGCAAGGAAATGTGCAAATTTTGTGCTCCTGATATATTAATTCTCCGTTGAAAATTATAATGCAATACACAATGATTATCTTTTATAAATGCATTGACCTAAAACCGCCCATCTTTTTTAATTTTATGGATATTTTATAATGGCAGAAACATCAGCCTTTTGAATCTTAAATTTTATACTGCATTAGAAAATACCGTAAAAACCAAAAGATTGTATCAAACAAAGGTATTCGGATAATTCAAACTTAAATGAATTATTTCAATTTGTTTGGTCCGGGTATTGGGTATTCAAAGGCTTCATTCATCTATTATTTACAAAGACTGTTATAACACACATGTTACATATCACAGCAGTATTTTATAAACTAAGTTTTCAATATTGAGTCTTCGGTTTTAATTACTACATAATAATCTTTAAGGGATAGTTTTTAAACACATAATACTTTAAGGCGCCATGTTAGAACACGTTCAGTCGCTTATTGTGTACACCGATTAATCAGATATATATTAAACATTGATTTCAAACTGACAAACGAGTTTCATAATTATCCACTTTTTAGAAACAAAAAATACCACAAATTTGTGCAAATGACTATGAAGCTCAGAATATCAAACAAAATTATAAAATGAACCAATAATTCCTAGTGAGTTATAAATATATAACACAAATACGAGTTAAATTTTGATGTGTCAGATGTGCACATTTCGGAAATTCATTCCTCATCAGTGACACTAAGACCGAAAAGTTTGATAGATGAAAAACATAAGCCAAACAGTTGAAAATAATAAATCTAAAGTTTCAAAATTATATAAATCCAAATCCAGCTAAGGGATAATTTGCATGAGGGAACAAATCTTTGTTTTGAATAAATTTCAAATTTTAAACGGCTGAAAATTTTCCTAAATTGTACATTTTCTGACAGCACAAAGTACTGCCTACTGAGTTATGGATACCCGCGGGGAGTTTTACTCCACAAGCAGCCGTACCCGCTCAGGGGTAGTAAATATATAACACAAATACCAGTTAAATTTTGATGTGCCAAAATAATTAAATGTCCAGGGGTTCATAAAAACGCAACTTTTGAAACGAAGCAAGACCGGTCATAAATATGAAATTAGTTTTTTACAATAAAACAAATAATTTTAAAGCTTAATTGGAATAAGATATTCTAAACTTTTTAGTCTACTAAAATTGATTTCGAATTGGACATCAAAAAATTTAATTATGATATGTTTTGACCCGTTAACATTACTTTTGCATCAACACACGAACAAAAATGTGTTTCAGAACATAATATTTTTAGGAGTGTCAATAATGCTAACACTATGATTAATGAATAACGTAACTATAATGAACTCGAACAAGAAGGGTAGATCCTAAAAATACATGAATTCTATAAAAAAGAGTTACCTTTATTTGTGTTGTTTATGGCTTCTTTCTTGCGCTTTACGTTAACAACGGCAATTCCCGAAATCTCTTTATTAGATTCAAACACTGTTTTTTTTTCCGTCTCATTTTTCTTTAACTTCATTATCATATAAGATGATAACGATCTTTCAATCCAAAATAAATCGTCTCCTGTCAAATGAAAATATTTATTACAAATAGTAAAATATTAAACAAATAGATTTTTCGTTAATTTTTAAAATAAAAAGTTAATATCATATAAATTATTTAATAAATTATCAAAACTTTAAACCTAGGTCTTTAACCAAAAATATTTAGATTGAATCATTTTAATGAATTGCATGTTTGTAAATATTTAATACTCAAACCAGTTAAATTTGATGTGCTAGATGTGCACATTTCGGAAATTCATTCCTCATCAGTAACACTAAGACCGAAAAGTTTGATACATTAAAAATATATAAGCCAAACAGTTGAAAGCAATGAATCTAAAGTTTCAAAATTATATAAATCCAAATCCAGCTAAGGAATGCTTTGCATGAATGAACAGACCTTAGTTTAAATAAATCTCAAATTTTAGACGACTGAAAATTTTGCTAAATGGTTCATTTTCTGACGGCACAAAGTACTGCCTACTGAGTTATGGATACCCTCGGGACGTTTTACTACACCAACAGCAGAACCCGCTCAGGGGTAGTAAGTATATAATACACAAACCAGATAAGTTTTGATGTGCCAGTTGTGCACATTTCGGAAATTCATTCCTCATCAGTGACACTAAGACCGAAAAGTTTGATACATTAAAAATATATAAGCCAAACAGTTGAAAATAATAAATCTAAAGTTTCAAAATTATATAAATCCAAATCCAGCTAAGGAATGCTTTGCATGAATATACAAACCTTAGTTTTAAATAAATCTCAAATTTTAGACGACTGAAAATTTTGCTAAATGGTTCATTTTCTGACAGCACAAAGTACTGCCTACTTAGTTATGGATACCCTCGGGGAGTTTACTTCAATTTTTATAATAAGAATAGTAAAGGTAAACCTTGATTGCTGAATTTTTGTTCAAATGTTAAACTATACTATTTTATATTTAGCAGTTTTATGAGTGTCTGTCTCATTGTGTCTTGTTTGTCTTATTCATCACTCTGTGTCTTATATATCGTTCGTTGTATATGTTTTCAGTTGAAATCTTTTTTTTAAACCTGCATAAAAATTATTAATATTTGCAAAAAAAAGTTCTCACCATAACTTGTAAAACTCATTGCAATGATTTGACCTTTTATCTCTAACAATTGTTTAGGATTTCCATCGTCGACCCTTAATGAATAAATAGTCTGAGGTACAGATGTAATATAATAAAGGCGACCCTCTTTTGCATCAACTTCAACAAATAATATTTTTATACCATTCAAGTCGATTATTAAACTCTTTTGCTGTATTTTACCAAAGCTGTCTAATATTAATTCATAAATGACATCATTTGCTGATGACGGAACCTGATACAACTGTCTAAAATCAGAAAAAATATACATATTTTTTGCAACATGCTCTTTATAAATCATGAATATTATTTAACTATGTAAATGTTATGGCGAAGATTATCGTACACATTTGACATGCATTAATTTTTGTTAATGTGCTTTATATTTTTGTATGGTCCTAACACCCTTTGTTCATTAAACAAACAGATATTGTTTGTCCGCTTTTTATGGCTTTAAACTATTGAAATCGTTGTTTCAATTTTGAAAATCATAATCATTATGTATAAATCATAAATTGATAAACAGGTTTAACATTGAAAACTGCTATAAATAATGATAAAGATATGTTTAGTCTACTGCGTGTTAAAGAAAGCAATACGGTATCCTTAGCCTTAGAAGTTAAAAACGAGCAGTATAAATCAATTTCAAAACGTATTTATTAATATGTTAAGATTTATGAACATAATTTTAAACGAAAACGGAAAAGATTTTTTTTAGATACGTAGCCTAATACTCAGAGTATATGATGGAAGAATTTTTAAATAAATATGATCAAAGTAAACTTACATTAACAAATAAACTCTACATGTTAATCTATTGATTTTTGTATGGTTACTTCTAGATTCACTGTAACTTTAATTTGTCCAATCATTGAACAAATCTTTCGTTTAAAACTTATATAAATTCCGGTTTGTGTGACCTACCGATAAACCATAGTTAACACTATACACAATCAAACTTACACCTTGCAGCTTATTTCAACAGTTAAATTATTCATCACGCTACAAACTAAAAGTCAGACTGCCTTTATAAAAGGAAAATTTTCATTTTTTGTAAGCATGGGTTTTTGACAAGATCACTTTTGAAAAATAACAAACTACGTAAAACCTTTTTAAGATATTCTAATTGTTCAAACTTGCTTGATGTTTAAAGTGTTTTGTTAAATGGAATCCTTTTATGGAATTGTGTAACAAAATTAGTGTCAATCTTTTCATCGCAAATAATTTGTTTTTTCTTATGTTATGTTATGTTTTCTTGAAATAAACCGCAATCCACGTTGCATATTAAAGACCGATTAAAATTGTCCTAACCCATTTTATAATAGACGATGATTTCTAACAATATGGATACATTTTTTATTCATTTTTCAAGTACCTGTGAAATGTATCAACAGCATGAATGTCCCGTTGAATGCTGCTGATCTGATTTAATGAACGTTTTGTTGAAATGTCTAGAACAATTACATTTTCCATCAAATTTAGATTAACATACATCAATTCTCGGAGCCAGTCTACTGTTATCCCTCTAAGAGTACATTTTGCTGAAGTAAAAATAAAAACTATCAAACAGTATGGTTTTTCTCGTAAACATAACTAATTCTTAAATTACGCGATTAAAATATACATTTATATGAAGAGAGATACAAGATATTCATATGTTTACCGTAATAACAACAACGATCATTTCAATGTGATCAGTGTAAAACGGTATTATTAAATAACATATATATTTAAGTTTTTTCCTGAAAAATATACTAGTATGTGAATTCCAGTTAAATAGGATTAAAATGTAGAATATTACCTTAATACTGTTTGCATTATTTAAAATTATATCAAGCTAAACTTTTTGCATACTATATTGAGAATGCTACCAACAACGGAAAAACCCCACCCCCTCAAAAAAAAGAGATAACATTTGTTTATAAATTTGCTCCTTAGGTTTCTATGCGGTGTGTGACACAGGTAAGATTTGTGAATAACGAATATTCATTAATGGTTTAATCTAACTATACATTGTTACACATGCAAGTCAAATAACGTTTTTAAGTTTGCACATTGCATGGTTTTAGTAGGATTTTGTTATATTTCTCACTAGAAATATTTTTTTGTTTTAAAAGCTGAACGTTTGTTTTTATGATATACACAAGACAGAATTGCACCTTTAAGCACATTAAAGCCGAAGCATAAAATGCCTAAAGATGCGCGTAAAGATGCTTTAAGTTGAATTAAAGGCACTGTCATCTTTAAGCTATTTTTAAGTCTGCTTTAAAAAGGGCTAATGGCATTGAAATTGTAAACTTCTTAACACTATTTGGCCAAAAATATGGCTTAAAGATGGTATCAAATGATATTAGAAAATAAATTTATGAATAATGTAATTGTCTTTTAATACAGAAATCTATGGATAGTTACAGTCTGCAATAGGAAAGTGACAAAAAAGTAAAAAAATGAAGTAATAAAAGGGAAATCAATAAGTAAATCTTAATAAGGTTAAAAAATCAAACAGTGACATATATCGGAAAATGACACAATAAAGGTAAGTAACTTGTTTTGTAACCTAGGTATTAAATAGTTCTGTGTTAGTAGTATTTATGCAACGTTTATGCAACATCTGAAACGTTTTCAATGTCGCAGTTTTAAAATATTAACAGATAAAACAAATCGCAGACGATAAAATGAATCTCGTTTGATATGGACAGTTTACAATTGATTTGTTCGATTGACTCGGCAAAATATAAAACTACAATTTTACTCGGAAAAACATGATAATTATACATTTTAGATCATTGAATAATTAGTAATGAATTAAAATTAAAAAGACATTATTTAATTAAGCATGATTCAATTTAAATGAATAGATAAATAAATGAATAAATAAATAAATAAATAAATAAATAAATAAATAAATAAATACATACATACATACATAAATAAATAAATAAATAAATAAATCAAATAACGAATTGATAATCGATGGATAAATGATCAATAAAATAAATTAGATAACTAGTGGATGAATTGATAGCTATAATAAGCAATAAAAATAAAAAAGGATGGATAGTTGAATGAATGGATATATGGATAAAAAATAACTAAATAAATAAATAAATAAATAAACAAGAAAGAACGGATTTTAAAAATTATCTATCTATCTATCTATCTATCTATCTATCTATCTATCTATTTATCTATCTATCTATCTAAAGATATACAGTGCAACTTCAAAGGAACCGGTTTTCAGAGGGCCCTAAAACTCCGGAAGTCCGATCCGTTCCGAATCTCATTCATTTTAGAATTTTATCAAACGTTGCATTGGCAAAATACGTAAATGTCATTTCATTTTCAAATGCATTGATCACACATGTAATTATTGAACTTAACAACAACCTTTAATTAATCCAAAGCTTACAAGCTGGCAGATTAATACAAACAACTGTACAATATCCGAAACTGTGACATTGTGCTGCTTGCGTTAATCAGGCAGACGACGTGTAGTTTCCTGGATGAAAATGAAAAATTCGCCAGAGGCGAGAGCAGGTCTAGTAATGGCTCGACTCCGTCCGTCGGTTCGTCAGTTACAACTCAGCTGTGCTTGGTTTGTGTAATCCATAAGTCTTATGAACTCTTTCCAAATTTAATAAAGTTTCACCCTGTTGTTTCGCACACATCAATGATGTGCGCCTCCTATTTTAGTGACATTTGATGATTTTTTGGTAAAACTATTGCCTGTGGATCTCTGTCCTTTTCACAGAAAAACGTATGGACAGTGCATAGACAGTGTAATCCATAACTCCTATGATCTTTATCCAAATAAAATAAAATTTCGCCCAGTTGTTTTGCACACATTCATGATGTGCACCTTCTATTTTGCTGATTTTTTGGTAAAATTATTGCATATGGAAATTTGTCATTTTTATAGGAAAGCAGATGAAAAGTGCATAGTCGTGTAATCAAAATGACACATATGTCAAATTTGATAATGCAGCTTTATGTGCTTTTATTATATTTACGTAATGAAAAAATGGGTAGTTAAACTCTTTGTCAAGGTATGGAAGTTAAGACATAGTAGTTTGTAACTGAAAAACATGAACTTAGCAACAACACATTCAAGAACATGATACAACATTACTGTTGAGGGAAAAAAACAATATGATAAAAATAACGCAAATTGAAACACTGATTATCAATTACTTCCTTTTGATTGACAAAGTAATTTCAAACCATTGAATCTTTAAATGTGCCAAAAGTCATTTAATAAATTAGAGAAATTGGTTTTTATTTTCAAAAAGCTTGATTATATATCTTTTGTATATTCACATTTTTAATTTGGAAGAATTAATAAATTTGATCACATTTTTACATATGAACGTTATATCAAGGGGTTACACAAACTACATTACCATTCTGCTAATTTTACAACAGTTGTGAAACGCATCCAAACCAGCTATGCTAATTAGTCTGTTTTCATGCAATGTTGATGTGGCTACTACGCTCTTCCTTACCTCTAATATATTCTCACAACAAAATGGCAACCGCGAATCGCTTGATGCAGATGTAAAAAGTTTTGTAATTCAAAACTGTACTTTCAACACCAAATAAGTAGGATGTAATCATTAATGTGTTTGTGACCAAATATAGTTTATACATGAACAGCAAATATCATACTTGCGTTTTGGAGGTATATTTATATATATATATATATATATATATATATATATATATATATATATATATATATATATATATATATATATATATATATATATAAACAGGCAGATTACAGCATTTTTAAACAATTTATTTTTGGCAACTGCATAAACAGATCATTTATTAAAAAGGGCTTTTGATAGAGGCATAGAAATAATATAAACTTACCTAACCTCACGCGTTCGTATAATTCTGGTGGCACCGGAATGCAAACAAAAAAGATTACTGTTCAGTAAAATAACTGTATATATAGATACATATATATATATATATATATATATATATATATATATATATATATATATATATATATAGTTTATTTTAATTCAAATAGCAACAGGCAAATGATTACAGCAATTTTAAACAATTCATTTTTGGCAACTGCAAAAACAGATCATTTATTAAAAAGGGCTTTTCAGAGAAGCATAAAAATATAAACTTACCTAACCTCTAGCGTTCGTATACTACTGGTGTAAAAGTTTACTGTTCAGTCAAATAACTGTTTTTATATATATATATATATATATATATATATATATATATATATATATATATATATATATATATATATATATATATATATATATATATGCATATATCAATAGGCTGATTACAGCAATTTTGAACAATTTATTTTTTGCAACTGCATAAATGGATCATTTATTTAAAAAAGGGTTTTTGATAGAGGCATAGACATACTATAAACTTACCTAACCTTTTGGTGTTTCTGTTCAGTCAAATAATTATATATAATAAAAAAAAATAAAACAAACATACAAGTCCTTGTCCATATCATAATCCAAAAGAACAAAGTAAAAACTTTGGAAACTGGCAAAATATGTTATACACGTGAACTTCTATCAAGGAAGTGAGGCCAAGTGCTCCGGAAGGGTAAGCATCTCCTGTCTAGCTAGCTACAACCGTCACGTGCAAGTCAATTTTGAGAATGAAAGGAACAAAGAATTATGGTAAGTCAAATATATCCAGTATAAGTTGGGATATAGTGACTACATACTTATCAACGATATTGTGATGATAACCATAAAACTTTTTAAGGGCCCTGATTAGCCTAGGCTTGCAATATCCTTGTGTCAACAATTTAAATGCAAGTAATTTGCTTCGTTGCAAAAAATTCCACATAGTGGGAACAAGCTCTACCGTACCGTATTAACTGTGAAACATATACACCATACGCAGGAGAAGCGGTTATTTTACTGCAAAGAAACGGAAAGTTGACAATAGAAAAATTAAAGTCATCACGTTTGTCGTATAGTAGAATAGTCCGATAGTAGAATTGTTTTAATCTAAATAAGTCTGAAGGCCATCTTTTACGACTGTCAAAATTTATATATGATTAAAATGATATATATATATATATATATATATATATATATATATATATATATATATATATATATATATATATATATATATATATATTTGCATATATCAACAGGCTGATTACAGCAATTTTAAACAATTTTTTTTTTGCAACTGCAGGTATGGATCATTTATTTAAAAAGGGTTTTTGATAGGGGCATAGAAATACTATAAACTTACTAACCTTTTGGTGTTTCTGTTCAGTCAAATAATTATATATAATAAAAAAAATAAAACAAACATACAAGTCCTTGTCCATATCGTAATCCAAAAAACAAAGTTAAAACTTTGCAAACTGGCAAAATATGTTATACACGTGAATTTTTATCAAGGAAGTGAGGCCAGGTGCTCCGGAAGGGTAAGCATCTCCTGTCTAGCTAGCTACAACCGTCACGTGCAAGTCAATTTTGAAAATGACAGAAACAAAGAATTATGGTAAGTCAAATATATCCAGTATAAGTTTGGATATAGTGACTACATACTTATCAACAATATTGTGATGACGGCCATAAAACTTTTTAAGGGCCCTGATTAGCCTGGGCTTGCAATATCCTTGATTAAACAATTTAATTGTAAGTAATTTGCTTCGTTGCAGAAAGTCACCATAGTGGGAACAAGCTCTACCGTACCGTATTAACTGTGAAACATATACACCATACGCAGGAGAAGCGGGAATATTACTGCAAAGAAACGGAAAGTTGACAATAGAAAAATTGAAGTCATCACGTTTGTCGTATAGTTTCAGATATAACCTTTCGTGGGTGTCATAATTGAGGTATAAGTCCAAATATGAAGCAGAACATAGAGAATCTGTCGTGTCTTTTATTTCAAGCTCACTTGGATAGATGACATTCACATATTCTCCAAATTTGTGATTATTTACCGATTGTTTGTTGAAAGATAATATTGCCAAACACAACAAATATGTTTTCTATCAAAAACTCCAGCATTTTGTTGATGGTATCTTCAGTATATTTTTGTTAGAGTCTGTATGGTGTTTTACAAAATAACCAGAATCCCTGTTGAGCACCAGATATTTATATCTTGGTTTACCGTTTTTGTAAAAGAATGAAAAGTGAATGATTTGTTTTAGACGTTCTTTCAATTTAGCATGAGGGATAGTGGTGTAAAGGGTAGAAAAATCAAAAGTTTTTATACTTTTTACCGAAGATAGAGTATTAGAAACAAAAAAGTCAAGTAGTTCTTTTGAATTTTTGAGAATCCACATTTGGTGGATGCAAGATGTAGAATAGACTTTATCCGAATAAGTCTGAAGGCCATCTTTGACGACTGTCAAAATTTATATTTGATTAAAATAATATATATATATATATATATATATATATATATATATATATATATATATATATATAAACAGGCGGATTACAGCAATTTTAAACAATTTATTTTTTCCAACTGCATGAAAAGATCAATTTTTTTAAAAAGGGCTTTGGATAGGGGCATAGAAATACTATAAACTTACCTAAGAGTCTTTGGTTTACTGGAATGCAAACAAAAAAGATTACTGTTCAATCAAATAACTGTATATATATATATATATATATATATATATATATATATATATATATATATATATATATATATATATATATATATATATATATATATATATATATATAAACACTATCTATTCTAAAAACATAAAATCTAGTATTCTGTTTTTAAAGTAATATCCTGATTTTCGTATTTTCAACATTAAGATTAGGCTTATCTGACATTTTTTCATGCTGTTTTTTCAGAAAAAGTCTTAAGAATTATATATTTAATATGTTGTGGACAGTATTGATACTCTTTTCTCAATTGCAATTGAACTGTCATCACTTAAACTGTACAGTATTGAAAAGTTTGTCTTCTATTTCAGGACAGTATCAATACTCTCCAGTTTTAAATTACCTTCAACATATGAACAGTATCGATACTCCCCAAGTCTTCCATTGCCTTCTACATATGGGACAGTATCGATACTCTCCAAGTGTTCAATTCCCTTCTACATATGGACAGTATCGATACTGTCCAAGTTTTCAATTCTCTTCTACATATGGGACAGTATCGATACTCCCAAAATTATAATTTGGCATTAACATACATTATTGGACAGTATCGATACTCTCCCAAGTCTTCAATTGTCTTTACCATAAAGGACAGTATCAATACTGTCCAAGTTTTCAATTCTCTTCTACATATGGACAGTATCGATACTCTTCAAGTTTTCAATTCCCTTCTAAATATGGGACAGTATCGATACTCTCAAAATTATAATTTTGCATTAACATACATTATTGGACAGTATCGATACTCTCCCAAGTTTTCAATTGTCTTTATCATAAAGGACAGTATCAATACTGTCCAAGTTTTCAATTCTCTTCTACATATGAACAGTATGAATACTCTCCAAGTTTTCAATTCCCTTCTACATATAAACAGTATCAATACTCTCCAAGTTTTCAATTCTCTTCTACATATAATCAGTATCGATACTCCCAAAGTTTTCCATTGCCTTCTACATATGGGACAGTATCGATACTCTCCAAATGTTCAATTCTCTTCTACATATGGACAATATCGATACTCTCCAAGTTTTCAATTCCCTTCTATATATGGGCAATATCGATACTCTCCAAGTTTTCAATTCCCTTCTATATATGGGACAATATCGATGATTTCCTAGTTTTAATTTGCCTTCTACATACGGGACAGTATTCTACTCCCCACATTTTGATTTGCCATCAACTTATGAGACAGCTGTATTGTCTCAGCACAACACAACATAGCACAATATCAATAATGTTCTTTTATTTATCAATGGTTGGCAGATTTGTTTTTACTTTACCAATTTATTTTACTATGAAAATCTTGTAATAAATGAACTATTAAAAGAGATATCTATATACAGCTTCAAATTTAGAGAAATGTATTTTTATGTCAGTAACGGTATAAATTATGAAATGTTAAACATTTTCTGTTAAATTACATAAAAAGTACTGTTTGAATTATAGGATAAATAATTGAAATAGATGAAAGACAATGTAACAATATCAGTTGTAGTAAAACTGACAAAAAGCTATTTCACTTACATTTATATTGTGTACCAATATGTAAAACAACTTAAGTAGATTTATTTAATTACAATAACATGTGGTCCAGCACACGCCTGATGTATAGATTACACTTTTTTATCAGTTCATTTACTAGCATATATTAGTTTTTGCCCCTTTTAAACTATTACAGAGATCAGCTGACTAATGCTAACCTTACTGATTTGACACAGATTAACATTGACAAAATTTACACTGTTACATGCATTTTTTCATTTTCTGCTTGTACATTTTATAAGATTCATGTTGTTAAATTAAAAAAGATTAACATGCTTAAAATATTTTTTTGTTCGAAAACTGATCAATATAAATTTACACAGTCTTTCTTCAATGACCTTATCTTTGTAAAATATGGTAAGAAGTAATGACATAATTAGCATATAAACTTCTGTATTACTGGTCATAGGGATTTTTTAAATTATGAGCTTTGCTCTCTAATAACCTTCAAATTTAACTCTTTTTCTTAAATAACCTCCCCCCTCCCATTATACCTTTTGAAAGTGCAATTTTTATTAGCTCACCTGGCAAAGCCAGGATGAGCTTATGGAATGGTTAAGCGTGCGTCCGTCTGTGCGTCCGTAAACTTTAATCTTCTCCTCTGAAACCAATGGGCCAATTCAAATGAAATTTGGTACTGAAGGTCCTTAGTTGCTATAGATTAAAAATTGTATCCGACATGTCCGTCCTAAATCCAAGATGGCTGCCATTACTATAAATAGCAAAAACCTATAAATGGCCATTACAGCTTCATTTATGTACCGATTTTGTTGAAATTTGAAACATAGAAAATAGATGTCGGGGGATAAAACAATTAAAACGGGTTTCTCTTTACCATTTTTTTTTTTGCAATATTTACGTAATATGCAAATAAGGTCTATTTTTAGCTTTAAAAATCTTTTTCTCTGAAAGTACATGGCCAATTGAAATCATATTAAGTAAGGAAGGTCCTTGTGAGGTATAGATTCCATAATTGTATCCGACATGTCTGTCGGAAATCCAAGATGGCAGCCGTTACTATAAATAGCAAAAATCTAAAAATGGCCATTATGGGTTTATTTATGTACCAATTGTGTTGAAATTTGAAACATAGAAAATACATGTCGGGGATAAAAATAATATACAAGAGGCCCATGGGCCTTAACGCTCACCTGAGGATATTTCCAAAATTGTTTGCAAAGTGCAATAGACAATATTTCAAGTACAGAAACTTTACAGAAACTCAAGTTAAGAACTCCCACAAAACTTAATCAGAAATATTTAGTCACATTTCATTAATAAACAGCTAATATGCATAGAGTAACTGTAGTGTAATGAATAATTTCCAAATCATTAAATAATTTCAGTATACTTATGCGGCTATGTCCTTGACCTTTAACATATGACCTTGAACCATATATCAAAATGATCATCATGTCAACACCTACAATATTCTAATATATGTGCCTATACAAAAAGTTAATAGTTTTCAAGATAATTAGCAATTTGTCTTCTTTTGCAGCTGTGACCTTGACCGTTCAACATATGACCTTGAACCATATATCAAAATTATCGTCAAAGCAATACCTACAATATTCTAGTATACATGCCTATACAAAAAGTTAATAGTTTTCAAAATAATTTGCAATTTAAGGGTTTTTTTGCAGCTGTGACCTTGACCTTTGAACATATGTCCTTGAACCATATATCAAAATGATCGTCATATCAATAACTAAAGTATTTTAATATACATGCCTATACAAAAAGTTAATAGTTTTCAAGATAATTAGCAATTTAAGTCTTCTTTTGCAGCTGTGACCTTGACCTTTGAACATATGACCTTGAACTATATATCAAAATGAATGTCATGTCAATACCTACAATATTCTAATATACATTCCTATACAAAAAGTTAATAGTTTTCAAGAAAATTAGCAATTCAAGGGTTTTTTTTGCAGCTGTGACCTTGACCTTTGAACATATGACCTTGAACCATATATCAAAATGAATGTCAAAGCAATACCTACAATATTCTAATATACACCCCTATACAAAACGTTAATAGTTTTCAAGATAATTTGCAATTTAAGTCTTCTTTTGCTAGCTGTGACCTTGACCTTTGAACATATGACCTTTAACCATAAATCAAAATGATCGTCATATCAATACCTAAAATATTTTAATATACATGCATATACAAAAAGTTAATAGTTTTCAAGATAATTAGCAATTTAAGTCTTCTTTTGCAGCTGTGACCTTGACCTTTGAACATATGACCTTGAACCATATATCAAAAGGATCGTCATATTAATACCTAAAATATTCTAATATACATGCCTATACAAAAAGTTAATAGTTTTTAAGATATAGTGACAAATATATAATTTTTAGCAATTTCCCTCTAAGTGCCTTGCCATTCCCCCATTTTGGGCCCCATGGCTACCATTTGTGCAAATCTAAAACTAGATGACCTAAGAATGTTATAAGTGCAATAACTAAGGTATATCTCTTGTACATTCAGAGGAGAAGATTTTTAAAGTTTTTCACTATTTCCCCCCTTATGGGGCCCCAAGGGGACATAACTCTTTCATTTTTGCAAATCTGAAAGGGCTTCACCCAGGCATGATGGTTACCAAGTTTCATTAAATTTGGACCAGTGGTTTTGGAGGAGAAGATTAAAATGTGAAAAGTTTACGCACGACGCACGACGGACGACGGACGACGCACGACGCACGACGGACGAAGATGGATAGCAATAGCTCATCTGAGCTTTAAGCTCAGGTGAGCTAATAACGGGTTTTTCCGTACAATTTTTCATTTTTACAATAATTATGTAACATTCAAAAAAGGTCTATTAGCCTACATCTTCTGAAAGTACACTGAAAGTCAATTGAAAAGAAATGTATGATAAATAGTACTTGAAATAATAGAATAGAATGTGCAATAATTACATAATATGCAAATCTTCTTCTCTTAAAGCACATGGCCAATTGAAAGGAAATTGAATGTGGAAGGTCGTTGTGTAGTATAGATTCCAAATTGTATCTGACATAGCAAAAATCTAAAAATGGCCGTTATGGGTTTATTTATGTACTGATTTTGTTGAAACTTATAACATAGAAACTAGATGTTGTGGGTATAACATATGTAATGGGTTTTTCTGTACAATTTTTCATTTTTACAATAATTATGTAACATGCAAAAAAGGTCTATTAGCCTAAATCTTCTGAAAGTACATTGAAAGTCAATTGAAAGGAAATTTATGATAAATAGTACTTGAAATAATAGAAAATAAGGATATTGCTAGTGAGTTTACATTTTACTGATTGGATATATTTAAAAAGAAAAAGCAAAGAACAAAATAAGGGTGTGCCAGGTGAGCGATACAGGCCCTATTGGGCCTCTTGTTTGGCAAGTGAAATTAAATATATTTTACAATGACAAGTGTATTTTACTGACTACTGTGATTCCTGAATTAAGTCGAGATTTTTTAAACAAGGTTCCTATCATTTTGAAGGATAGTGATGTGAGATATACTATAACAATTCTTAACTAATAAAATCTTAAGGTAAAATGATGGAAAAAATCTGAAGTGTTTTGGATATAGAGGAAAATGTATAATATTATTGATACTGTCTAGTTGCTCTTGATGTAGGGATTTCTGTGTAATATTAAAAAATTCACCATGACTAGACGAACATATTCAATCAAACAGAAGAATGACAAAAACTGATTGATATTTTATGTGGAACCTTTCTTTCTCTCCCATTTAAAATTCTTTTTATTATGAAGCTAACCAGCACACACCTATTATACTGTTTATGTTAGGCACCTCAGTGGCAAGTAGTCTAAAACAAGTGCTCTATGTTCAAAATCAATCTTAAAGTATAGGTTTGCATTCTTATTAGAATCTTAGGCAGATTATAATGTAAGTATGTCATTTCAATCACTTAAGGTCAATAGTTTTCTTCTTGCACTCTGGTTTCCTCCATAATTCCCGAATTCAACCTTTGTTATAAATGAAAAAACTGGACTGGACATAAAACAATATCACTATCAAACACTATATTGGATGTATGGACATATGTGTAAAATATTTTATGAGCAATAGGTATAAAAAATTATATTATACAAAATGCTTCTGAATAATGGTTCAATGATTATTGACACAATTGTTAATCATAATTTTTAAAAATTAATTTTCAGACATACCAAGATGACCACAGTTCACATATTTTTTTTTCTATGCCGGACAAAATTAAAATTTCCATTTTTAAGAAAGGTCTGGTAAGGTCAAGGATTCTAAATACAATTTTTTAAAAAATAACTTTATCAAACACATACAATGAAAGAATAATTTTTAGCAAAAGAAATATCAATATTTTATGCTTAAATTTTTAAGACATTTTGCTTATGTAATTTAATAAAATAAACAAAAATAATAATAATTGAGCATTCAGTACTTTACTCCACTTCATAACAAATGCATTAACTTAATAAATTAACTGTACAAATGTAAAATATTACCTTATGTAAAATCTTATAGAATCTTCTGTGACTGTGCTTCAGATTTCAAAAACCAATGTACATGTGTGTGTAAATAGAACATATATAACAGGTGGTGTTAATCTAACCAACAGATCAAATTAAGATTTGGAATTCACTTTTTTTTCAAATCTAGAGGCATGGATTATTCACAAAAATGAGAATTCTGTTTGTATTAATGATAAAGAAATTTTACTTTAATTCTCAAACAGGAAATCACTAAAAATAGGATTCCATTTATGTAATGCTATACTGATTTCTACATTTTATCCTTATTTCTTCCAAATCATCAACCTACATCTTTCTGTTACAAATGTACTTGAAATAATTTCTCACAACATTGATAAAGTTTGCAAAGAGGAATTAAACCATATTGTAAAAATATGTAACAGTGTTGACAAGCTACTTTTGAGGATTGAAATAATGATGACTATAAAGACTGACATTTTTTCAACTAACCAAAACCTGTCCAATTAGAATTTTTTAACATGCTAATAACATTTCAACTTTTCAAATTTCCAAAAATATTGAATAATGCAAATGGAGATGTCAAAATATTTTTTCACTGAAGAACTTCTTAATGCTCTTTGGACACTTTCTTTATTGTAAAACTGTAATTGGTTATTCTAAACACCACCCTTAAAACAGGCCTCAGAAGCTGTTCAATTGAAAATATGGCTTACTGATCAGTGACCATCACTGCCTCTTTTCAAAGCCCACCCAGGCAGATCTCAGTATGTTAAAGTTTATCAGATCAATTGAACAAGACCAGTAACATTTTATTCATTTGCTTTGGTTCCATACACCATTCTGCCTTAGGAATCTTAACTTGCTGTTAAACAAAATTTCTACACTTTTAATCACCTTAAGAACAAAGAAAATTACACAAAACCAAGCATATCTGTCAAAGTTAGATTTTCCGCAAAAAATGCCAATTCTTGATCTTTTATAATAATAAGTAATTGATGTCTCAAATTCGGATATCCCCCAGAGTTCTGATTTATTTTCTTATTGCAACTTAAATTGTATTTTTTATACATTTTAGTCTAATTTTTTTGTGGGAGTATACATTCAGTAACTTCATAGTTTGAGTATTTGAAATAACTTTTAGATCATAAAAATGCTCTAGCTGTCTTCAGATTAAAAGTTTTTTGTTTTTTTTTTCTTTAGATAGAACCCATGGGGTCCCTGTAATGAAGAATATTGACCCGGGTTGAAAATTGACCCAGGTTCATTTTTCAACGTTGAATATTGACCCACGGGTGCTTTTTTAACGTTAAAAACTGAGACCAAAAGTCGTGAAATTTTTAATTGCTAAAGACCTCAACACTTGGAAAATTGACCCTGTTGAAAATTGACCCAAACTACAAATTATTTTTGTTTATATCTCTTTCATTGAAATTTGCTCTATGAGACTGATCTATATCTACTGTTATGTTGCAAATTTTGAATTTACTGGATGTTTGTAAATACAAATAAATGTTACGGTACTACTTATCAAATATTAAATTTAAAAGTTAATTTTCCCAGAATGATAAGTAAAATTTCGTCTGAGATCACCCAATGTCCAGCAATACATGGTAAACTTATTTTCATGTTTGAGGCCGCATGATGTCAATAACAACGACAGTGTTTTTAATTTTACGGCATTTATTGGTTTTGATTTTTGCGTTTTAATAATGATTCTTTATCAAATAAATTAAAATTTATGGGATTTTTGGACCCGCACATGGCACGTCTATTAGGATTTGCAGCGTAATTTTTGCTCATCGAATGAATTCATGGCTCTTTGTAACTGATTTTTTTTTTCATTTATATAAGCAGAAAGCCGCTTCGAAAACCCCTCCCTTCCTCTGAGTCAAATGATAGTCCCCTAATTAAAATCAACTTGTCAGTATAAATAACAAGTCGATATATGAGTCCAACATACATGTATTGTAACTGGTAAAATAGTAGACATTCTCGAAAATATATATCTGACAGCATTATTAATGACAGGGGTCATAATTATCCGACTAGACAAAATCATGACATTCAATTCATTCGACTTAAAAAAGTTAAATGGACTTGCCACATAGCAAAGAAAAAAAAGAATAACCAACAAAACATCCAAACAAACAAAATCACAAAAATGCCCCCACCCAATAGAACAAAATGACCAAAACAAAGCACATTAAACGATCCAACACCACCACACCCTTTAATAAAACATGACATATATCAATCAATATCAATATATAACAATCGCATCTAACATTTCCTGAATATTAAATCATTGAATTTTAGGATTATAAAGAAAAATAGAGGAATTGACTGAATTTTTTTTATTGAAAAAATCATGGTTTATGATGTAAGTTCACTGATATTTACTTTTATGTTGTTGAATTTTGAACCGGTTTTCCGATCAAAATTCAATGACGCGGTTCAATTTTCAACGGACTAGGGTCTAAATTCAACATCTTCTGTCTCATTATTCAACGTTGAAAAATGAACCCCCGGGTCAATTTTCAACCTGGGTCATAATTCTTCGTTACACCCCTTTTCGAGGTAGCACCTTTAGGGCTCACACATGAAAAATATAAAAGATATTCTAACTTTTCTCAATATTACAACAACTCTTACCCTGCACTACAAATGTAGTTGTATCTATCTTTATTGTTTATATTCAGTGATAAACTAAATTTAATGTTTATAATCTGAACTTTCTCAATTTTGTATCAATATTGTATTTAGATATATAATACAAATACCAGTTAAATTTTGATGTGCCAGATGTGCATATTTCGGAAATTGATTCCTCATCAGTGACACTAAGACCGAAAAGTTTAATACATAAAAAATATAATCCAAATAAATCTAAAGTTTCAAAATTATATAAATTCAAATCCAGCTAAGGAATGCTTTGCATGAAGAAACAAACCTTAGTTTTAAATAAATTTCAAATTTCAGACGACTGAAAATTTTGCAAAATGATAATACATGACAAAATTTATACCAGATGCCATATCAGACTGAGACCCAAATACCAGTTTTATTCTATTTATCATATACGTAAAGGTTCACCATGTTCAATATAAATTTGGCTACAGTATGGCAAAAAATTAACCAATTCAGCTTGTATCAGTTTCATGAACAATAGACCCATGGGCCTTATCGCTCACCTCAGAATATATCCAAAATTGTTTGCAAAACAATAAACAATATATTAAGTATGGAAACTTTCCAAGTTTTCTCAAGTATCCATACCTACAACATTGTAATTTACATGCTTTACAAAAAGTTAATAGATTTTCTAATGGGCGGACATAGCCAAGTGGTCCTGTCACCGGCTTTCAAAGTCAGGGGTTGTGGGTTGAAACCTCGCTCAGGAGTTGGATATATTCTTAGATGATTTTCATCTTTTGCCCATACTAGAGCCATAAAAGCTCATTACCAGAATAGTCTTTCAGATGAGACTCAAAACCAATGTCCTGTGTCTCAGTGCACGCTAAAGTCACCTCTGTAGCGTTCGAAAAAGAGAAGGCCACATATGTGGCTGCTACAGAGGACCCTTACAACAAGAAGCGAGTGAAACAGACTGAGCTAGATAAACTAAACTAAACTAAACTTTTAAGATATATTGACTAATATATAATTTTTAGCAATTTATCCACTTGCCATGCTATTTCCTCATTTAAGCCCCATGTCTACCATTTGTGCAAATCTGAAACAAGATGACCTAAAAAATTATACATGAAATAACTAAGGTATATCTCTTGTATATTCGAGATTTTAAATTTTTTCACCATTTTCCCCTCATATGAGACCCCAGAGGAGACATAACTTCTTCATTGGAAAAATCTAAGAGGACTTCACCTAGGCATGATGGTGACCAAATTTCATAAAATTTGGCCCAGTGGTTTTGGAGGAGAAGATTAAAATGTTAAAAGTTTATGCATGATGCACAAAGATCATAATTGGCAGGGTAGCAATATCTCATCATCTGAGCTAAAAATCTCAGATGAACTTAAAATGCATTTCCAATTGAAACGGTTTAATTTATCTGTTTACTTGTTGATTCAGCTTCAAATCCTACTCACTTATGAATCTATCACTCTTTCACTTCCCATGACAGATACAAAAACAATTGTCTGCTACAATAACATATTCCGCGCCTCAGCTGGGCGAACCTTTAATTGAATCTTAGGAGTTTTGAAAGGATAAATTTGTTCCGAGTAGCTGGTCTGATATCATTATCGGCTCGTGCGGTCGGTGATATGAAAAACACAAATTTACCCATATCAAGGTATGTGGGAATTATTTAATAATAAGCATATGATAAGATCATGTAACAAATTAAACAAATGTTAATAGGGTCACATTTACTGTAACTGAGTGAAGCAGTATTTGTAATGACCAGTTTTTAATTAAACAAGCCTTTCCGTATGATGTCCAGTCATAAATATTATTATGCTCCCTCACTTTTCTTCCAAAAATGCAAAGAGCTTAAATGTAATGTAACAACAAAGGATAAACATATGGAAAGCAATGAGAAAAGATATGATACTGTAAAGGAGCAAACAGGCAAAATGCAAATACATGTACAAAGTAGTGAACATGTGATGAAGGGGAGTTACAATATTGTGAAGGAGCAAAATGATAAACCAAAGGAGCATAGATGTCAATGCAAAGGTGAAATCCAAGTGACAAACAGAAAACTATCAATCTTTCCAAAATGACTTACTACCTCAAAACTAAAACTAAGAATTTTCCTGAGTGGAATTCCAGCCTAGGTGATGGATGGAAAAGTTTGACTAAGACTATATAGATTTAAGTCTTGGTGAAAGTTTTCAGACATGTGTAATGAGAGGCATTGTTATTGGTAAACATACTCTTTGAAACAATTTTATACCCCATAAAAAGAAAGTAACGAACTTTTTAGGCTAAATGTCCACTTTAGGTCATTTCACATTAAGAAAATGATGACAACTGTCTATGATAATAATGATAAATATTTTCAGCAAATTAGAATTCAGATATGAAATAGTGAGATTTAAGTTAGACAAATATTTATGGGCCCCTTCAAGTTATAAAACAAGTGGGATAAATGAGGGGTGAAGTAATTTATCGGTCATTTGCCATCCAGAGCCCTTTTGCAGACAGAAGTTTTCACTCATTTGTTCAATTTTGTATTTGGTTTGTTTAGTTGGATGCTTCTATCATTAACTTGTATTAATTCTTAGTTGCATTGTGCTTTTAGGTTATTATTTCTTCTTCCAAGTAATGATTCGGAAGCTGGAGCTAAAATCTTCTATCTTTAAGAGCTTAATTGAACTTAACTAATGTTGCTGAAATTAATCAGATATTGAAATATGCTAATATTTAATGGTGGAACATGTCCCCTTGCATTTTTGGCCTCTGTATCTTGATCTGGTTTAATCACACACACACACACACACACACACACACACACACACACACACAGAGAGAGAGAGAGAGAGAGAGAGAGGAGTAATGGTGTTTTATACCAGATCAGGTTTCTTCAACTTGTATCAAGACAGTCATTGGGTTGATGGAGAAAACTGGAGTGCAGAGAGTAATACAATGACCTTTGACGAGTGAACCAACAAGTTTTACTATAGGTTCTTCCAAGTAGGATTCGAGCCTAAGTGGTAAGAAGCAAAGTATTTCTAAGTGTATCCATCTACAATGACTGAAGGTACATAATGTGACTGGTGACAAAATGTACAGGGTGACAATATGTACCATCAAACAGGATTTGAATTTTTAGATTTTCAATCTGGCCATAAGATTTTTAAAATTGACTTTTAAATTTTCTCAGATGAAGATATTTTTACAACTTTGCTATTTTTTTTTAAAAAAAAAATTGTAGATGATAAGTTAGAAATCTAGCAAATGAATTTTTAACAAGATGTTGAAAGGCTTTTAACTGTCAATCTAAAGATATTGTAGATACAGAAATATAACAAAATTATCATGTTTGAAAATAGATAGATCCTATTTGCTGATGCTATATGTTAAAGCTTCTAGGGATTTCAGTTCAAGACAAAATTTACCACCGACAAAAATTGATATAGAAAATCTAGTATAATATACCACTTTAGAAAGCTGTAAATACATTTCCCTCTAAAACAGCTATTGTTTACTGCTTATCATGTGGAGGTTGAAATTTATATTTGTGCTACAGAAATTAAGAACCAGTCATTCTTCTTGGAATAACATGCAACTACAGTACAATTTGTGTAAAATGCTAAATTTATATTTAACTATGACAAAAGAATATTGAATAGATGGTTTAAAACAAAGACATTATTTGCAGTTTTTCCTAATATTATAGTTTATTTTCTTTGAATTCAAATATAAGAAACTTATTTATATTCAAACTGGTTAGAAAATTGCTTTTGTGTAATAAAATGGTGTAAAATCCAATAATTTATGTGCATTTTATTGTTCAATGAAAAACGGTCAAAATCTTACCAAAATACTGTAAACCGCTTTATATAAGCACATAAAAATTTTAGCGATTTTAGGTGCCAGTTGTATAAGCACAGTTTTATTTTAGCGCCAGTGATTATCCTGTTTGGGACCCCAAAATTACATCTGTACTCGAATTAATAGTAATCTTAATTAAGCCAACTATATATATAGATACTTAAATACTATTTTATATACAATATTAATCACCTATGTACGGAAGTGTATTGCTGCCAACTAAAAAAAATTAAGTTGTACGTACCACATAATAAGTCGTACGTACAAGATACTAAGTCGTACATACGACTTAGTATCTCGTACATACGACTTAATATCTCATACGTACTTCATACCATCTTTTAGATCCATATCGAAGATAATAAATGGATTTATAAATGATACTTAAACTTTTATATCGCTTAATTAATTACTAAAGAGATTAAAGTAAAGTATTTCTTCAATTTCGTAGCAACTTAGTATCTCGTACATACGACTTAGTATGTCGTACGTATGACATAGTATATCGTACGTATGACTTAGTATCTCGTACGCACGACTTAGTATGTCATACGTACGACTTATTATGTTGTACGTACGAGATACTATGTTGTACGTACGACTTAATATTTTTTTTAGTTGGCAGCAATACGCTTTCGTACCTATGAACAGGTGATTAGTAGTATTAATTTTGTAAATGAAGCCATTAAACATTTTCTCTTTGTCATTCTGTACATGTAAACATATTTATAAAAATTGCATTTTATCGAGAGAAAAACTCTAGAGTCCCCGTTTTTTAAAGTTCAAAACACCGATTGTTTTAATTCTGTGGATTTTTAGTGCTTTTTCAAACTGTTTAATTGTGGATTTACTGATTTTCAGGATTTATCGTGATTTAATTCTTATTTTATTCCATTTTTTTGTGTGTGTGTGTGTGCATATCGTTCTCAGTTAAAACGGAAACAGACTTTTTGGACTGATTGATAAAATTATTTATTGATTTTTATGCATGTGTAGATTGATATAGCTTCTCATTGATTAAATTAAAAAAAAAAAATTAATCATTATTATAAATATATGACCGGTATAATATTCAACAATAATAGCAGTGAAACATCATCAAAGACCGCCATTTCGGGGGACCGTTCGTATTTGCCTGTTAAGTTTTGTAAAATTTTAGTGACAGTTTTATTTGAGTGGTTGAATTCTTGCTTCAATTGCGCTAAAATAAAACTGCCGCTAAATTTTACAGTAAGTGTATGTATCAGTATATAATTGTGTTAACATCTAACAATTATAACTCTATAGATATGATTTAATGGGTTTCATGTCCTATTTAAGAATGTTTCACTTATATTGAGACGTCACCTGCTGTAGGTGAAATTACAGAAATTTTGACCTTTGCAGTGCACTTAGAGCAATGTGCAGGGAGTGTACTTAAATGTGCCATGCCTACTGTGACATTGGACATCAGTTTTTAAGGTCTCATTCGAAGGACCCTAAGACTTTCATTTCTAAATGTCCAGTGCTTTGTAAAAGAACAGTCACTACCTTAAATTTTCAAGTCTTGGTCAGACCTGGCTGGACCTCCCACATATGAAGTGAGCACTCTACCAACAGAGGTCCCATAGTGGTTTCAACACTACAGAGTGGATATTTTAGGGCTTGTCTGTTGGACTGAAATAGCAAGGTAGGGTGATACATATAATCATAAAACCTTTTCAATTTTCTTGAAAAAAAATCTTCATGAAAATAACATAGATGATACTTTTTATAAATCTATTCCTAACCATTTGGGGGAAAGGTAGTAGAGTTAAACAGACAGTGAAATCTTGTCATTCCCATATATAAACTTTTTTCTTAATTTTAATAACTCTAAATATAACACTTATGCATAGAAAAATGTAACTTTGTAATTTCGTTTCGAAAATTTTTGAAATAATCTTTTCAAGTGATGTTTTAACATCAGTAGCAAAATATAATGTATTGGACTGTAGGTAAAGGTAAGGTAGTAAAAAGTGTCGAATTGACAGCTAGTCCTCTTCTCAGTCAATTAGTTGCTCAAAGAAAGTGTCAAACTTGAGTGTGGTATGTCAGGGGTTCAAATCCTGTCCAGGTCATACACAAGACTTTAAAAGTGTAATTATATTTTACTATGTCCTTTTTTGGCGTTTGAACTCAATCTGTGACCTTGACATTCAATACTCTGACCTTAATTTTATACGCTACATATCGCCTTCATATAATACATGTTTGGTATAAGTTTAATCTTTATCTTTCGTCAGCAAGTCAAAATGTTAACGCAATGACAGATGGGCAGACAGACAGACAGACAACACCATACCATAATAAGTCCCATTACACGGGCATATAAAAATGAAAAATTGAAAACTAAGAGAATTGAAAATACAGTTTTTGAATAAAATTTCAAATTTCGTATACAGCAGTATTTACATACATATGACACAAAATTTCTTCAGATATAGACAAATGTTTTGCAAACAAAGATAATGTTTTAGACATAAATGAAACATACTGCTTCAGTGAAATACAGGTTCTGAGGAACTTTTACAAGATAATGTTATTTTACAAACTAAAGTAAGCCAATACAGAAGTAAAGTTCAGCGAACCTCTTGTTTCAATGATTGTTAATTTCTTTAATAAATGTAGCGTATAGTTACATTCCTATTTCGAATACAATAAATTGATGTGTTTTGATAATCATGAATCCTACTGAATTTAAAGGTGGTTTGGTAGACAAGTGTTTTAATAAGTTAGCCTAAAGATCAACGCATCGCTTACTGCCTATAGGTTTCAACCCTGTTTTGGCATGTCCAAGTACTGAAAAGTTATTTAATTTGCTTGTTATAATCGGATGCATATCTTTTAAGTGGACAGAAATCAATCGGATGAAAACACATACAGATAGTTATTACTAAATCTTCCTCAAAACAGTATAAAAAAGCATGGTATATTTTGTACATGGTATTTTAAAACAGATATTATATATAACTTTGGATTCATTTGACAAAATTCTTGAAGATGAAAAATCATTTGTGGGTCATAATTGAGACCAAAAATAAAAACCTTCTAAAAAATGTATTGGTTCCATATTTGGCTATCAATGGGAAAGTGACATGCAGTCATAATGTTTCTTGTTCCAGTCAAGATTCTTTCACCTATATCAAAGACGTGAGTGGAGAAAATTGGAGTGCCTGAAAAAATTACTATCTTTGGTAAGTAAACTGACAAATGTTCTTATAACAAGCTCTGCCTGTGTGGGAAATTAACCTAGTTGGCCCCTAAGAGAGAGAGAGAGAGAGAGAGAGAGAGAGAGAGAGAGAGAGAGAGAGAGAGAGAGGGGTTAAAGAGTTTAGGCTTGAAAAATATGCAAGATATATATTAAACTATAAGATTTACTGCCTTATCTTCTATTTTTAAAAAATGTTACTAAGTAGAATAAAGTAGAATTTTATAAGACCCAATGATTATCAGTAAAACTAATGTGATTTATTTCAGCATGATGATATGATCTTTTTAGATATGAGACACATTTTATTTTACACGTGTTTAACCAGAGTGGGAATAAATATAAATCACTTAAGGGGCAGAAGAAACAGAAGAAAAATTTTGTAAATACTAGTAACAGATGTTTTTATGATATACATACATGCGTTTGCTGTGTTTTATAATACCATTCTATGACAAATATTAGGTCAGAGGATCTATCTTAAGATTTATCTAAAGTGCAAAGCAATCTAATACTGTCTTGTAATTTTGTTTGTATTCTTATCACATAAATAACTTTCTCTAATTTTCATTTTTTTGTTCTATTTTTTTTTAATTTAATTATTTATCTTTTTTTTTTAATTTTTTTTTTGTGCATTTGCGCTTTATCTATTCAACATATTCTTTAAAACATATAACTTATACATCTAGCTGTAACACAATCAGTTACATATAAGTAATTTTTTTAACCTTAATTTCTTGAAAAAAAGGAATTTAATGCCTTGACAAGATGATACATTTCTTTATTTTGAGAATGTTGTCTAAATGATTTAAAATAACATATGAAATATGAGAAAGTAACAGTTTAATTTGATTGCTTTCAGCCAAGGGATTTTTGACAGTGTTATTGATTATAACCTGAAATACAACACACACACACACACACACACACACACACACACACATTTTTATTAATTTTAAGGAAAGGAGCGAAACATTACACTTTAACATTTATTCACCAGGGGCGCGTTTCACAAAGCATACATAGGAAAAAGTTTATTTCTAAGCACAAGAAAAATTTTCCTAGTCCGTTTCATGAAAGCTTCCTAAATCTAGGAATGTTCCTAACTCTTTCTTAAATTTAGGACAGGTAAAAAGGTGACTTAGGAAAGAACTTGACATGGCGACTGCCTATATTTATATGCTACAACGACGAGTTTCGACGAGAGCGTGTTTTAGGAATCGAAACAACCCGCTTGATTACATACACAAATTAATCGAGGTTGGTTGCTGAGCTACAACAGATATCCTCTGAGACCATTTTAATGACACCTGTATTGAACCCAACAACTAGAAAAGAAGAAAAGTATCTATATAATATAAGTCTTAAAAACCACCCAATCTTAGACTTATTAGCACTAAACTCTTGTTAAATTCCTTAAATTATTCAGTTATTTTAATTTAACAAATGTGATGTTATACAGCTGGTAGAAAAATAAAAAATCATATTTCTATGTATTGGCCATACACTTTGTCTAAGTATGAATTTAATACATATTCAAAATTAAAAATTAAATTTGAATATCAATTTGTATGTAATAAATATTGCATGTGACGTAATCTTTTAAGTAAAGATAATGATTGTCTATTGGCTGACAAGATGAAATAGTAAAATCAACGGACTAAAATTTATTCAACTACTTTTTCACATGATACAAAAAAAAAAAAATAAAAAATAAATAAATAAATAAATAAAATATAATGGCCGAAACTCCCAACCTCTCTCTCTCTCTCTCGCGAGCGAGCGCGTGCGTGCATGCACATGCGATCTTTTAGCTTAATCCATAATTCAGTATAAAGTGTATATCATACTATTCCACATCCCTGTATATATAGTCACGGTGTAAAATTATTTGAGTGTAAGCATGCTTTATAATCCAATGTCAAAATGCATGTTTCATGTATTTAAAGAATATACATGTACATGTATTTGATTTTAATTTACATATTAGACATTATTCATTGAAATCTATATATAAATACATGAGATGTTCCCGTAATTTTTTTCATAAGTTTGTCCTGACTTAGGACAGACATAAGACATGTTCGTGAAACACAAGAGTTTAAACTTATGCATTTCTTAACTCTTTCTTAAGTTCAAACTTAGTAACAAACTTAAGAATGAATTGAGGAAACAATATGTGAAACGCGCCCAAGATTACTAAATGCTCTGATGAAGTAGTTTAAACTTCGATTGATTCAATAAAATTTAATATACATTGTATTGAAATGTTTAGTTGTATATACATGTACTAGTTACATTTGGCTTTTGGTTATAAATATAAAGTTTAACCCCTTAACCCTGAAATAATGGTTATTTTGAAAAACAACTAAAACACATGTTTACAGAACGCAGTGCCTCTTAACTCCTAGGCTCCTATACCACTGGGGCAGTTCTTTGTGCGAGAAAGTTTGTCAGCTTAATTGTCAAAGGTGAGGGGTTTTCCTCCAAACACCCTGGTTTTTTCAACCATCCAAGAGCCAAGTTAACATAAGTGAAAGAATATTAAATGAGCTGTAAAAAAACATAACTCCGTCCCATTCTATTCAGCAAAAAATACTTTAACATATTTCTTCATGTGTACATTATGATTATGTCAAAACTTAATTCATGAGTGTCGTAATTACTAATTCAAAGTCAACAACAACAATTAAATTTTCTTACCAGAAGAAAATGCATTTATATTCATGACATGTTAAAAACTACATGTATACCTTCATTTTTAAAGTTTTTGTCTTTGTTTATTTGTTTGTAATTTTTTTAATTAATGATATACCGAAAAAATTTTTTATGTATCTTGCACCTTTTATCTGGTTTCAGTAAATTGGGATTTACACACATTTACTTATTTGTGGACTTCATTTAAGAATTTGTTGAAATGATTGCAAATTAAATTATAAAAGAATTCTTTAGTATATTCTATTTGGAAACTTCAACACTCTTTCATTGCCTAAAAAATGCAGTATTTAAATTGTGCCAGGCAAGTTAGACAAATGTTCACTTAATCAAGACACACACATGCCATCTCTTTTGATTTTGTTTTTCAACCATTCCCTATCTTCAGCAAAAGTATTTTGTTATCATGATATCTTGACAAGTGTATTAACTTAAGCCAATCCCATACTTAAAGAAAATAATATTATCTGATTATATATGTGTAATTGAGTCAACACAGGGTATAGCATGAAATATAATTAATTGTAAGTTCCCTATGCATTTAAAGTATTATTTTGATTTTGACTCATAATGGAAAATGAAGAGGGTTCAGAACTAATTGATGAATTTTCAGAATATATTGAATCAGATTTAAATTATTTTGAACATGAGGTCAATACAAGTTTGGATGAATTAACTGAGTATATTGATTCAGAATTAAAAACATCTTTTCTTGAGGAATTACAGATATACATCCCTTCATCGGATCCTGTATCTTCCCTAAAATTAGCACCAGCTGCAATGTTACGATGATGAAGACCCTTTTGCTTTTCATGACAAATAGTCCACCGGTAACAGCCCAAGCTTGATAGGACAACTTTTTTATAGATGAAAGATTTGAAGTGTCAAAGAAAAACAAGATTTTAATGATTTAATCCGATATCCCTAGCAGTAGACAATCAACAGAATCTTTACCATATGGACATATGTTTTATAAAGAGCCAGAATTTTCAAAAAGATTAAGAAATAATGGTAAATATTTTTTATGTTACAATTTACAATTTGCAACAAAATTCACACCATAAGAACAAATTTAATGCTATAAATTATTGCTCTAAATAATTACATATATGAAATTTGAAGAAAAAAAATATACTTAATACATGTGTATTTGCATATGAACTGATGTTTTAACGTGTTTTATATAATTACTAAAATTTAAACATTTTTGAGTTTATATAATAGGTGCTGAACCTTTTTTAAACTACTGCAAATTGCTCTTAACATTTAATTACTAAAGAAAACAGTTTATTGTAAAAATGAATTTTGTAACCAGTTTGCTTTAAAGGTCCTGTGTTTTAATTTACACAATTGTTCATTAATCAAAAATAATAGCTTAAGTAACATTTTAAGTAAAAGTATATACATAATTTTGTGTATTGAATGTGTGTATATATATGAAAGTATCTATAAAAAATATGTTTGTTTTGTAAGAGGAAAAGATAAAAAAAAATTTTTTATAAAAATTATCTAAGAAGTCTTTTACATTTGCACTAAGATCCTGTAGATGTGTCAAAAATTGCATAAAAAAGGCAACTTTTCAAACCGTCATTAGTGAAAAAAATGTATAAAGAACTATTGGAAGCAAAGTGCTTGTGGCAGAAGAAATTGGCTATTTGAAACATTTGGTGATTTTCAATCTTCTGATTCAAAGTAAATTACTTTTTCTGGCTGGTCAAAAGTATACCAAAAAATTGGATTCTCTTTATTTATTTATTTATTTATTTATTTTTTATTTTTTTTATTTTGGGTGAAGGTCCATTAAATGTTTGATGTACATATATATATGGAGTAATTTTTGTGTCGCGTGACTAGGCGACATATAGGGATTACTTTTGTCGGCGGCGTCGGCGTTGTCGTTGGCGTCTGCGGCGTACGTATTTCCTTGTCCGGAGCAAAACATTGGTGTTGTACGTTCAAATGACTCAAAACTTGGTGTGCATGTTTCTGGTAATGACTCGAAGTGCAGTGCACAAGAACTGCAACTCTATCTTTTTCCGAATTATTTCCCTTTGATTGATTTTTATAGATACAATGATACAATGGCTGCTTACAACAATAGGTGAGACAATACCTCTCACCATCGAGTCCCAGATCAGTTGATTATTGGCTTTTGGGACCTGCAAATTTGTTTGCGAAATCGAATACTTCTCAAAATAGGACCTCCAAAAATTGAGACCTTTTAATATAGAGTTAAGAACAAATATTGTTGGTACCTGAAAAATACCTCTCAAAATTGAGTACCTCTCAAAACTGAATCCCTCGAAATCGGGACCCGACTGTACTATGCAGTGTCAGGCGACACATCTGTTTCAAAGAAAAATATCTAGTTAAGTGATTATTTGACATTTTCAATAACAAATCAGTGGCGTAGCTAAGTAAAATAAATGTGTACTCCCGGCGAGGGGTCTGGGGACCGCTTAAGGAAGCTCAGGAGTTTAAAGAAAATGGGAATGTACAGACAACATAAAAACATAAACGTAATAATGCTGGTTTCTGTCTTTATTATCAAATCTATTGACAGACAGCACGACACATGGTTATCCAGAAAATTCACAGTAATTTCTCAAAAATATTTATTAGGCCTAAAATAAAATTAACTTTGTTTGCCGTTGACCACCCGACCCACTTGAAATGCCCCTACCCAAAATTTTATTGCCATCAGTTCCCTTTTTTTTTGTTTTTTTGTTTTTTTTTTTTTGGCATTTTAATGTGTACGCACGTGCGTTTTGACGTAAATGCAGCTATGCCACTGCAAATTAACAGGAAATTGGATTATTTTATTCAGATAATGCCAGACTGTAATTTCAGTGATGATGTTACAGAACAACATATGTTTATTTGTCATGCTGCTGCATGTTTTACATAATATGGTAAAATATCAATGTTTCAAATTTTAAAAAAATCATAAATTGATTAAATTTTGCTTCACATGATTTCAAATCTTACAATGTCATTGGTGCCTCACTTTATTAAAAAGTATCTCAGATAAGAATTTTTGCAAATGTTTGAAAGTTTGTATATTTTTTGTTGTATTGATTGTAGTTAGTTTTATTTATCAAACATTTCGGCCCCTAGTGTCACTGATGAGGAATGATTTTCCGAAATGTGCACATATGACACCTTTAAATTTAGCAGGTATTTGTTATATAAAAAAATCAGGAATAGGTGTAAGCAAGTAAGGTTAATGCAGGTTAAATAGTATAAATGTCATCTTTGAATGTTTAATATCTATGAATATACCTTAGTGCTAAGTGCTTTGATGATAACTTGATAAACAAGACTATTTTAACCTTTAATAAATGTTGTTTAGAATGTGTCTATATTAATATTTGAGCTTTCTCATTATTCAGTTAATAAATAATGGTGTACTTATCATAATCTTAATAACAGACTTGTTCTTAGGATTTTTCAACTGTACATTTTGTCCATGAGAAGAGTATTTACACCATTCACTAACAAAAATCACATACAAGAGAGTATCAATCCTGTTTATTTGAATAGCAATTATAAACTGAATAGTATCGATACTCTCTCTTTCTACACAGTAGAAAGTATCAATACTACTTTCTTATTCACATACATTAGGAAATATCGATCCTGTATATGTGAATGATAATTACAAACTTATCAGTATCGATACTCTCTCTCTTTCTATACAGAAGAAAGTACAAATACTGCTTCTTTATTCACGCACATTAGGGAGTATCGATCCTGCTTATGTGAATGACAATCATAAACTGAACAGTATCGATACTTTCTCTTTCTACACAGAAGAAAGTATCAAACTGCTTTCTTATTCACATACATTAGGAAGTATCGATCCTGTTTATGTGAATTACAATTATAAACTGAACAGTATCGATACTCTCTCTTTCTACACAGAAGAAAGTATCAAACTGCTTTCTTATTCACATACATTAGGAAGTATTGATCCTGTTTATGTGAATGACAATTATAAACTGAACAGTATCGATACTCTCTCTTTCTACACAGAAGAAAGTACAAATACTGCTTTCTTATTCACATACATTAGGGAGTATCGATCCTGTTTATGTGAATGACAATTATAAACTGAACAGTATCGATACTCTCTCTTTCTACACAGAAGAAAGTATCAAACTGCTTTCTTATTCACATACATTAGGGAGTATCGATCCTGTTTATGTGAATGACAATCACAAACTAAGCAAATGAAAACTGGGAGAGTATTGATACTGTCCTGAAATAAAAGACAATCTTTTAATACTGTACAGTTTAAGTGATGAAAGTTCAATTGCAATTGAGAAAAGAGTATCAATACTGTCCACAACATATTAAATGTATAATTCTTAAGACTTTTTCTGGAAAAAACAGCATGAAAAAATGTCAGATAAGCCTAATCTTAATGTTGAAAATATGAAAATCAGGTTCCTTACTTTAAAAACAGAATATTAGATTTTATGTTTTTAAAATAGATAGTGTTATATATATATATATATATATATATATATATATATATATATATATATATATATATATATATATATATATATATATATATAGCAACAAGCGGATTACAGCAATTTTAAACAATTTATTTTTGGCAACTGCATACACAGATCATGTATTAAAAAGGGCTTTGATAGGCATATAAATACTATAAACGTACCTGTAGCTAACTTCTGGTATCTGATTGTTCGTGATCCTGGAATGTTAACAAAAAAGATTACTGTTCAGTCAAATAAATCGAATTTCAAGAAAATATACTATATCATAATGGTATAACATAAATAAGCTAATGAGGGAGTGTTTGATGAAGCATTATAAAATTGGGAAAACACTCCGGTGGGTAAACCCGATCACAAATATTAATGACTTTTGCATAAGGCATGACGGTAATGAAAAGTTGTCAGTTTAAACAATTTTTTTTTGGCAACTGCATAAACAGATCATTGATAAAAAAGAGCTTTTGATAAGGTCATAGAAATACTATAAACTTACCGCAATCCAGGAGTATTTTTCTAACCGTGTCTGGAATGTTAACAAAAAAGATTACTGTTCAGTCAAATAAATCGAATTTTAAGATAAAATACTATATCATTATGCTATGACATAAATAAGCTAATGTGTGAGTGTTTGATGAAGCATTATAAATTGGAAAAACACTTCGGTGGGTAAACCTGATCACAAATATTAATGACTTTTGCATAAGGCATCCAGGTAATGATTAGTTGTTAGTTGCCTCGACCAATAAAAAAGGGCATATGATGAGTAAATGATAATTGTTTAAAGACTGTCGGTCACCAAAAATGAATTTAGTGGAATTCTTCGAACGTATACATAAGAACGAATTGAAATTAAAAAAGTAATTATTTTTTTTAAATTTTTCTTACAATGTTTGAGTTTTTCTTTTAAAATATATTGACTTAAACAAGATTTTCACAGTCATTATTTTTGTGATTTACTGAAAAAACATCATTATCAGGTAAGTAACACTTATATATTGAATTTTTTTAACATAAAAATAAAAGGTTATTCAGGAATAATAAATGTCCTGGTTAAAAATAACTATATTTCAAAGAAAAAAATCCTGGCACGATTTTGACCAGTCTGAACAACTGTACTTTAATTGAAAAATGTCGTTTTTTATAACCAATAAGTATCTGTATCATTTGGTAAATACTTACTAATACTACTTCTACAACTACTACAACTACTGCTGCTGCTGCTGCTACTGCTTCTACTACTTCTACTACTGCTGATACTAATACTACTATAACTACTTCCACTACTACTACTACAACAACTACTACTACTACTACTACTGCTGCTGCTGCTGTTGCTACTGCTGCTGCTGTTACTAATACTACTACTACTTCTACTACTAAAAATTGTATAATTGAGAACCAAAAACGGAAAAAACAATAAGTCTTCCAAAGAGAAGGTTGGAGATTCTAATTATTATTTTCATTATTACAATTATTCTGTTTTTTTTACTAAAGAGATAATTATATTAATAGAGAACCGAATAATAGTAGGGAACCGGAAATGGAAAGAAGCAATGTCTTTCAACTACTAAGCAAATAATGTTTTCGAATAATCACTTTTTGTCCGCAATTTAAGTTTTGAAATACAGCATTTAAATTTCCTGGGGATGAATGGGGAGAGGCAGGAGGGCGAATTCATAAAGAGAAATATCCACATTTTCTATACCCACTTAAATGTGAACTATAATACCCTATATATATGTGTATATATATATATATATATATATATATATATATATATATATATATATATATATATATATATATATATATATATTAGCATCACAAGGCACTTAAATTCAAAAATAAAATTCGAGGGTTTCAATTAGTGATGGTACCAGGTGCGGCTTCGTCAAAACTTTGAAACCATCGATATCTAACTTCTTTCCAAATACTTATGAAGAATGACAAGATTTATATTAATTAAAAACACCTAATGTCATTCCTTACTTTGGGTCGGTACTATTTGGTGCTACAGTTGAGATCCTTAACCCTAAACTATGAATTTTCAGGTTCCTAATAAAACGATGAATTGAATGATAATAATAAAGGACACCTGAGGTTATTCCCGACTGTAGGTTGGGACTTGTGGTGCTATGTACTTGTGTATTTTTAATACTTATACCACTTAACTGTATTTTCTGATTCATTATGAACATTGAACAGAGTGATTAAATATATAATTCCAGGGAATCATTACCAAGAAACAACATCAACTATTCCTAAAACATACTTCATTTCATTCTTTGAAGCAAGCTTACAGGATTGACGTAAAAATCTAAGAATTATAAACAATTTCAAGTGCCTTATTACATTCTTTTCTTAAATTGCTTTTTTTTTCTCTGGTCATTTTCCCATTACATATGTATATTATGGCTCAATCACACTTATCTCAGATCAATCAAATTTACATTCTTCACAGTTTATGGTTTACTTTCTATTAATCAAAGTTAAATTCTTGACCAATAAAAAATTTCAGCTTATTGTTACCTCCAAATTTGTTTTAACAACAAACACAAAACATGGTTAGGGAAGTTAAATATCAAAATTATTGTTTAAAGAATTTTTTTCAATCAACAAAATTTCAACAAGCTCACATTAATAGAACATGTATTACGGTTTCAGATTATAATTACATATGATATAAATCACATTCAATTAGCAGTTTTTATTTGTTTTAATTGCCGAGATGATAAAATCAACTTTCAGAACGATAATTAAAAACTGGAAAAGAGTTGAGTAATTTTAATACCCCAGTCACAATTTTTTTAACTTATGTTGATGCATTCGATTCTGGAATGATTGATACAACTTGAGTTCTCAGAGAAATCAATTCACTTTTGTAAAGCAAACTTACAGCCTATATATAATACACTAGGATCTTCCAAAATGGATTTTAAACACGTGATAAATAAGTGTACACATGCACTTTAGACCAACCAATACTCGAATGTAGATTTTTAACTGAAATTTTGTGATAATGTTTAAAATATTTTTTTGTATTATGTGACTTTCTTAAAACCAGATTTTTTAAATTGAACAAAACTATCACATTCATTGATGATTATTACTGTGTTTGGGGTTTATTGGTTGATGATCTGCCTCAAGAGCAGAAGGTCATACTTTAGACCTATCAACACTGCTTCTTATGATAGATTGGACTGGTTAACCTAGTGTGAGGATTATGTGATTAAGGGAATGATATGCTTGTCTACAGGATACTGTTTTAGTGAACTAGTACCTTTACAAATAGTCAGCCTTAGTCCGAACTTAAATTAATAGAAAATATTTTTTTTCAAAAATGGGTAAACTTAATGCAGCTTTAAAAGATAAAAGAAAATTACATTCTGGGTTTTGATCAGCAATGGCAAAGATACAGGGGTTTTACTGATTTAAGTATTTAAGCTAAAAAAATGTAGCCTTAATGAACATTATCTAATAATAAGTATTTTTATTGGGAGAAAATAAAAAGAACGCGATCAGAGACATGTAAAAATAGACAGTACATGATGAAACCAAACATAATTTCAATATTAGTTACTGTGTACCTAATTCAGTCGAGCAGAGATGTTATTAAATACTATAGGTAATAAGCTTCTTAACACCATGTACGTCATAAATTAGGTCGCTGAAAAGTTCAGAGAGGTGTCTAAAACGAACGAGTATTAAGAGGTAAGTTTCTTCTGGGTTAGTGGTGAATATACAATGTGTAGACCTATTAAACACATCATTTACTGACAATTTAACCCATAAGGCAAAATAAAACAAACGTAAAAATGCTGACCGATGACCTTTAATTGACATAGAAAATAAATTTGAAAAAAAAATCAATAAACAAATAAAAACTATTAAAAATAAAAAACATAGACATAAATGAATAAATCAATAAATAGATGAATAAATGCAATTTTTATCCATTTAAATTAAAATAATTAAAATATTTACAATGCTCACTGGTGGTTTATGGAAAAATTATAATTATAATTGCTTGTGGCATGAATTTTACCTACTTGAGCTTCCAATTTCCCAATAATATAACTTAATTCCATCATTCCATATAATTCTTTCTTCTCTAGGGTCAACAGTGACGAAGTTAATACGATCTGGTGTTATGAATGGTAGTTCTTGTAGGCTTAGTGTAGAGTTTCGTTCATCAATCACTGCCTTGGAGATATTCTTTTCTTGTTGTGCAATATATATGACGTTGTCTCCAATTGTATCTATAAATAGAGGTTAAAGATAATGTTTTTAATCTAAAAATTTTTCATCAATATCAATTAATTAATTAAATGAATTGATAAAAAAGGACAAGTTTCATAAAATGCTAACAGTGCAAAGATCTTAAAATGTTTGCGAATGCTGGGAATGCGTAAGTGTGATTTATTGCCAGACATAACGCACATTCAGAGCAACTAAACGCGCAATCATAGTGAGTAAATCACCCGCAAGCACAACATTTCCCAAGTCATTTTAACCTGACACCAGGTGAACCAGTTGATAATCTGTCCTCTGAATACTAAACGAAAGAAAAGAAGCAATGTTTCAAATTGAAATGTCTTAATGGTGACAAGGCCGTTGTTTGTAAGCACGTCTTTCCGCTCTCAATGCAGAGGTCTTACCACTGATAATTCACTGTATGTCGTTCAAACAAGAAGGGATAACTCAAGTATATATAAATAATAACACAAAAAATGACGGTTGACGTTTTTATATAAACTAACGATACATTACCTTTCAATGACGTGGAAATATCTGTCAGAAATAGCTTTTTTTACAGAATATATATATTTTTTTCATTTTTTAAATAATTGTTTTTAAAAAAGTAATTGATAAAAAGAACAAGTATTCGGGTATCTTTGACAAATGAAAGTTTTTAATCTATTCATTATCGCTATCTGTCATAAAAGGGATTCTAAAACTATAGATGTTATGCAGCGTCTCTTCAATCTGTGACAATCACTGAGTAGTAATTTGAAATGTGAAATGCTCTATATTATTATTATTATTATTGTAATTATTATCTATACTCTTTGTTTATAATAATAATAATAATAATAATAATAACAATGATAATAATAATAATTTGATGATGATGATTCTTCTACTTCAGCAATTAATTATTTTTTAATGTCACAATTTTTGTTTACTCGTGGGAAGAAAATCTCTTATAGTAAACAGTTTTTAAATTAATGCAAAAATTGTAAATTGAAATCCATTCTGACAGATCCGCAGTAAGAAAGTTTGTAAGTTCGTTTGCGAAGAGACGGTTTTGTCCCTCGAAATTAGCGTTGCCGGTTTGCTCCGAACTGTTTGCCCTTCAAATAATTTACGAATTCAAGACTGAGGCATGTAGCTTTATTACTTTAATGCAATAAACCATTTTCTGGTAATGTTTGCGCTCTCTCTTTAAACATGAAACATGTTGCAGTGATTCTACTTACAGTTTATTTTTTATTTCCTTATTATAGATCCCTGGTTTGCTTCCTAAATAAATTCATTTGCAAAGTTTTATTCATGTGGTATATGTTGCTTGTGTTGAATTTTGAAATCTTGAGCAAAAACAAAAACAAGAGAGCACAACAAGATTCTTATGCTTCAGTAGCTAGAGTCATCTACCAAAAAACTTGTTTCTGTAGCTTGTTGGGGAGATATTTCAACCATGTCTAACAAAAATATATTATTATCAACCAGACAGCTGGTTCTTCATCGACTAAAAATAATAACAAACAGAGTGCATCTCATATTCAGAGCGGTTTCAGGCGCAACAAGAGTACATTAGACCACTTAGTTTACCTGGAGTCATTCATTAGAAATGCCTTTGTAAATAAACAACATGCAGTATCAATATTCATTGACTGAAAAAAAGCACAGGATATCACTTGGAAGTATGACATTCTTAAAGATTTGCATGACATTGGTCTAAGAGGTCATGCTCCTACTTTCATTAAAAACTTTCTCGAAATCGAGAATTCAAAGTTCGTTTAGGGTTAACCTTCTCCGATGTCTTCGAACAAGAGATGAACGTTTCTCTATGTAGCATTTTATTCGTTACCCTTTAGTATCAAAACCAACAGCTAAGCTAAAGTTTTAAATAATAATATAGAAGGTTTTCTCTTTGTTGATAATTTTTGAATATCCTGAAAGGCAACTTCAGCTCTACCTCAACAAAATACAAAAATGGTCATTAGAAAACAGTTTAAAGTTTCTAAACAAAAACTAGTTGCATTCATTTTTGCAACAAATGAAAAACTCATAATGACCCAGAGCTGTTTATCAACAGCATAATTAAGATTGTAAAAAAGTTTTTTGGATTTGATTTTATTCCAAACAAACTCTTATCCCTCATATTTAAAGCCTGAATAATATATTGCGTAAGAGCAATTATTTTTAACGTTTTATCCAATACATATTGGGATGGTTATCAACCTACAATACCTCATATGTATAGACCACTTATTTGATCAAAACTTGATTACGGTTTTATTATTTATTGATCTGCTCGCAAATCATAAATAAAAGACTTGATGCAATTTATCACCAAGGTCTAAGTATTTGTTTGGGAGCATATTAAACATCTCTTATTGATAGTTTATATACTGAGGCTAATGAGCCTCCTTTGCATTGAATACGCAGTAACCTATTTTTGTAGTATGTTAATAAGTTGTTTGCAATCCATATTTTTCGGCATTTGATTGTATTTTTCACTCTCCTAATCAAGACCTCTACAGTAAAAAGGTCAACACAATACTACGTTTAGGTATTTGTTTAAAACCTTAATCGGAGGAATCATTTTATAGGAGAATTTACAATATAATTTCAAAATTGTTCAATATATATGAACCCCAAGTTTTATGTTATAATAGGGTAAAAAAGTTGCCATTCTAAAGTTTGTCTAATTTATTTTTAACTATCGCAATATCTTTTTCTATATATTATACATCTTTTAAAAGGTTTCAGGTCAATTCGTCCCCAATTCTTGCAAATTCGCCACCATGTCAAAATCGCCCCCTTCAAATTCGCCCCCACTTCTTGAAAATTCGCCCCCAAATTTTTTTTGAGATTTTACCTTTTTATAACTTTTTTTTTATTATTATTATTAATTTTATTTTACCTCGAATATGCCAAATTAACACTGTTAACATATTATTTGTAAATATGCATTGTGTGTGTTGCAATTTATGTAGAGTTTTCATAATGCATAAATTTACTGAATTCATACATAAGACAGCCCAGGTGTGTTGTGATTACTGTAATAATTTATATTGAAATGGTGATTATCAAAAGTCCTTTGTACGATTATTATGATATAATCACAACAGTGGGTACAGAAAAAAGAAAATATTTAGTGTTTGTAAAAGATCACATCAGAGCAGAGTATTGATAGATTACATCGTTGTAATCGTTTTAAATCATTAAAAAAACTTCCTTTTTAACATACAACGTGCACCTTACGAAACCATTTCTCTGTGTCTGGTAACATCAAATGCATGCGATGAGACTTCTGTTTATACGTAGGTGTAGAATTGCTATTTACCTCTAACCAACAACTGTCCACAGTTTCAACTTGGACAAATATATGGAACTATTAGACGGTACTAGCTGTGTTTGTATGGATAATATCTTTAATTAATCAATAAAAACTTTTCTTAAGTGAAATACTCACTATTGTCTAGTAGCCTCCAGTATTTAGAGTTGAGTTAAGTAATGGTGTTTAACTCCCAAGTCAATAGTATTTTACTTATAATGAGACGTCACCAGCTATCATAATGCTGAGTGCTTCGCGGTCTTGGACCATAGGGTTCGAAATCACGACCTCCCTCTTACGGTGCGATTACTCTGCCAATTGAGCTACCGCATTTAGACCTACTACCTCTGTCGCTGATGGAGAGCACAGGTACCAGGGGAATTTACTTGAGCACGTCTTCATAAATCAACTCATAAGTCATTACTACAAAATGAAGTTTAGAAAAAAATGGGGGCGAATTTGACGGGGCGATTTTGTACGTGGGGGCGAATTTGCCCGAAGTGGGGGCGATTTTGAACGGGGGCTATTTTGACATGGGGGCGAATTTGTTGAAATTGGGGGCGAATTTGACGGGGGAGAAATTAGCGTGGGGCGAATTGACTTGAATTCTTTTAAAATAATGTTTGAAATTCTCCAGAAATAGATGTTTACCACGACGCCGAGTTTTATAAATACAATATTTGATATGCATTAGCATAAGATTTTAACTTCATTAAAAGAAAAATCATGCTTAATTTTATTAGATGTAAAAAAAATACTATTTGATAAGAGCCAATTTTGTAATTCTTCCATAAAAGAATGAACTAAGTTACATTCCCAAAAGAGATAAATAACTGTTTATCTTTCTTGTTCACTAAAATTACATAAAGGACATGTTTTGATACCTATTTTGAACAGAAGCGAGTTTTTAGCAATATATTATAAACGATTCTGTATTGGAACCACTGTAATTTCGAATTTGGGGTCGTAGGGTAAATGAGTTGTATATTTGTTTCCAATCACTTTTCGTTATCTTTCAAAAATACTATGCCATTTTTGCCGTAAAGTTGGTAAAGTATGAATTGGATTCAATATTTTATTCATATCTTTTGAACCTTTTCGATTTTTAGAAAATAGTTTAAGGATATTTAGAATGAAAGAATTTTTCAGATTTAGAATGGTAATATTTTTTTTGTTTTTCTTCAGCATTTGTTTTACTGATTCAATTATTCAAGTATAATCGGGAAAATATATGTTGTTAGTTATATTTTCTAATAAAATCTTGTAGTTTTAAGAAATGTCCATCTGTATCTACTAGATCATTTATAAATATGACTCCTTTTCGTATAATTGTCTGATGTATATGATAGTGCTTTAAATAGTAATATCATAATTATACACATGACGATTTTCAGGTGCATTTTAAATAACTGTAACTTTTTAAATGTATTATTCAATAATATCGAAGCATCAAACACATCGATCCATAAATCATTTTTAAAGAACTTCATATTTTTTTACGATAAGTTCATATCCAACACTATTTTTCCTATATAAACGTCTAAAATATTATACCAGTAACTCTTATTCTGCAATAATTTCCTAATCCAAGTTGTTTTGAAAGCGTTTTTATATGGTATCAAATCGATCATTTTTTTAAACCCCCTTCTTCATATTCTTTACCAATAATGTTTTGTTTTATTCTTTTTGTTACACCATTCCAAATAATGATGTAGAAAATTGTATTTAGTTCAGAAATTATTTTTTGGCTTGGATTTGGCAATGCAATAAAAAGGTGATTCAATTGCGAATTGAGCAAAGTTTTTACAATTGTAATTTTCCCTATAGATGTAAGATATTGTTTCTTCCAAATATTTATCTGTGATTTGATAGCATTCATGTTTTATAAATACTTGATATAAGGCATTATAAGTCGACATGAAATATCATACTAAGTAAAGCAAAAAGAGTATTCCCCAATGTAGATTAAATATTCTACATAATCTAACATCATTATCTGAGTATTCGTATTAATTTTAAGGCCCGGAATTTATGCAAAATAACTCAATTCATTAACTGCTTGTTTTAGTGATTGTTCTGAGCCATCTAGTTTAAGACTTGTATCATCAGCAAATAACGATATTTTGACTTCTTTATTATTTGTTTTAATTCCCTTTATATCTTTTGGAGGAATGTGGTTTAAACCTTGATCTAATTAAAAAATACGAATTAACAGATGATCCTCCATAGCTTCTTGATAAAACAAAAGTCAGTTTGGATGGTTCAAAATATGTAGAAGAAAATTAGGAAATAACTGATGCAAAAACCCGTCGTGATGAAAAATGTTATAATCAAGTTTAAGTAATCTTTAAATTCTGATATATCCACTAAATAGACGTGCTGATAAAACTTTAATCAGGTTAATTTAAATAAATATGCTTCAATATATCCATCACACTGGAATATATGCTAATAAGGGGTTTGAAACAATATAAAATGGAAACTTTATGATAAAGTCTTTTGCTATGGCCTTCAAAATCTGAACTTGTCCATATTTAACTTTTATACCCTGGGTGATTTACTTCTGGCAGGGAGCGTCGTCTGGATGCACTGACTGTGCTTCGCGTACACCCCGTAAACCAGTTACATAAGAAATTCAAAGGAGCCAAAAGATACCAGTACTGGTGTATTACTTGTAAAAAAAATAATACTCTAAGAAAAAAGACCATAATCTATGAAAATAAAAACTAGGAAATGTGCGGTATTAAACTTGATTAAAAACAATAACATACTCTATACACACGATGGGCAAAATAAACATGAAGAGCATAAATATGTTTTTTATTAAAAAACAAAATGGTTGGACACATCTTAGTCGATGTACTATGTTCTACGTAATGCAAAAATACTGAATGCAGGAAACGCTGTACTAAAAATGTTAATAAGATAGTTTAATCATTATAAATGAGTTTTACAATAATAGTTTTAAACATAATTTTACCTAAATTTATGAAAATTCTAGTGCAAATGAGTATAAACCAAAATGGCGGCCGACAAGTTCGAGAACGATGTATTATCGACAACAAAAAATCAATACAAATAGTTTAACACGTTTGAAACAAGAATTAACATAAAACCTGTTTCAATAAACATTGTAATTAAACTAGAAATAACTTTTATAAACATTTAAATAAAAAGACAAAAATCTATTCTAGTTTTAAGATCACATATGTCTGTATGAACGCAAAATGAACTTCATGGCAAAGATATTTAAAAACATAAAAAATACCAAAACATACCTGTCTCGCCATGAAGATAAGTTAGAGAATGGCTGCAACTGTCCTGTTTGAGAATAATTTTTATAAGGGACTCACAGAGAAGCAAGACCAAGAAACAAAAGAGAGAGGGAGAGATGTGCTGGAAAATGCAGTATAGACATAGCATATATTTTGTGAGCCTTCTAATTTAAAACCTTGATGTCCCCTCAGGGATCAAAATGTTCATGAGTATCATGCTTATCTAAATTAGCTTGTGCTTCAAAACCACTTTTGATCTCTTAACTAGAACTTTTCCTTCCCATATTTTACCAAATTTTATTATTATCGTTAGAATAATCCGCATCAGGATTAGTTTTACCCTTCGTCTGATGATGAAGCCACAAATGGTAAAAAAAGACGCACAACGTACAAAATCAGTTCTAATAATTAACCCGTGCCAAAGTGTTTACCTAAAATTCTTTGGTTGTGAAGGTGTTTTACTATTTTAAACGAAATTCCGCAATATGTAAACAAAACCATAGGGAGATTGGAAGCATCATGGGAATCGCGAGATTTCCACTTTAAAACGACTTGGTAACGAGAACAAGGGGTAGAATACATTATATACCTTACTTCAGTTAATGAGATTAAATTCGATAAATTGACTTGCACGTGACGGGTGTAGCTAGCTAAACAGGAGATGCTTACCCTTCCGGAGCACCCGGCCTCACTTCCTTGATGGAAGTTCACGTGTATTACCTATTTTGCCAGTTTGCAAAGTTTTTACTTTGTTTTTGGGATTGTGATATGGACAAGGACTGGTATGTTTGTTTTATTTATATGACATTTCAATTTTGTAAAAAAAAATTGTGTAGATTGTCAAACACTAATGTAAGACCAATATAAGACAAAGCCGATCACAAATGACATTTCTGTTTTGTTATAGAAACATATACATGTATTTTATTCATTTTGCTTTTAATAATAACACTCTTGTTCAATTCAAATGGCAAATTTTCTTTCAACGCTCAATAATGAATAATTAAATAATTAATAAATTCATTAACCTTTTATTTAGCCTGTTTATACCAACATAAAATACACCCGTTCACTTTGATAATTTTATTCCCTACCAGTAACAATATTTTTATTTTTTAATATGATTTTATTATTTTAGTATATAAAGCAGATAACGAACACTTGCACGCGTAATATTTCTCTAGAAATTATTAGGAATTGACACGTCATAAAAGGCTGAAACATCGCTTATGTGACATGACACATAATTCAACTAACTAACAAACTAACAAACTATTAAAATGGATATTTACAAACAATACTTCTGTAGGCAGCTCATTTGCAAAAACTCTTGTCTCACACAATTATATTTATTTTATATTTATTTACACACTTGTTAAAGTGCATTTAACAATGTGTATGAACTAAGCATGAATTACATCCTCCAATAGTTTTACAAATCTACAACCTATGGAGTAAACATGTTCTTTGAATCGCTTGTCGAAGAAAGAGTAATCTGGCTTCCATTACCATTTCAAAAATATCGACATCGATGGGTAATGGAGGCTTGACCTGGGAGTAATTCATTATTTCTTCAACTTTGATTCGAATAAAATATGCATATCAAATTCAATTCCATTAACCGTCTATATTCATTTGTAAGTTAAATTGTAAAATTTGTTTAAAACTAAGGTTTGTTCCCTCATGCAAAGCATTCCTTAGCTGGATTTGGATTTATATAATTTTGGAACTTTAGATTCATTTATTTCCAACTGTTTGGCTTAATGTTTTTTTATTATCAAACTTTTCGGTCTTAGTGTCACTGATGAGGAATGAATTTCCGAAATGTGCACATCTGGCACATCAAAATTCAACTGGTATTGATATATATTTAATAGAAATTGCCTAGATTAGTTTGATTAGGATAGTTGAAGTAGTAGGATTAAAAGTAAGAGTAAAATATACCATACACCTAAAAATGGGACAATACATTGTTAAACCTTAGTTTAAACAATATTTTTTTTCAACAATAGGAAAATCAAAATATCAATGTTACAATAGCAAGCATATATAGTGTGAAATGGAATCGAGAACAAGACATAGGTCTTATGTAAACTCGTCTCCACAGTCTTTACTTCAATGATGTAAGTTACAATCAGGTAAACAAGTTGATGTTCTATATATATATATATATATATATATAGAGAGAGAGAGAGAGAGAGAGAGAGAGAGAGAGAGAGAGAGAGAGAGAGAGAGAGAGAGTTACTGATCAAATCTTTTAGATTACAACATGTAATTTGGAACAACACAAAAGATATGAATATTATCATCAACAATGAGGTTTACTACGAAAGCCGAATCGTGCCAGTTTAAAAAAACAAAAAAATAATAAATTTCAAGTAATTACGAGAAAAATTTATGTTATTACGAGAAAAAATTACGTTATTTCAAGAAAAATTTATGTTATTACGAGAAAAATTCAAGTTATTTCAAGAAAAATTCATGTTATTACGAGAAAAATTCACGTTATTACGAGAAAGTTTCGTGTAATTACGAGAAATTCACGTTATTTCAAGAACAATTCATGTAATTACGAGAAAAATTTATGTTATTACGAGAAAAATTTATGTTATTACGAGAAAAATTCACTTTATTTCAAGAAAAATTCATGTTATTACGAGAAAAATTCACGTTACAACGAGAAATTTTAATGCTTTGAAAGGTGTTTATTTTGTCTCGGTACAATGCACACCCTTGCAATCTCGGTAGTATGGCAGTGGACTATTGGAAGTTTTAGAAAACCTTGTAGATTATTTATGATATATTACCATACATTTTGTTATTGTTGTCCATTTATTGTTTGCTTACTGGTATTTTATATTTCAATTATTCACTCAGTATACCCTTTCGTCTATCTTAATGCAATTTTATTTTCATTCTATGAACTTTTGAAACTTCACGGGGAAAACGGGGAGCCCAGGTTTATAGTAGTAAATACGAGTTCGAATTTTACAACCGTTAGTATAAAAGTTCTATTTTTGTGTTCAGAAACTGCTTTACTGTCATATAAATTTTGAAAATCAATTTAAAAAAATTGAATTTACTTTTTCAAAGAGACGTGGAGGTCGGGTTCGAACCAACGACTTGGTCTGATAAAGACTTAAAAATATGTGGTGTCTGTTTTTCTTAAGGCATTTAGAAATTAAAGAAACACGGGTCTTTAGAATAAGACCTTTAATCCGATGTCCCATATCACAGCTGGCGTGGCATTCTAAAGTTATATACTTTACTGGGATATAAAACCCTTTAAATCAAATCAATCCATAGAGAAATTCACTGCGCATTTTATTTCATTTTCAAAATTGCTTACATTCGTACCTTCGATGGAAATTCGTAGATACATTATAATTATACACTCATTGTCTCCAAACGCCTGTTGGTTCCGCGTTTGCAGTGTTTGAAGCGTTAATCTTTAAACCCCAGCTCTGGCATTGCTTTAAGATCTAAGTCATTTGACCACACGTGGTTGGCCTTTTTGGTCCAGTTGATGTCAATAATAGACAACCGAGTTGTGTATGATGTGAATCTAGTGTAATCAAATGTGCTAACAATCTTAAAAGTCACCACCAGTGTGCTTTAGTACAAAGTGGATCAAAAACATTATTAAATCACGCAATATATGGACTTATGTAAATCGGTTACTCCTAGATAATAACTTGAACTCTTCGCGAATGGCTGCAATACTACTGACGCGACGTAAAACTCTAGCAAGCAATCAAATCCAGCTGCTCATCCATTCTTAACAAATTGCTTTTTATGAAACTTGTCTTCTGTAATTGTTTGATACCAATACTTAAAGTTATGTCTCTCATTGCTCGTTTTGAGTTTCGGGTGTCATTTGACGTGAAATCTTTTGTATTTGTGACGATATCTTGTTCTATTTTATAGGTGGAAGGTCGTGGGTTCGAACCCCGGCCGGGTCTGACCCAAGACTTGAAAGTGGGTAGTGACTGTTCTTTCGCCAAGCACTCGGCAATACGATTCTTTCGTATGGGAACCTAAAATAAACGAGGTACCGTGTCATGGCAGGCGTGGCACGATAAAGAACCCTGCTGTATAATGCCAGCAGCGCAACGCACAGGCTAAATTTCTGCACGTCTCGATATAAGTGAAATATTCTATACTGCGACGTTAAACACAAATACTCAACCCAACTTGTTCTATTTTATGTAGATCATGTAAACCATGTGGTTTATGTAGGGTAACCGAAAATGAAGCCAATTTACCTTAACGCTCACCTGAGGATATGCTCCATATTTGTAACACTAAGTACTAAACTTTATTTTTTATCTTCAGCACATTTTAAAGCTCAATTAAGAAAAAACATTAAAACTGAAAATCTCCTAAAATCTTAAAGTCTTATATAGCAATTAAAAGCTTAATTCTTAAGCCCTTTTTTGTCTTTAGCTTCATGCTGAAAACTGCTTAAACACGAAAATTAAAAATCTTCATCGTATATCATCAAATAATCTCTATGGTAGTATCAAAAGCTCAAAGGTAAATTATCTATTCAGATTCTGAATTTCAAAAACAACAAGCAAAGTTATAGAAATCGTGTCCCCCGCTTTCAAATGAAATAGACTTCTGAAATTGTAATGATATATGAGGGGTAATATGGACAGTCCTAGCATAAAATGCAAACAGGGAAATTGGTACTATGGTTAATCGTTTGTTTGTTTGTTTGTTTCCCTTTCGGTAAAAGCGGGGGGGGGGGGGGGGGGGCAAAAAGCTTAATTGTTAACTTTTAAATGACCGAAAACCAATTTTTTATTTATAGTCACAGTGACTTTGACCTTTGACCAAGTGACCCGAAAATCAATCCCAAGCGAGCTCTTGTCATTAGCTACCTCTGTGCCATAGAAAAAACCTTTAAGTGTAACTAAAGTTATTTCACGGAAACCAAACGTGACGGACGGAATGACAGACAGACTAACAGACAGACAAACCCATATTAATGCCTCCTCTCTTTCGGTGAAAGCGGGGGACAAAAATTAGGTTGAAAGCATTGCGGTGTGCTCGTTTCATTTAAGCTAGTATGATCCTCAAGTCTATCGATTCACACGAGCTATTGACGTAATTTCTCTTCTCAAATTGAGGTACAGTATAGCCTGCTATAGAGTCCCCACTATAAAGTCCACCTGTCTATAACAACCGGTCTGAAGTATATCAAATGGATTTTACTATATAATGTATCTCTATATAAAGTCCACCTATATCATGTTAAGAAAGCCCCCCCTTTTCAGTCCCCAAATGACTCCCGAACCTGCTTATAAAGTCCACTGTTTTAAAATCTTTCTTAAAATTTTATAATTTTCTAAAAGTTTATTCAATAATAATCAGTTGAGTTTCTTTTAAATTTATATGAAAATTATTTTTCCAATATCTACACATAAGTATGAAAATTGGCAATTAAAATGTTGATATACATGTGAATCTTTGATCTACTATTATACAATGTAATAACTTAAAATGTTTCACATGTTAATATAGTAAACGGTAAAGTTTTGACTGATAATGAGTGAAATATACGTGTATCTATATATATGAAGCCATCATTATTATGTCAATTATGTCAGCGAATGAAGCTACCTTATCTGAAGAAATGCTCTATATTATCTATTCTGTTTTATGTTTACTATTTTATACGCCCGTCTATGACGGGACGTATTATGGTATGTCGCAGTCCGTCCATCCGTCCGTCTTTCCGTCCGTCCGTTCGTATGTCCACACGTCGTACGCTAACTCAAGAATGCTTTGAGCTATTTTAATGAAACTTTTGTGAAATGTTTGTATCTAAGGCAGAAAGCTCCCTTTCGTTTTTGAGATTCGTATGTTTTCTCGTTGCGGAGTTATTTGCCTTTAATTGTCAAATTTAAGGCATTTTTGCATGTTGTACAGTAACTGAAACTTCCTTTAAACTATTTTGATGGTTTTTTTGTGTTATATTTTTATCCATCACAGAAAGCACCCGTTCGTTTTTGAGATTCCTTTTTTTTGTCACTGCGGAGTTATGGGACTTTAATTGTCATATTTAAGGCATTTTTCTGAATGTTGTATAATAACTCAAAAATGCTTTGAACAATTTGAATGAAACTTTTGTGTTATTTTGGTATCCTTGGCAGAGAGCTCCCTTTTATTTTTGAGATTCGTATGTTTTCTTGTTGTAGAGTTATTGGCTTTTAATTGTCAAATTTTTGGCATTTTTTTGCATGTTGTGACTTCATTTGAACTTTTTTATGAACCTTTTGTGTTTTATTTGTCCTTTAATCAAAAAGGTTTGTGAATAAACATTGAGAAATATATTTGCTACTTTTAAAAAAGTATGTTTCAGCTAAATGTCAAGTTGTTTAAAACATTTTAAAAGAAGTTTAAATATCTGACGGGCGTACATGTATCATGTTTATTTAATTTGTGACATCTTTGCTACTTTAAACAACAAAAACACGATTAGTCATGCGTATACCATTCGTATTTTTATCAGAATTTAAATACTTTTCAAAATTTTTGAAAAATAAAATAAAAAAAGTATTATTAATATATATCAAATAAGTATTTTACAAGGTTCTAAGTATTGTTCTCTCACTTTTGAATAGTAACAATATAAGTTTTATCGTATATAAAGATGACCTTCTATATAGAGTCCACCTGTCTATTAAGTCCACTTTTACTCAGTCTCATGGGTGGTCTTTATACACAGGTATTACGTCCCAGTCAAGAATATTTTACTTATAACGAGACATTACTAGCTATAGATGAAGTGGCAGGAATTTTTACCTTTGCAGTGCACGTACATATGTAGGGCAATGTGCAGGTAGGGTTCTTTAACATGCCATGACATGGCATCGGTTTTAATGTCTCGCCAGAAGAACCCCGTGTTTCTTTAATTTCTAAATGCCGGGTGCTTTAAGAAAAACGGAAACCACATATTTTTAAGTCTTGGTCATTCCGGCCGGGGTTTAAACCCGATCTTCAAGTCTCTTTTGAAAAAGTGAATTCAATTTTTTTTTATTGATTTTCAAAATTTATATGAGAGTAAAGCAGCTTTTAAAAAATAAAAATAGAACTTTTATACTAACGGTTGTAAAATTCGAACTCGTATTTAGAACTATAAACCTAGGTACCACGTTTTCCCCCGTGAAGTTTTAAAAAATTCATAGAATGAAAATAAAATTGCATTAAGATAGACGAAAGGGTATACTGAGTGAATAATTGAAAATATAAAATACCAGTAAGCAAACAATAAATGAACAACAATAACAAAATGTATGATAATATATTATAAACCATCTACAAGGTTTTCTAAAACTTCCAATAGTCCACTGCCATACTACCGAGATTGCAAGTGTGTGCATTGTACCGAGACAAAATAAACACCGCCCAAAGCATTAAAATTTCTCGTAATTACATGAATTTTTCTTGAAATAACGTGAATTTTTCTCGTAATTACATGATTTTTTCATGAAATAACGTGAATTTTTCTCGTAATAACATGAATTTTTCTCGTAACATGACACTTTCTCGTAATTACGTGGAATTTAATATTTTTTTTATTTTTTTAAACTGGCACGATTCGGCTTTTGTAGTTTACAGTATCACCATATAGTAATAAATTTGTAGTAACATTAAAAGGTAGGGAGAAAATGGTTTGTTGACGTAAATTAGTTTGAATTGAACATTGTAAAAAAAATGTTCGGGAGTTTCAATAAGGCCACATCGATCTACAAAAGGGTTGTCCATAAAATGTTTGTTAAATAAATGTGCATTAAGGATACTGTATTCCATTCTTATTGTTGCATGGTAAATTTGACTTGGTCGTGAACCGCTTTGGAAGTATTTGGGCACATCATTGCATTTGACAAGATATTTTTAAATATATATATTGATTCGTTATTCCGATCAATTTTGAATTTAATTTTTCTGAAAAGAGATTCTTGTTAATGCTTTTGATAGTATTTGCTCGAAGTGATATTTCCAGTAACAGTACTCAGTAAAAAAATTCTAATTTGTTTGTATATTTGCACTTCAGTAATTGGAATGTTGTTTATATATATTGTGGATGAAATTGTTTTATTATTTTCCTACTTATTATCATCGATTCGGTTTTTTGTTGGTTGAAATTAACAAGCCACTTATCTTTCCCAAGAATATATCCTACCCAAGTCATTAAGTTTTTTTTCTGCGTATAAGCGTCTTCATCTATCCAGTAAAGTGATGGTTGATCAGCAAATGGACGTATATTACTCCGAATATCTGAAACTATATCATTTATGTAAATAAGAAAAAAAAAGGGGGGGGGGGCTAAAACAGAATCCTAAGGTACACCAGAATTCATTTTATTGCTACGAAGAGCACCCATTTCTAAGAACGACACGTTGTTTACGATTGGATAAGTATGATTTAAACAACATAATTAATTTTCCCCTAACCCTTGTTTCTATATATCGGGAAAGTGCGATTCGTTGAAAAGTTACTTTATTTTCAATAGGAAGAGCTAATTCATCAGATAGTTTTTCAGATTAATGGGATTAAGTAAGTCGGGGCCTGTTGATTTAGAAGTATTTTTAAAATAGCTGTGACTTCAGTTATTTTAATATTTTCTATAAAATTTGCGTTCAAAGGAATGAAAGGCAATTCAGCATGTTTTTCGTGTACAGAGGATTGCTCAATAAAATAATTAATTAGGAGATTGGCTTTACCTTCATCGGATTCTTAAATAACATTATCCGAAATAAATGGGGGATATCGGAGGTTTGATTTTTTTCCAGAAAATACTTAGTTATTGCCACCAATAAGAGTCCAAGTTGTCGTTTGTTAATTTTTCAGACAGGGTTTTTTTTTTTTTTTTTTTTTTTTTTTTTTTTTTTTTTTTTTTTTGAATATTCATTTTTAGATTTCCGAACCTCTAATAAACATTCACTTTTATTTTGCGGAAATATGCCGAATGTTCTGGCAAGTTCGAAGTTTAGTTTTACGATGAATTCTGTCTCGTTTACGTATGAGTCTTCTCATTTTATTTTGCATCTACACTTTATCATTGTTTCGAATTTTAACTATTTTATTTGGGATAGAACTTTTAGGTATAGCAAAATTTTTGAAGTTAATATTTCGGCTATTATCAGTAGAATCCAATATAACATCCCAGTCAGTTCGAACTACGTTTTGACGCAGCAAGTCGTAATTTCCCCTTCAAAATATCCCAGACAGTCTGTGTTTTAGTATTGTTATTTGATTTACTTATATCCAAAATTAGGAATATTGGACATTGATATTTGCAGATTAATATAAAAAAAGGCTCTGACACACCACTACTCAGCACTATGTCTTTTTAGCTAACCTGAAATAAATCAATTTGGGATAATGTGTGTTCTGTATTATGTGTGGGTTCGTTTATTACTTGACTGAGGTTAATTTTTTGTAAAATTTGTTTAATATTTTTGCACAATGGGCTTAGTTGTTCATCGTTAAAATCGCCAACAACTATTAAATAATCAATAATATGGATTTAGGTCTAGTGCTTTATCAATAGGGTATTCAATTTTATTCCAGTATTCTATTCCGGTGTGTAAAAGTACCTATTATAATTGATTTATCTTTAGTTTTTATTTAAAACCAAACAGACTTAATACCATTTATATTTAAGTCAGAACGTGGTAAAAAAAATAAGACTATACTTATATACGCTATAACCCCTCCCCTTGTTTGTCCGTCGAACACTCGCATCGAAATCAAATCAGAATTGCCAATATTTGAATGTAGCCAAGTTTCAGTAAAGAGCAATGTATCGTCGGCTTTGATTTCACAAGTTTTGGAAGTATACTCTGAACATTTAAGTGAACTAAACTAAGATATCTGTGTAAAAGAACTTCAGGTGAAGAATTCGATATTTCAGAAGATGTACTGGCCATAAGATAGGCAGGGCCAGGTTTTGTTTTAATATCCACACTTAAATATATCAAAATATCATTAACAAAAATATACAGTAACATACAACTATTCCAAAAACAAAATATTGTTAAATACTACATCAGTTAATGAGTTTAAATTTGATATAACATTTCAATTTTGTTAAACAAAAAAAAATTGTGTAGATGCTGTCGCTAGACGTATCCTTCCTTATTTACACGATATTGACTGACATTCACTATCAAATACATGCAGAAAATGTGTTGTTTTTTTTTTATAAATTTTTAAAAAAAATTTTGTATATTAGGTAATGGACAAAAAATATATCTTATCTTGTAAAATCATAGTAAGCTTGATCATTTTATAGCTGAGAATGAAGATCACACTGCTTTAACGCCGTTCAAAAAGTAGCATATTTGGTTAAAGCCTAAAAAATCCTATGTTATATTCCCTGTGCTTGTGCTAATGTGAATCATAAACATATGTTATACTCCCTGTGCTGGGGCTTATGTGCATCATAAACCTATGTTATATTCCCAGTGATGGGATTAATGTGCATCAAAAACCTATGTTATATTCCTTATGCTTGGACTTATGTGCATCAAAAAATTTGTTATATTTCCTGTGCTGGGACTAATGTGCACCAAAAACCTATGTTATATTCCCTGTGCTGGGATAAAAATATTTTGCAATTGTAGCATGCCACATACCGTTATGACGTTTGCATTTTGTCGTAATTATCGCTGAAAAATCATGCGAGTGAAGAAAATAGAATTGCGCATGACCAACTTTCCCATTTTCGCTGGCCAGGTAATATCGTCTGCTAGCTTGACAGCAAAAGAAATATATACTGTAGGCCAAACAACAGCGATCTTACCTACAGCTGAATGAACTATTCCAGAATTTTTACCCTAACCCGAATGATTATTACAGCGATGTATTTCCGGAATAAGTGTTTGTGTCTTTTCCCATATTAAATCCCCGTAAGGATTTTAAAAAGCTCTGCATTTTATACTCCAGCTAAGATGGCATTTAGTTTGGTGTCAGTTAATTACGACAGAATGCATACGTCATAACGGTATGCAGCTTGCTAAAAAATATTTTGAGATCTCTTCTAAAACCTTGAAAAACTATTGCTACAGCAGACGTGAATCAGACAGTATGTTATATTCCCTGTGCTGGGATTAAAGTGCATCAAAAACCTATGTTATATCCCCTGTGCTGGGACTAATGTGCATCAAAAACCGATATTATATTGCCTGTGCTGGGAGTAATGTGCATCAAAAACATATGTTATATTCCCTGTGTTGGGACTAATGTGCATCAAAAACCTATATTATATTCCGTGTGCTGGGGATAATGTGAATCAAAAACCTATATAATATAGCCTGTGCTGGGAGTAATGAGCATCAAAAACCTATGTCATATTCCGTGTGCTGGGGCTAATGTGCATCAAAAAACCTATATTGTATTCCGTGTGCTGTCGCTTATGTGCATCCAAAACCTATGTTATATTCCGTGTGCTGGGACTAATGCGCATCAAAAACCTATATTATATTCCGTGTGCTGGGGCTAATGTGAATCAAAAACCTATATAATATAGCCTGTGCTGGGAGTAATGAGCATCAAAAACCTATGTTATATTCCGTGTGCTGGGGCTAATGTGCATCAAAAAACCTATATTGTATTCCGTGTGCTGTCGCTTATGTGCATCCAAAACCTATGTTATATTCCGTGTGCTGGGACTAATGCGCATCAAAAACCTATGTTATATTCCGTGTGCTAAGGCTAATGTGCATCAAAAACCTATATTGTATTCCGTGTGCTGTCGCTTATGTGCATCCAAAACCTATGTTACTATGTTATATTCCGTGTACTGCGACTAATGTGAATCAAAAAACCTATGTTATATTCCCTGTGCTGGGACTAATGTGCATCAAAATCCTTAAATATTCGCAGTAATGGGACCTATGTGCATCAAAAACCTATGTTATATTGCGTATGCTGGGACTAATGCGCATCAAAAACCTATGTTATATTCCGTGTGCTGGGGCTAATGTGCATCAAAAACCTATATTGTATTCCGTGTGCTGGCGGTTTTGTGCATCAAAATCCTATGTTATATTCCGTGTATTTGAAATAATGTGAATCAAAAACTTATGTTATATTCCTTGTGCTGGAACTAATGTGGATAAAAAACCTATATTGTATTCCGTGTGCTGTCGCTTATGTGCATCAAAAACCTATGTTATATTCCGTGTGCTGGGACTAATGCGCATCAAAAACCTATGTTATATTCCGTGTGCTGGGGCTAATGTGCATCAAAAACCTATATTGTATTCCGTGTGCTGTCGCTTATGTGCATCCAAAACCTATGTTATATTCCGTGTACTGCGACTAATGTGAATCAAAAAACCTATGTTATATTCCCTGTGTTGGGACTAATGCGCATCAAAAACCTATGTTATATTCCGTGTGCTGGGGCTAATGTGCATCAAAAACCTATATTGTATTCCGTGTGCTGGCGCTTATGTGCATCAAAAACCTATGTTATATTGCCTGTGCTGGGACTAATGTGCATCAAAAACCTATGTTATATTTCGTGTGCTGGGACTAATGTGAATCAAAAACCTATATTATATTCCGTGTGCTGGGGCTATGTGCATCAAAAACCTATATTGTATTCAGTGTGCTGTCGCTTATGTACATCAAAAACATATGTTATATTCCGTGTACTGCGACTAATGGGAATCAAAAACCTATGTCATATTTCCTGTGCTGGGACTAATGTGCATCAAAATCCTTAAATATATATTCGCAGTTATGGGACTTATGTGCATCAAAAACCTATGTTAAATTCCGTGTGCTGGGACTAATGCGCATCAAAAATATGTGTTATATTCCGTGTACTAGGACTAATGTGAATCAAAAACCTATGTTATATTCCGTGTATTTGAGCTAATGTGAATCAAAAACATATGTTATATTCCGTGTACTGGGACTAATGTGAATCAAAAACCTATGTTATATTCCGTGTATTTGAACTAATGTGAATCAAAAACATATGTTATATTCCGTGTACTGGGACTAATGTGAATCAAAAACATATGTTATATTCCGTGTATTTGAACTAATGTGAATCAAAAACATATGTTATATTCCGTGTACTGGGACTAATGTGAATCAAAAACCTATGTTATATTCCGTGTATTTGAACTAATGTGAATCAAAAACATATGTTATATTCCGTGTACTGGGACTAATGTGAATCAAAAACATATGTTATATTCCGTGTATTTGAACTAATGTGAATCAAAAACATATGTTATTTTCCGTGTACTGGGACTAATGTGAATCAAAAACCTATGTGATATTCCCTGTGTTGGGATTAAAGGGTACCTGTAACCAAAATTGTTTTTATCACAATTGATTTATATTTGATTTAAATATGACATTATTGAAAACTGCATCAAAATTGGTGACAAAATAAAAGAGTTATAATGGTTTGAAATCCAAATTTTATAACTTTCTCTTGATTGCTAAATTAAAACGCCTCGTTTTGAGTTATAAACATGTGGCGTCATTGCAGTATTAGAAGTAATAACAATGATAATATATATTGACGTATGTAGAAGAAAGTAACGACTCTGACATGTACCCATTTATGTCATTATTTGGGGAAGCAGTAGAAAATCTTATAAGTGATGAATTTTGAGTATAACCATTATTTATTCGAACCAGAAACGGAAGAATCTGATAAACATATTGAGTCGAGTCCGGACCTACTCAAGGATTGTGACTGCGCTGTTGAAAAATGCTTGACTAGTGTTAACTTGTTAATAACACGAAAATTGATTATATAAGTTTGACTTTTTTAAAATAAATTATTGTATTACGTCGGACTTGACCGACTCGAGAATTACGATAAGTTGCATAGCGATAACAAAAAAATACGCGATTAGTTTTAACTTGTCAAATACACGAAAAATTAATTTTATTGTCGACATTTTGAAGTGAATTAAATATCAAGTCGGACTGGACAGTCTACCGGATGAATATTATGGAACTTACTGTGGTGCCATATTTCTATTAAAATAATGCATTCAAAATTCCAAATTTTGAATGCATTATTTTAATAAAAATTCAAAATCAGCACATGACAGTGGCACCGGCTAAAAATCTATACATAAAAATCCAACCGCCTATGCTATTTTGTGCAATGTTTATTGACAGTTGAAATTAAATGACCGTGATGTAGAAAACTTCTAAGTAGTCTGGCGGCATCACATTTCGTCGATAATTAGAAAATGTTCACACAATTAAAGTTTGTAACATTGTTCTTTTCATCTGTCCGATGGCTAATTAATGCTGGGATAATTAAAAAGAAAAGAAAAACAACAAGAAATTCCATCTCAAATTATTTTACGCGAATATGTTATAATTGTTTAAAATGAAATGACACGGATTTTAGAATGAGACCACATTTAAAAAACGAGATAATAATAATAATAATAATAATAATAATATAATAATAATAATAATAATTTTATGGATTTGTATATATAGAATAAAGAATTTTAAATTATCACAGCTAAATGTATGCCCAAGGAAAAGTGAAAACTAAAATCTAATAAATTCAAATGCTGTAAGTAGAACAATGAAAATGTTTTAAATAGACTATTCTGGTCGTCACTTTTTAATTTTCAATTTTGCCTAAAAGTTATATTTTATTATTATTATTATTATTATTATTTATTGACATGAAACTAAGGAAAAATTTCTTTTTCTTACTTTTTAAAATTTAAAAATGAAATATCAATTTTTTCCGGAATGAAATCTTTTCACTGTATATGACAAAAACATGTAACGTATACCAAATAAAAATATTTTACTTTACTCGAACTGTAAACTGGTAAATATCTTATTGTATATTACAGAACGTAAGATAACTTTATCAACCTGCAAATCAATTTTGCAAATTATAAGTGACATCCTGTTAAATACAGGTGTGGGTCTAAATCTAAGGAATGTATCTAATAAACAATAGGATTAATAATAATCTTAATTATCGGTACATGTGAAACAGATGTTAATTCTACTTCATTAAATAGTTTTCTCGTAAAAAAATCATAGAAAGTTAAACTACGAGTTCGTATTTGACTTATTTTAGTAGTTGGTAAATAATATTCTGTGGAGGTATGTTACTTATATAACGTCACAACACGGGGTCGATATCAACCTTTTTAATTTGGATTTCTAGAGATGTATTAGAAAATCACTAATATCTTCCTTATTATGGAATGGAATTTTATGGACCCTTAAATTTGTATCAAAAACCTATGCTATATTCCCGGTGCTGGGACTAATGTGCATCAAAAACCTATGTTATATTCCTTGTGCTGGGATTAATTTGCATAAAAACCTGTGTTACATTCCCTGTGCTGGGATTAAAGTGCATCAAAAACTTATGTTATATTCCGTGTACTGGAACTCATGCGCATCAAAAACCTATGTTATATTCCCTGTGCTGGGACTAATGTGCATCAAAAACCGCTGTTATATTCCCTGTGCTGGAATAAATGTGCATCAAAAACCTATATTATATTGCCTGTGCTGGGACTAATGTACATCAAAAACCTTTATTATATTGCCTGTGCTGGGACCAATGTGCATCAAAAGCCGTTGTTATATTCCCTGTGCTTGGACTAATGTGCATCAAAAACCTATGTTATATTTCCTGTGCTGGGATTAATGTGCATCAGAAGCCGTTGTTATATTCCCTGTGCTGGGATTAATGTGCATCAAAAGCCGTTGTTATATTTCCTGTGCTGGGACTAATGTGCATCAAAAACCTATATATTATTGCCTGTGCTGGGACTATTGTGCATCAAAAACAAATATTATATTCCCTGTGCTGAGAGTAATGTGCATCAAAAACGTATGTTATATTCCCGGTGCTGGGACTAATGTGCATAAAAAACCTTTATTATATTGCCTGTGCTGGGACTATTGTGCATCAAAAACCGTTGTGATATTCCCTGTGCTGGAATTAATGTGCATTAAAAACCTATATTATATTGCCTGTGCTGGGACTAATGTGCATCAAAAACCTTTATTATATTGCCTGTGCTGGGACTAATGTGCATCAAAAACATATGTTATATTCCCATTGCTGGGACTATTGTGCATCAAAAACCTATGTTATATTCCCTGTGCTGGGCCTAATGTGCATCAAAAACCTTTGTTATTTTCCCTGTGCTGGGATTAATTTGCAGAAAAACTATGTTATATTCCCAATGCTTAGACTTATGTACATGAAAAACCTTTTTTATATTTCCTGTGCTTGGATTAGTGTGCACCAAAAACCTTTGTTATATTCTATATAGTGGGATTAATTTGCATCAAAAACCTATGTTATATTTCCTGTGCTCGGATTATTGGGCATCAAAACCTTTGTTATATTCACTGTGCCGGGACTAATGTGCATCAATAACCTATGTTATATTCCCTGTGCTGGGACTAGTGAGATTTTTTGTGCATTAAAAACCGTTGATATATTCTCTGTGCTAAGACTATTAGCAGTAAAATCCTGTTATATTTTCTGTGGTCTTTCAATGGCCAGTAAAAACCTATTTTGAATTAAAAACGTGTATATAAACTTTTTGTATATGCATGTATATTAGATTATTGTAGGTATTTATATGAGAATCTTTTGATATATGGTTCAAGGCGATACCTTACAGGTCATAGCTGCATTAGAAAAAATTAAATTGTTAATTATCTTGAAAACTATTAATTTTTTGTATAGGCATGAATATTACAGTATGAAGGTAAGAATACGTCAATCATTTTTATATATTTCAAGGTCATATGTACCAAGTTCAAGGTCATTACTGCATAAGAAAACTTAAATTTGTCAACCATATTGATATATGTTTCAAGATGATACATTCAAAGAACAAGGTCATAGCTGCATTAGAAGACTAAAATCGTTTATTATCTTAAATACTATAATTTTTTGTATATACATGTATATTTGATAATATTCTAGTTATTGATCTGATAATCAGTTCGATATATAGTTCAAGGTCAAATGTTAAAAGCTGAGTTTATGAATGCATTAAAAGACTGAAATTGTTAACCTTTTTTCACTATAATTGGCATCTTTTTTTAATTTTATAGACGTTACGGGTGTAGGTAGCCGAACAGGAGGTGCTTACCCTTCCGGAGCACCCGGTCTCACTTCCTTGATGGAAGTTCACATGTATGACTAAATTTTCAAAGTTTTTACTTTGTTTTTCGGATTGTGGTTTGGACAAGGACTGCTAAGTTTGTTTTATTTTTTATAGACTTATTCATTATTTTTTTAGTAAATAAGTGACATCGTACGGAGCCCAGTTAGTACCACAGACAAATAAATATAATGATTTTTGAAATCGAGCGCACGACTTTGTCAATCGTGCGCAGGATTTTCAAAGTCGTGCGCTCGATTTGCAGAAGTCGTGCGCTCGATTTCAAAGCCGTAAGCTCGATTTCATTATATTTATTTGCCTGTGGTACTAACGAGGCTCCGTAACATCCAGTATACGTAGGTTGTAACTTAGGACATACAGCCACCTGTTTTCATATAATAGTGACTCTCCTGTCGTTAGGTTGCACGGCCCGAATTCTGTTCAACCATCAAATATTATATATTGTTAAGACTTATATGTTATTGAATGTTGAACAAAATACCACTTTTTTATTTTAGTTATATTCTAAAAAATGTTATACTTCATTTACCAGTAATTTAATCAAAAGGATATTGTATTATATTATAGTATTCAAAAATGACTAACTATCCGTAAAAATTATATTGACTAGATGTCTACATAAAATTACATTGACTATATCCTTGAATAAAATTAATCCGATTAGATATCTGAATAAAAATTTGTTTGACTAGTTACACTAGTGATTGCAGTTACAATGTGCATCATTCATTTCTATATAATGCTGTCAGTGGACGATATACATGGTGGAGCTAGTTGTCGGGGACTGTGACCAATCACTTGTGTACCCACTGTGTATTGTTTAACAAATCAGTTATCAGTTTGTATCATATCAGTGGTAATCTTTATTTTGTATAATATAATTGTACATGAATTCTATGTTTAACTGGTAAGTGCAGTTAATTCTGTTCAACCATCAAATATTATATATTGTTAAGACTTATATGTTATTGAATGTTGAACAAAATACCACTTTTTTATTTTAGTTATATTCTAAAAAATGTTATACTTCATTTACCAGTAATTTAATCAAAAGGATATTGTATTATATTATAGTATTCAAAAATGACTAACTATCCGTAAAAATTATATTGACTAGATGTCTACATAAAATTACATTGACTATATCCTTGAATAAAATTAATCCGATTAGATATCTGAATAAAAATTTGTTTGACTAGTTACACTAGTGATTGCAGTTACAATGTGCATCATTCATTTCTATATAATGCTGTCAGTGGACGATATACATGGTGGAGCTAGTTGTCGGGGACTGTGACATGAATTCTATGTTTAACTGGTAAGTGCAGGAGCTTGTCGGTGGGGAATGTCCCAATCACATGTATTCCTGTACTGTATTTAGTCACATAATGAAGCAGCTGTGTATGTACATGTATGTGTGTGAGTTTGTGTTTATATATAGGTATATAGTTATATGTATATGTTAACACATGTATGTGTATCTTTTCTTTGTAAAATATAATTGTACATGAAAACACATTAAGCTGCATTTTGTGTTCAACTGGTAAGTGCAGGAGCTTGTCGGTGGGGAATATCCCAATCACATGTATTCCTGTACAGTATTTAGCCGTATAATGAAGCAGCTGTGTACATATATATGTGCGTGAGTTTGTGTTTATGAATATGTATATAGTTTCTTATCTGGAAAATGCATTTGCAGTTTATGTAAGTTAAAATGTATATATGCATACATACTTGATGCACAGAAATGTGAAAATGTATGCCGCCAATTTTAAAAGTTATTGTAAAGTACCTCATCATGGTACCACCTCCGGTGGTTTAGAGAGAATAAAGAATTAGAATTACAAAAAATTACAATTAGACTAGATATCTAAATAAAAAAATTATATCCGCTAGATATCGGACTAAATGATATTGACTAGACACATTAGTATCGTGTACCCTTCATTGACTTTAATATGAATCATTAATAAATTTAAAATAGATTTATTGTTAGATTAAATTTTTATTGACTGAAAAAAAGAATTTTACTAATGCTGAATGGGTAAAAAAATTAATCATCAAATGGTAAGTGTGATAGTAATAAGAAAATGTATTTTTAAATAAATGCAACAACATATTATGAATACTAGTAATAAAGAGAATAATTGACAGCAAAATTTTACTTAACATTACCAGAACATTAGTAATAAAAGCATGCATAATTTAATAACTAAAAAACGATTATATTTTAAAATGATAAGTCTCTATTCATTTTTATTAAAATTTTGATAAAAGATGAAATTGATTATTGAATTTACTGATTAAATTACTGTTAAATGAAGTATAAAATTCTAGGAATATAATAATAAAAAGACAAGTGGTATTTTGTTCAACATTCGAAAACAATAGATTGTTACCTATCATTATGTCAATAATCAAGATGAAACAAACAAAAAAAAAAGAGTAAGGGAGGGAAGCGCAGGCGTTCCAGGGTATTTATACTCTCGGAAACGTACCTTGTAATCACGGTCAGAGTACGGTTTAAAGGGTACCTGTAACCAAAAACCTTTTATTACAATTGTTTCATATATTATTTCAGTATCACAATATTGAAAACCACATCAAAATTGGTGACAAAATAAAAAAGTTATAGCGGTTTGAAATCTACAGTTTTAAACTTTCCTTTGATCGCAAAGTGAAACACCTCGTTTGAGTTATAAATGTGTGACGTCATTGCAGTAATAGAAGTAGTATCTAACATAATAGACAGTAGTAACAATTATGATATATCGACGTATGTAGAAGAAAGTAACGACTCTGAATTGTACCTAATTATGTCAAATAGTTCGTTATTATTTGGGGAGGCAGTATACAATCTTCATAAGTGATTAATTTGGAGTATAGCCGTATTTATTGGAACCAGAAACTGACGAAAATATTTGAGTCGAGCCCCGACCTACTCGAGAATTTGATTGATGTTGGTTGCATAGCTGTTGAAAAATATTTACTTGAGTTAACTTGTCAATAACACGAAAATTGATTATCTCGTTGACTTTTTTTTAAGAAAAAATAAATTATTTTATTAAGTCGGACTGGGCAGACTTAACTCGGAATTATGATTGTTTGCATACATGTAGCTATACCAAAAAGTATACGATTAGTTTTAACTTGTCAATTACACGAAAATTAAATTATCGTCGATTTTTGAAAATGAATTAAATATCAAGTCGGACTGGACAGACGTCGGATGATTATTATAGAACCTACTGTGGCACCGACTAAAAGTCAATGAATAAAAATTCAGTCGCCTATGCTCTTTTGTGCAATGTTTATTCACAGTTAAAATTTAATGACTGTGATGTAAAAAACCTTTAAAAAATCTGGTAACATTACATTTTCTCGATAAGTAAAATATGTTGACACAATTAAAGTTTGTAACATAGTTCTTATCAACTATCCGATGGCTTATTAATGCGGGGGTAATTAAAAAGAAAAAAACAAGATATTCCTTCTCAATTTTTTTACGCAAAAAATATTATAATTGTTTAAATTGAAAAAAAAACCAGGGATTTCAGAATGAGACCACATAAAAAAACGAGATAATAATAATAATAATAATAATAATAATAATAATGATAATAATTTTTGTATGGATTTGTATATAGAATAAAGAATTTAAAAATATCACAGCTAAATGTATGCCCACGCAAAAGTGAAAACTAAAATCTAATAAAATCACTTACTGGAACTGTAAATGCATGTATATTATTGTATATTACAGGGTCGTAAGATAACTTTATCAACCTGCAAATCAATTTTGCAAATCATCAGATACATACTGTTAATTACAGGTATGCGTCTAAATCTAAAGAAGGTTTCTAATAAACAAAAGGATTAATAATAATCTTAATTATCGGTACATGTCTATAGGATGTTAATTCAACTTCATTAAATAGTTTTCCCGTAAATGACCATAGAAAGTCAAACTTCGAGTTAGGATTTGACTTATTTTAGTAGTTGGTAAATAATATTCTTTGGAGGTATGTAACTGGTATGATGTCACTACACGGGAGCCTCGATTTCGACCTTTTTGATTTGGATTTCTGGAGATGTATTAGAAATTCACCGATATCTTCCTTATTATGGAATAAAATTTTATGGAATTTTCGCCAAAGCCATATTGAAGTACGGCGAATAAAATATGTCAAAACTGAAAATCGTTACAGGTTCCCTTTGCAACCGTAAAACAGAACCTATAGTTTCCACTTATCGTACCCTTAGCAACGTATGGTGCCAATCACTGATCATGGAATGAACACCAGACAATAACTCGAAAAAATATTTCCATGGAACATAAGAATAATTGTATATAAAAAAAAATAAATAAAAAAAACCACATTAAAACTTAATCCTAAATTTAGAATAATTATATTATATTTCTTAAAATATAGAAGACGTTGGTAATAGTAAAAAGACTAACAATTGACCTAAAAAATCTGGATGTTAACTTTGTTACAAAAATGACGACATTCGTAACACATGTTAGTGTGCAACATCGTAAATAATATTTTACAGTAAAAACGACAAGGAATTACAATCGGTAAGGGTTAACAATGCACCGATGATATAGTAATAATAATAATAATAATAATAATAATAATAATAATTAAAAAAAAATAATAATCTATTTTGTATTTATTATTATTTAACGATTTATCAATACAGTATTTGTGAAGAATTTAGATTATTATCTGTCTTGCATGCATGAAACCCAAAACGAGTTTTTATGTCTATTGACATTTACACATTGCATAAGAAGATATTTTTGTATTACCCTTATGTAAAATTGTGAATATTATAATTTTCAATAGTACAATCACCTGTATATCCTATTTAATGTTTCAAGAAAGATTCCAAAATACCTAATACTTATATAATTCTTATATAATTCAGTTTGAAAATGTATTTCCTTTATCATTATCACGTATTAATTTTTAAAACTTTTCCATAGATGTGCCTTAGGTTCTATAAAGGTACCAGTATATATATATATATATATATATATATATATATATATATATATATATATATATATATATATATATATATATATATATATATATATCTGTCTTGCATGCAATGTGCAGAAATCTCAGGTTTAGTAAAAAATATTAATACCAATATACCCTTTCACTTTGGCAATTTGATTTTATTTTTAAAATAATAGCTCAATCGTTGAATGTGGGTGTCTTGTGATTAAAAACGACGGCGAATTGATCACAGCACAACCAAACTAATCACAGCGTCTTTTCCCTCGTAAGCCCAATCATACGCAGGTGAAAAGTCCTAATGTGAAGGAGTTTGTCAGTTTTTTTTCTTGCCAAAGGTCAATGTTAACTTCAGGAACTAATATTTATTTACCCTTCGACTTGATAAAGACTATCGCCTTTATATAAGTGATATATCCTCTGTACTCGGTTAAAAATAATAACAAATACAGAATAAAATTTAAAGAACTGTCTCCTGTATCCAATTTTTTCAGTGATCAAAGCATAAATATATATATATTTACCTTCAACAGATTGCCAAACAAGCCCAAGTACGAGTAAATGTGTAAACTGGCTCATCTTTTTCTCTGTGTCCTGGTTACAAAGTTAATCCTAAAGTCGAAACAAAACGTTTTATAACACAATCACTTCTCTTAATGACATTAATGTTATTAAGTGAAGTTTATACATCATCGTTGATATTTCGTCTCCTCTAACTATTTGAATATTTATGTAACTGTTAAATGTCATTATTTCTGTAATAAAATGAAATACTAATTAATCGATGCCATTTGAGACATAATAAACCTTTCAACTACATAATTTTTAATGCACAATTTTATTTAGATAACGTTTCTAAACATAATAATGTTTTAGTTAGTCTTAAATCAAAACAAAATTGCTTTTCGTTTTTATTGAAAATGTTTTGCTTATTAGGACCATTATTGCATTTGAGTGTAGAATTTTGTCTTTAAAATCTGATTATCAAGAAACAGTGCAATAAATTTAAAATGCTTCAAAAATGATTTTTATATCTAAATGATTTTTGAAAACAAAATTTTGAAAAAAACTCTTAAAAGAATAAAGAAAAATTTAAGGGAAATGAGTGAATGAATAATGTGGAAATTATAAAACTATTTTACAGAGAATGAAATCATCTGATAGCATCAATGAAACAGTTTTCATTATCTACATCTATAATCACTTTGTCAACCACCACTGTACTAGCTTATTTGGTAAAAGTGCTTGTTTTGTAAGTGGGAGGTCGGGGTTTCATTCCTCACCGTATCTGACCAAGACTTGAAAATATGTAGTGATTTTTGTACGCCAAACACAAGGCATTTAGAAATGAAAATCACAAGGTTCTTCGTTGGTGCTAAAAATCTTTGTCCATGTCACGTCAAGCATGGCACCCTAAGAAACCCTCTCTGAACATTGTCTTTGGCATACTGAAAAGGTAAAAATATCAGTCTCTTTACCTATGGTTGCCAAGGTCTCAATATGAGTATAAAATTATTTACTATAAACTTCAATATAAAAACCCTGTCAACTAAATTTGATGAACTTTTGACAATATATCAAAATAATGGTTGTTACTTCCTGTGTTTAATTAAACAGGAAGAAGAAGTAGATATGAAATTCTGAAAAATACACTCCAAAGCCCTTCTAGCAGTTTCAGCTACAGAATATAGTTTGAGTTTATTTATGAATTATAAACTAATGCCAAGAATTTCAAACAGAGCTTGCATGCTCACAGACATGCATATTCAGGCACAGAAAGCAGAATTTTCATGTTCCCATTAAAGCCGCATTAAGTTTTCAATTTTCTAAAAACTTTTTGATTTTCTAAAAAAAATATATTTTTAAAAAAAATAGATAACTTCTAATTACGATCCGTTACATTCATTTTCTAAAATTTTATTCCTATTAGCTGTAAATAAACGGAATCCTTCAAACGGATTGGTCAATGTTTAACGATGATTTTTATTTGCTTGGAGCATGCGCACAGATGTACGGAATCTAAATGAATCGAAGGTGAAACCTGACAAATTAGATTAATTGTCCGTCATTAATATCCAAATTTATCTAACATCAGACTAGTTTTCAACCAGGTTTTCGTAGAAACCTTGTTCTTAGATTACCGAAAGTCGGCGGGCGGGCGGGCAGGCGGGTTGGAGGGCGTGCGTAAAAAATGGTTTCCGGATGATAACTTGAAAAGTAAATGACATTTTTGAAAGAAACTTGGCACATATATGTATTGTGATAAGATCTTGGTTGAGATTGCTTTTGGGGTAAATACATTAAAGGTCAAGGTCACAGTTGCTTGGTCATTTCACAAAATAAGCAACCTCTAGCTATATCTTGGCCATATGTAAAGGTAATGACATGGGTTTTCAGTTTTCATATTTTCTAGCAATGCTGATGAAAATAAAGCCAAAATCAAAGGTTAAGGTCTTGACCTACATTTTGACCCTTGTGTTTTCTGCACTAAAATGGCTATTGTTGCATGAAATTTACAATTTTTGGCATGAAATTGGCTATTTTTGATAATATTTAGACGTAGAATTCACTATTCATGGAATTTTAGTTTTGTAAAATGATTATGGTGGCAAAATATTTTGATGTTGACTATTTTTGTATTAAATTGGATATTTCCGAATATATTTAGGTGCAGATGCCACTATGGATCTTTTCGTAAATGAAATTATATTGAAATGAAAACACAGCATTCAGATTTCTAAATAATTTGTCATAATTGCAATCTTTTAACATGTTCTGATGTATGATGCTAATATATATATATATATATATATATATATATATATATATATATATATATATATATATATATATATATATATATATGAAATCTTAACCCATTACGGGTATCCCTTTACTATCAACCAGGTCCCTGCGAGACACATGATCACCCATAATTATTGTTAACAAGGTACCATTTCTCTCTTAAATCCCTTTCTCCGAAATATGAAAACCTGGTTTTCATGTAGTTTCCGTGACTATTGTTCTACTTATTTTGACAAAATACAAGTTATATCGAAGCACGCCTGATACAGAATCTTGTATCACTACACTGTGGTGATACAACAATGGCGCTTAAGTACACGTGCACTTTTAGACCGACTACTTTTCATGACGTCACGGGAAATCCCCAGGTAGCATACTGAATACACAATTTGTTTTTTAGTTCACAATTAATTTTTGTTAATAAATAAGTAAATCTTTTAAAAAATAAATAAAAAGTATTTAATAATAAAAATAATAATAAAAATAAACCAATACCAGCGCCAGAAAAAAAAGACATGCACTCGCCTTCTCCATTTCAGAAATTGCTCCAAGCAGTCCGGTCATAAAAAACATTTCATGTGTAAACAATTATGCAGTCGCATCAAAATCCATGCAACATGAAACAACGAACATATTATGTGGAACCAGCCCTTACGCAAATGTAAACAATCAAACAACACACAGTGACTAACTCTCTGAAAACTTCCCAATTATCCAATTAGATCTACTCTCAATCTGCTAATTTTGGTCAAATAAACGAACATTATTCTAAGTAATCTTTTTCCGGTTTTCATGGACATACTTTAAACATTTCTGGCAATGTCACTATATAATTTATCAATAAGTTTTAATCACTAAAGAGAAAACTACCTCGAATGATAATAAACAGTGACGAAAGTGACTGAAGTAATGTAGGTCATTCTGAACTTTTTGAAAATGAAATTTGTCATTAACTTCATGACGTCACGTATTCAGTGTTTTTCTGTGGTAAACTACATTTTTTTCACATCAAACTTTAGTTTTTATTATTGTAATTAACGTTGTTGAAAATGTTAGATAAAAATATCATATACATAGTGTGTAGAAACAACCCTTTGAATCAGGTCTCGTTCTCTTTTTAGCAGCGACTTGTAGTGATACGGCTGTTAAAAGCAGAGGGTTGTACCCACACACTGTGTATATAATATATATGTATTCGCAAGTTACAAATGGAAAAAAATAATGAAATACTGTGTTTAATTTATCATAATTCACCGTTTTGTAGGTTGTGTTTAAATGACCCTGTTTTTATGACGCTACCACATTCTAAATTTAGATCCCACAGGCTACATCTCGCTGGGAAATTCTTGCTATTTCTGTTTTTATTTGAGCTTTTATAGTTGAATCTAAATGTAACATTGTTCATTAGGAACATCAATAATTAAATCAGCACCGTTTTAATTTTTTTCCTAGGAAAACTTAATGCATCTTTAAGCATCTTTAAGCATCTAGTTTTTACATAATTGTATGCACAGCCTCTGTAGAAAACGCAGCAAATTGTTTAGTGCGCATCTTTGCAAATAATGTTTTTATTATGTTTTTGTCCTTTTGAAATCATTATCACATTTTACTAATTCAATAAGTCTTCGTTAAAATGTCAGTGGCCAATAAACATTGCAGTTGCAATGTAGAAAATATTAACTTATTGAATTTTCAAAACTAGCGGTCAATTTTGTTAAATAACTCTTTCATGACGATATAGACCGGTTAGATTTAAATCTAGCGTGTTCACGAACGAAAAAGTGATCAGAAAATTTGTGTTTTAAGCTCTTGAAAGGTTCATATAGATAAGAAAATCCAAAGAAATATAATTAAACAAATGCCATAATAAAAAAGACTACATCATCTGGTTATTCGAAACAATGTCTGCGTTGTCTTTAAGTGTTACGAATCGATAAGGCGGCAATGACAGGTGTTTCTCTTATTTATTGCCCTTTAATAGAAAAAAATATACTTTAAATTGTAGGTTTTGTTCTGTTTGCACAAACAACAAATAAATTAAATATAACAATTTAAAATAATAAATCATTGAAAAGAACCCTATAAACATGGAAGAAATAATAATAATCAGTGAGTTTATGCAATAATAACTTCGTGAACCGGCATTATCATAACAATCTTCACTGTAACTAGGCCTACTAACGATTTCTTTCTATCTCCTTCTTTTCTAGTAACGATTTGTTAATGTAAGTGAATTAGGTAAAGGTGTCATCCTTGTCTAACATTTTAACACCTTATTTTTTGTACATTTTTAGACACGGTAGATTTACATTCCAATCATCGTCATCTGCTCATCATGTCAGTAAGTTTTTGCTAAATTCAGAAAAAAGTGTCTTAAAATACATGTTGATTTGGTAGATATTTAAAATGTTTATCATCTCTCGAAAAATTTCAAAACGAAACTATTAACAGATTGATTATTCAGTTCTCTTGAACCCTTGACTATCTCATTTTTTACCTTTGACCATCACCCTTGACGTCATATTTGGTTTTTGCAAGTTCTGTCAACAAAACTCACATCGCATAAAATTGCTTGTTTACGAAATATTTTAACTAGACAATAGACATTTTAAGTTGGGTTTTTTTTTCTTTTTCTTGTAATTTAATGTTGGAAGTTATTATTTGATTGACAATTTTGTTGTCGTTGGCGTGTTCGTAATTAATTGAAAATAAGCGATTTTCGAAAAATATATCAGGTTTTCATTTACGTTTTTCAGAAAGAGACGTCATGCAAGCAACCAATACAAATCTTGGAAGACTACTTAACCAATCAGTCTTATAAACATGATATTTTAAAAGCGATCATTTGCGAGTTTGAGCTTTCGGTGCATCCATTGCCATTGCTACTATCTCTTTAATCCTAAGAAGTCTAAGAGATGAATTACAGAAAAAATTACAACAAAAAACGGAAATAAGAACAACATGATTACCGATAATAAAAGAAAGAAGGAACGAAAGAAAGGAGGAAAAGAAGAAAGAGATGAAGAGACAAAAAAATGTCCCCCTCGGGGGATAAAGAAAAGAACCGTAATCATTATGTCATTCAAACAATATTTGTAGGCATATTACTCCTGGTTACGAAGTTTTATTCCAGTTATATATTTAATGCTTCGATTGGATAAATGTTAAAGATGGTCAATTCTATCGCTTTTGCAATAACTTGAATTCGTTGTCTTTAAAACTTGGTTAAATATTAATAAAATGTAAAACAATTCATAGTATTTTCTATAAAAAGTTTTTTATATGTTTTTATTATTTACGTTTTCTGGGTGTGTTTTTATTACTTGTTAGGATATCTGAAAAGATTTTCATCAGATACATTCGTATTTCCATTTTCACTAAAGAAAAACCCAGATTTACTGTAATATAGTTAATAATTAGTGTAAATTTTAAAATATCAATTTTATCTCTAAATATCTTATTGTCTAACAAAATATCTTTTGAATAAGTAGTAAGTATAAATTTTGGTTGGATATTAAACAGGAGGCAGATGGTAGTAACAGTAGCATTTTGTGTGTGATGCAAACTGTAGAGTGATTAGCCACATATGCAACCTATACCTTAATCAATTTATTTTAATAAAGATATTTGTCAATTTAAATACTTATCCAGATTAAAACAAATCTTTGTAATTAATAAAAAAAAGAAGACTTTGACACCTGCTACTTCTTGAACATGTCCTGGGTATTATAACTAATTATTAAGATAGTGTTTGTGGGAAGGGAAAAGTGTTTTGTTAACAACAATTGTAAATTCTTATAAAATTTATTTTCTAGGATGGTTTATTAGAAACAATTATAAGAATGAACATCTCAATTCATGAGAACGCAAACATAATTATTAAGTCTAATAGTCCAATAGTTTCAAAGATACAAAGTAGCAAGCTACTTTTAGTTTTTGCCATTCTTCAGTCATAATTTGTCTTGTATGTGAGCACTTTTTTTGACACATATCAGAAGTTGTCAAAATTAACATTAGAAGCATAAAATCAATTTTACATTTTGCACTACTTTAACATTATGATGTATAAAAAATTAATTCGTTAATGTGAACTGTATTATTTCCATAAATCAGGGATGATGAGTCAAAATTTGGAAGTACGAATTAAAATTTGTAAGTAAGTAATGTAAATTTCAAAACGTATTTAAAGGATTTTACAGCTAAGTTAAGTTTTTTTCACTTTTATCAGGATGCCTTTATCTATAGGTGGAAAAATATTAACGGTAGGCGTGTCATGCTACAAATCAAAAAGAAAATCTTCTGAACAATGTCCTTCTCACACTTTCAAAAGTCAAATTTTTTTGCACTTTACTTAGAACTCTTGATTCTCGATATTATTCCTTACATAATTATTTATTTATTTTCTAGTAAAGGTAGTGATTTTGTTTTATTTTATACTGTGACACTGGTGTCAGCTTGTTTTGAAAATAAAATGCAGTTACTTATCAAAAACGCATTGTAGTTAAAAACAACACTAGAATTTATCTTTCCAATTTTACAACTATTTACACAGTTGTTTGCATTTTGCCCAGATCAGTGTCTATTGCATTTTTCTACTTTTATTTATATTTGTAACAACTCCATGTTATAACTTTTTTAATTAAAAAATAAAGCTATTTACATGTAATTAAATAAATAACAACTACATTATACATTCATTCCCAAAAGAGTTTTACTGGGTTTTTTCTTTAAATGGGCAAGGTAGTTTGTCAATACACTTATACATGTTCTAAAATTAAAACATCTATACTATAAATATCTTTTTTGAAACATAAAAATCTATATTAAACTATAACATCTATAGATAAAAACATATCGATGGCTAAGTGGTCTAAAGCGCGCGCTTACGGATCACAGTGCCTCTCACCGCCTGGGTTCGAATTCCACTCGGGACAGATCCTAGTGTGAAAAAGTTCGTCAGTTCGCTTGCCGAAGGTCGGGTTTTTTTTTCGCGCACTCCGGTTTTCTCCACCATCCCAGAACTGACCGCCTCGAAATAAGTGAAAGTATCTTGACCGGGGCGTAAAACACAATTATTCCACTCTCCACTCCGTAAAAACAAATCGACCAGAAATAGTATTGCAGTATACATTAAAGTTTATATAAAACACGTAAATTAATTTAGTATATAATCACATTTTTATTTGTAATACAAACATTAAAATACCTCAATGAATGATTCCACTTGAAATCAATATTAAAAAGACAGTCTTTGTTAAAAACATATAAAATGTATAAAAACGACAAATGGATTTTAAGCTGGAAACATCATTTGTTTAATAGCACCCCCCAAAAAAGCCCGAAACATTATTTTGATATGATCTGTATATTAAGATCATTTAAATACTATTAATAAATTACAATTATAATTATGAAATCTTTTTTTTTTTTTTTTCATTTTTAGCATTAGAAACCCCAAACTTTAAAACATAATTCAGTTCAACCGAGATTATCGTGCAATTGAAGTTTATCGAAATTGACACATGTTGAGGAAAATTATAGCGAAAATACTTGCAGCACAAGAGAAAAATAGTGTCTGGCTCAAACAAAACATTCAGATATTTAATAAAGTATTAAAATTGATATGCAAAATCCGGAAATGTTAAAAACAGCACTATATATACATATATATCGAGTCACAACAAAAACGTTAAAACAACGAAACATGATGCATTGTGTAAGATTTGCACGTGTCCTTATATGGAAGTAAAACTGACAGCAAATATTATCAGATAACGCTGAATTAAAATAATAATAAAAACAAGCTTTTACAATAATTTTTTTTTTTAAAAAAAAATCATAATTAACCGGTAGGTGTTTGAATAAGGTAGATACAAAATTCAATTTTCTCAATGAACAGCAGCAGGCTTTTTAAATTACTTGTTCACCTTAGTTGTCACCAAGCATTTAGTACATTCTTTAATCGATTTAAACCTCACACATGTGGTTATACGTTTATATTATATTGTTTTCTCAATTTCTTGGAGCAGTTCTTTTTTCTGTGTTACCTGAAATGTCAACAGAAATTTATTTCAGAATTCATTCAGTGAAATATTCAGCTCTAAACATGGAAAACTAATGTTTATAGACAATAATCTTAAACTAATTGGTGGGTCCAATTTATTTAGAAATAACTTTGGTTCAATTTGAAATCTGTCACGAAAAATTTCACGATAAATAATAGACACAGATTTTTAATAATCAAACATACCACTCCTTGTCCAGATCACAATCCCCAAAACAAATTAAAAATTTCAAAAAGCTGGCATAATTAGTTATAAACGTGAAGTTCCATCAAGGAAGAGAGACCGGGTGCTTCGGAAGGGTAGGCACCTCCTGTTTAGCTAGCTACACCCGTTCATAGGAAACAATAGTACAGGACTTTAAGGACACAAATGACAAGGTGTAGCAACACCATCAACATATTTAATGCTTAACTCTGAACTTGACTTCGGTAAGATTCAATTCACATTTACAGTTTTATTTTTAAAATGTACTCAGTTTGACGAGTGTTATCAATTAAAAAGGTTTACTATTTTGAGTTTCTCTCGAGTTCCGTAAGCTCTGAAAATGTAAAAAGATTCACCTACTTCTATAAACAATTTTGAGAAGAAGCGTTTTCTATTCGTATATGTTATGTCATTTATGTAGCGACGAGTATATTTGTCAGGAAAATAGAAATAAAAATAGCAGTTCCTTTAAAGAAACATTCAATATTCACTTACATGTCGGTACCAAAGACTAATAAATACGATCAATATTGTCAAACAGGAATTAGATGCAAAGTTTAGGTAAAATTCTTTGCAATAAGAGACGCGCTAACGATGTTTCATATAGAAGATTTTATACTTTTTTCAGAACACATTTAATTGACTTGAATAGACCATTTCATTTGTCAGACTTCGTGTGAGATTTCGTTTCAAATATGTGCCTTGAAAATGAATCGCCAAAATCGCAGTGACGACACATTTAGTTTTAATCAATGATAAATTCATACAAATCCTAATGTCAATGTTTGCATCATGTTACTTGAATAAAAATGAATCAAAGACTAAATGGACCGGGTTGTTTTTTTTAAATTTCTATTGAATGGGTGTAAAGTGTGGAAGGAATTTTAAATAATTGCACAAAGCAAAGTGCACAAGTTGTTTTTTTATACTTCACAGAAAGTCGTGAAAAATTGGAAATAGGTTCAACAATAACAATATATATGAAAGAGTAATGAAAGTATATATATGTATTAATAAATCTCAATCATTTTAACATTTTCTAAAGCTACAGTAAATTGAATAAATGTGCACCAGAAACTTTACATTGGAATGGACTGGATGAGATGGACAGTACAGGACAGATAGGCAACAGGTTGACACACTTTCATCCAGTAGCTAATAAACCAATGACTTTTAGAACATAAACATTTTTGTAGTTTTCTTTCATATATGTATAATAATTTTTTTTTAAGATTTGAAATTTAAAACCTGTCATAGTAGGATGTAATGACATAAAGGTTTCACTACATCATTTTAAGTCAGGTGCACATCTTTGATAATCTTTTGATATATACAGTACAAAGTAACTAAGTTTCAGTCTGGAAAAATTAGAAAAATTTCTGAAAAATTTCAAAAAAAAAACAGGTGTACATCTTCAATATTTATAAAAGCATTTTGTGAAGTTTAAAGGTTTTTGATTGAAAACTGTAGGAGGAGTTGAGTTAAAAAGTAGGAACCACCATTCAAAATCTTGCTTAAAAGTGACTAAGTTTCAAAGTCTAGAAAAATTGGAAAAAATCTTAAAATGTTTCCATAAGTCAGGTGCACACTTTCAATATATATAAAACATTCTGTGAAGTTTATAGGTTTTTGGCTAAAAACTGTAGGAGGAGTTGAGTTTACAAAGTAGGTACCCTCAGTTCAAAAACTTGCTGAAAAGTGCCCAAGTTTCAAAGTCTGAAAATAGGAAAAAAATCTTGAAATATTTCCATAAAGTCAGGTGCACATCGTCAATACATATAGAAACATTTTGTAAAGTTTCAAGGTTCTTGATTGAAAACTGTAGGAGGAGTTGAGTTCAAAACAATAGGAACCCCCGTTCAAAAACTTCCTTAAAAGTGACTAAGTTTCAAAATCTGGAAAAATGGGGGAAAAATCTTGAAATATTTCCATCAAGTCAGGTGCATATCTTCAATATTCATAGAAATATTCTGTGAAGTTTCAAGGCTTTTGGTTGATAACTGTAGGAGGAGTTGAGTTCACAATGAGGTACCCCCAGTTCAAAAACTTCCTAAAAAGTGACTAAGCTTTCAAGTCTGGAAAAATGGGAAAAACTCCTACTTTTTAGAGTTTTTACTTCGAGTAATTTTAATTTGATCACGGATTGGTGTGTTTGTGTTTAATAAACAGACTTGAACAGAGAGCGGTACACAAACATTTTTATCTTGAGACACATAACGGCATTGTAGCCGCTAATTGCCGCAAATTTGCTGATGCGTCTTCAAAAAGCAACTCATATAACAGCATATTTAATAGATTAACCATAACAGTATGTATTAACATTCCTTTACTTTCATCACAAAATCATTTAATTCTTCACGAGGCAATTCGTTTAATGTATCTGGTTCTAAGAGAGCGTCTGTCAATTTCTTATCATAAAGAGTGAACCCCTCTGATGTGTCTGTTAACTCTGTCGTTTTTTCGTTCATCTAAAATAAATGAGTAAGGCATTAAAATTGTGGTTTAAACACACACACACACACACACACACACACACACACACACACACACTTTCGAATGTATTTTAAAATGATAACAGCTACAATATCATGTGAATAAAATCTCATCTGCTTTAATGTATTGAAATAGTTGTACTAATATTTCGAATAACCTGGTTATATCATCTCCGTATATCTACAAAAATATAAATATGGTTCAAATAAAAAGGGAAACAATTATAAACTGCCAACAATTATCAACAACTAGGGTTAAACAATTATTAAGTCGTTTTAAAGAGATTTTTTAAACTATAAAATATGAAAATGACCAATTTTCCTATGTCACTAATTTAAGAGCAGTTATATCAGGAATGAACTAGAGTTAAATGAAATTGGATTTAAATGATGCAACACAATATTTTTAGATCATGACAGTTGAATAATAATAATAATAATAATAATAATTATAATAATAATAATAATAATAATAATAATGGTTTAAAACTTTAAAGGTGAATGTACAATAAATCCAAAAAATACCATGTGCTTTTATTGTACGTCACCTTTCCCGAAAGAAGAACTCGTCATAAATTCATCTTTCATTTGTATTATTAACCTTTTTATTGGAAATTGTAAATCATACTTTGTCTTGACATAGTAAGTACAATGCTCATTGTCGCACCTTTAGATCTGTGTCATTACTAGTTGTAGTACTTGATTGATCGCGTGTCTTTATCTTCTGCAGCTGAAATAGTTTGAATAGCATTACATTATCAGGCCGTGTTTCATTCTTTAAATGAACAATTTCAGTAAATAAAATGCAACCAATTTCACATTATCACACACACACACACACACACACACACACACACACACACCTGATTAAAATGAATGCTGAAATAACTTTCCAAGACAAAAAAACTATTTGATTTTCAGTCAAATAGTTTTATGAATAATAAAATGTACACAATTTCCTGTTTAAACGTTTTCATTAAGAAAAAGAACGCCATTTATATATCTGTACAGTTGGATGATTAAGCAAAATTTTTCTCTTCCGATTTGACAAGGGTTAAAAATTCAACATTTTAATTCGATTCTTAAATTACAATTTTGAGCAAATAACTTACCATTCTCTTAATTCCTGGTCCAAGTGTATAAATAAATGGATTGATGGCAGAGTTAATTGGTAGGACGAACACTACAACCCAGGCATATATCACGTCCGGAATTCTAACACCAGCTTGTGACATAATAACTAAAAATATACAATCGACAATTAAAACTTCACAATGCATTTGCAATTACGAGTTATATTATCGTTAAAATTGAAAAGGGCTTATCATTTCAGACACACACGCTACTAATATAATTATAATTGTAACTAATATGTTATGACTGACTATATAAAACAAGTGGCATTCTCAACACACGGCAATGTCAATTTTTTCTCACTTCTTTACAAAAATGTATGTATTATTGCGTAGTTCAATTTCTTACTTTATGCATTTTATTATTCACAAAACGGTCATAAACTTAGACGGTTTTTAGGTTTTATCTTATATGTTTTTATTGTAAATGTATAATACACATACCAGTTAAATTTTGATGTGCCAGATGTGCACATTTCGGAAATTAATTCCTCGTCAGTGTAAGTTAATATTTACTAAGGGCCTTTTATAAGCTTTTTAAAATTTTTGGTTATTCACTTATTAGTGTAATTTTACCAAAATAATACAAAAACAAAGATAAAATAGCCAAGACTAGTTAATACTAAAAGCAAAAACATAACTTTATCTGATAACCTTTAAAAGATTAAAGTACTCACTGAGTATTCCAATCGGCAACCAGCAAAAACAATCTGTTATGACAACCATAAGTAGCATTTTTGCAGCACCCCGATCCCTAGAAGTAAGGGTACTTCTAACACTCCCCGATGACAGTTTGATTTCCCGGAAAATGAAATACTGCCCGAAAGCTATCATTATGAATGTTACAAAATTAAATCCTAAGAAAACAGCAACACTGTATTGTTGTCCACTATGGTACTCTGATGTTATTGGAAGTGCTACACAAACCCCCGAATAAGAATAAAACTGATGATAGATCTGTCCTGGAATAATTGCTGCTAGTAACGATACAATCCATGATAAGAATACCAATATATACGCAATTCTTCTCGTGATCCTAGGTCCTCGGATTGGATATCTTACAGCTAGGAACCGGTCAATTGTTATTAACAATATGAAGATAACAGAAGCTTCACTAGAAAGAAATGACACTGTTCCAGATAAATTGCACAAGAAACTGTTTTTCCAACCATATTCATTAAAGGCATATTTACCGCTGTATTTTAGATCGTGGAAAGCTATATTTAACATGTAAAACCCCATTAATCCATCAGAGACAGTTAGATTAGTTACAAAAATAATAAATGATTCACTATTTCTTTTTATTCCACCCAAACCACGATACATAATAACCACAATATTACCAAGCAATGCCGTTATTCCAATAATCCAAAGAAAATATCTTAATATCCAGTCATTAATTAAATTATCACAACCTGTAATTGCATCTTTTGGTGTTTTGCAATTTTCATCAGTAACAGATGGCGGTTTCATACAACATACAATGTACGAATCAGAATATATTTCAGATAAAAAATCGTTTCTTTTGAAATAAGTGTTTGTGTATCGAAAATCGTTTCCTCTAAGGTCGATAATTTGTAACGATTCGAGAAAAGTTAGTGTATCGCTATGAAGATCTGTAAGAGCATTATTACTGATGTTCAGAAGTTTCAACATGTGAAGACCGTTGAACCCATTTTTATCAATTGTCTTTAGCTGTCTATTGGCAGTAATTCTAAGTTGATCGAGATTATTAATTCCAAGAAATGCATCCTGGTCTATCGATTCCAATGTTGTTTTTGATATGGTTAAATCAGTCAGCGATTGAAAATTGGAAAATGTTTTTTCTTCAAATGCGGATATTTTAATTCCTATCAGATCCAAAGACCTGGTCCAATTTACTTCCTTGAAAACATCTCCACCTACGAATTGTCTATATAAATAAGCTTGTCCACCATAATAAATATGGAGTTTCCTTTTCAATCCAAAATTATCAATGTAGTCTCCTTTCACAGTGCAATACATACTTGCAAATATTGCAGACAAAAACTTTGAAAATGGCAGTTTCAAATCTATAAAATTCATAGTAATATCACCAAATAGAGATTTACTCAATTTTCCACATTGAAATTTAATATTTCTTATTCCACAAGAAACACCACGAGCAGTAGCATTACAGCAATAGAACTCATCAAAATCTCCGTAACAATCTGATTTTCCATCACATATCTTTTCTTTTGTTAACAAACGCCAGCTTCCGTCCCTTGTCCAGCATTTTGAGACATCACCTGACCAATTCTCTAAATAATAAAAATCAAACAAAAAGATATTTTATAAATTTACCTAAAAACTTTTATCGTTCTTTTTAATGTAATCGATATTGTAGAGTTAGCAGATTGATCCGCTTTTTGAATTTCACATTGTATAAATTTTAGACTGTATAAAAACGTAATGTCAAAACCAAAAGATTATATCAAATAGTAGCATTCGGATGATTCAAACCTTGATAAAACATTACTATTTGTTTCGTAGTCCGGAATTTAAGAGCTGTTTCTACCATAACCCAGTACAAAAAAGTACATCTTTAAGACTTTTAATATTGATTCTTTTGATTTTGTAAATAGAAGAAAAGAAACACTGCCATTTAAAATTTTAATGGCAATTTAGTTCTTGTTATAGCCCCTTGTTGATAATTTAATAGTGAATTGATTTAACCTTTTAACATTTCAACAACCTTTAATTTTAGAATTTATATCCGTTGTATACGTTAATTTGAGGAAACGACTAGTAAAAAATAGAATCTTAATGTAAAATTAATTTGGAGAGAGGACCTTGTATGTTCTTTAAATAATGTAAATTTAACACTGGTTTTGAAAAACGTGCCTCATTGTAAAAGATGATGAACCATTCTTTGAAACTCTGATTAAAAGATAATTGATTCAATAAGTAACATTTATCACGATTCGTTTACTACTGCAATGTTTTTACACCTTACAAGAGTCAGCATTGGCGTTTTTAACTACTCCATGATCGCTAACATGAATACTGTCTCTACAACAAGTAACAACTTGAAAAAAACTACCTTATAATAGAGGCCAGATAATTCAGAAACATTAAAGCCGATGTTATATTGTTTCATTGATTAATACTCTCAGTAACAAAGAATGCTGTCTATTGTGAAGATGTTTCTATCTTTTTAATACTTTGTTCCATATTTACACTTCAAAAGCGTCATTGGTTTGAAAATTTAACCAATTTAACCAAGTCATTTAACAAAAAGGAACCATAAATTTACATATTTTGAATGCATTTATATATAATATGATGGTGTTCGATAACACTGTTATTTTGCTAAAAATACTTATTTAGGTGTCAGGTTAAATTGCTTTTAGAAGGTAGCTATAAATACACTTCATTATATTTTTTTTTTAAAATGCATGATTTGTGACCAGATTTACAGCTTCAGGTAATTTGGAAATAGTGATTGTGCGTTCTTTTGAAGCTTTCGTTCTCATCCTTCAAAAATTTAAACCTACTCAGTTATCTTAATATCCACCGATAATTACTTTTTAACAATTGTATACACTGAATCCAATCAGCTTAGTAAAAAAAGAAACAGCCATTTAAGATTGACGAATGGATTTTGTTACTGATAATTGTATAATTATATATAACTATTTTTGTATTGTTATTTTCCTTGGGTCAGTCTTTTAATTATATAGACTGATCATGGATATAATTAGATGATTTATTTCAATATAAAATATCAATGTTAAAAAATAATTTTAATTAAATTTAATAATGTTATAAATTTTATGCTGTTTTCTGTCTACTTTTAATCGATTTAATTATTGATTGTCCCCAATGATTAAGATGTATGATACTTTTTCTGCACGTTTACATCAATTGTAACATCAACACATGAATCTAATGACAGTTTAGTAACCAAAACCGAACCTTTATTTTTTGTATGGTATCTTCTACTTTTTATCATGTTTATTTACAATGTATTTACTATTGATATAGATAATTAAATCTTTTATCTTCTTTATTCAAACATTTTAAAAATTGTTTTTACTTTTTACCATTTTGAAGTTAAATGCATAGCTGATATAATCGTACTTTGATGTAAGTACTGCTTTTATGTGTCGATGTTTGAATTGTATTATAATAAATAACCTGAAAAAATTGTCTTTGGTAATTCGTCAACATAATGTAGCAAATATAGCGAATGCACTAATTTAAAAAAATTGATTTAAATAACCACTTTATGTATAATATTTTCATTATTTTAAAATAAAATTGGTATTTTGACACAAAAAATATAGCCTTTATATACGCTATATATTTAACATTTCCATCCAGAGTTAATTGGCAAAAGGTTATAAGTTAGTTTTCCTTAAGATTCTAATACTGATGAGGAATGAATTTCCGAAATGTGCACATCTGGCACATCAAAATTCAACTGGTATTTGTGCTATATATTTACTACTCCTGAGTGGGTGCCGCTGCTGGTGGAGTAAAACTCCCCGAGGGTATCCATAACTCAGTAGGCAGTATTTTTTGCTGTCAGAAAATGTACCATTTAACAAAATTTTCAGCTGCCTTAAATTGTAAAATTTGTTTAAAACTAAGGTTTGTTCCCTCATGCAAAGCATTCCTTAGCTTGATTTGGATTAACATAATTTTGGAACTTTAGATTCATTAATTTCCAACTGTTTGGCTTATGTTTTTTATTATCAAACTTTTCGGTCTTAGTGTCACTGATGAGGAATGAATTTCCGAAATGTGCACATCTGGCACATCAAAATTCAACTGGTATTTGTGCTATATATTTACTACTCCTGAGTGGGTGCCGCTGCTGGTGGAGTTAAACTCCCCGAGGGTATCCATAACTCAGTAGGCAGTATTTTTTGCTGTCAGAAAATGTACCATTTAACAAAATTTTCAGCTGCCTTAAATTGTAAAATTTGTTTAAAACTAAGGTTTGTTCCCTCATGCAAAGCATTCCTTAGCTTGATTTGGATTAACATAATTTTGGAACTTTAGATTCATTAATTTCCAACTGTTTGGCTTATGTTTTTTATTATCAAACTTTTCGGTCTTAGTGTCACTGATGAGGAATGAATTTCCGAAATGTGCACATCTGGCACATCAAAATTCAACTGGTATTTGTGCTATATATTTACTACTCCTGAGTGGGTGCCGCTGCTGGTGGAGTAAAACTCCCCGAGGGTATCCATAACTCAGTAGGCAGTATTTTTTGCTGTCAGAAAATGTACCATTTAACAAAATTTTCAGCTGCCTTAAATTGTAAAATTTGTTTAAAACTAAGGTTTGTTCCCTCATGCAAAGCATTCCTTAGCTTGATTTGGATTAACATAATTTTGGAACTTTAGATTCATTAATTTCCAACTGTTTGGCTTATGTTTTTTATTATCAAACTTTTCGGTCTTAGTGTCACTGATGAGGAATGAATTTCCGAAATGTGCACATCTGGCACATCAAAATTCAACTGGTATTTGTGCTATATATTTACTACTCCTGAGTGGGTGCCGCTGCTGGTGGAGTAAAACTCCCCGAGGGTATCCATAACTCAGTAGGCAGTATTTTTTGCTGTCAGAAAATGTACCATTTAACAAAATTTTCAGCTGCCTTAAATTGTAAAATTTGTTTAAAACTAAGGTTTGTTCCCTCATGCAAAGCATTCCTTAGCTTGATTTGGATTAACATAATTTTGGAACTTTAGATTCATTAATTTCCAACTGTTTGGCTTATGTTTTTTATTATCAAACTTTTCGGTCTTAGTGTCACTGATGAGGAATGAATTTCCGAAATGTGCACATCTGGCACATCAAAATTCAACTGGTATTTGTGCTATATATTTACTACTCCTGAGTGGGTGCCGCTGCTGGTGGAGTAAAACTCCCCGAGGGTATCCATAACTCAGTAGGCAGTATTTTTTGCTGTCAGAAAATGTACCATTTAACAAAATTTTCAGCTGCCTTAAATTGTAAAATTTGTTTAAAACTAAGGTTTGTTCCCTCATGCAAAGCATTCCTTAGCTTGATTTGGATTAACATAATTTTGGAACTTTAGATTCATTAATTTCCAACTGTTTGGCTTATGTTTTTTATTATCAAACTTTTCGGTCTTAGTGTCACTGATGAGGAATGAATTTCCGAAATGTGCACATCTGGCACATCAAAATTCAACTGGTATTTGTGCTATATATTTACTACTCCTGAGTGGGTGCCGCTGCTGGTGGAGTAAAACTCCCCGAGGGTATCCATAACTCAGTAGGCAGTATTTTTTGCTGTCAGAAAATGTACCATTTAACAAAATTTTCAGCTGCCTTAAATTGTAAAATTTGTTTAAAACTAAGGTTTGTTCCCTCATGCAAAGCATTCCTTAGCTTGATTTGGATTAACATAATTTTGGAACTTTAGATTCATTAATTTCCAACTGTTTGGCTTATGTTTTTTATTATCAAACTTTTCGGTCTTAGTGTCACTGATGAGGAATGAATTTCCGAAATGTGCACATCTGGCACATCAAAATTCAACTGGTATTTGTGCTATATATTTACTACTCCTGAGTGGGTGCCGCTGCTGGTGGAGTTAAACTCCCCGAGGGTATCCATAACTCAGTAGGCAGTATTTTTTGCTGTCAGAAAATGTACCATTTAACAAAATTTTCAGCTGCCTTAAATTGTAAAATTTGTTTAAAACTAAGGTTTGTTCCCTCATGCAAAGCATTCCTTAGCTTGATTTGGATTAACATAATTTTGGAACTTTAGATTCATTAATTTCCAACTGTTTGGCTTATGTTTTTTATTATCAAACTTTTCGGTCTTAGTGTCACTGATGAGGAATGAATTTCCGAAATGTGCACATCTGGCACATCAAAATTCAACTGGTATTTGTGCTATATATTTACTACTCCTGAGTGGGTGCCGCTGCTGGTGGAGTAAAACTCCCCGAGGGTATCCATAACTCAGTAGGCAGTATTTTTTGCTGTCAGAAAATGTACCATTTAACAAAATTTTCAGCTGCCTTAAATTGTAAAATTTGTTTAAAACTAAGGTTTGTTCCCTCATGCAAAGCATTCCTTAGCTTGATTTGGATTAACATAATTTTGGAACTTTAGATTCATTAATTTCCAACTGTTTGGCTTATGTTTTTTATTATCAAACTTTTCGGTCTTAGTGTCACTGATGAGGAATGAATTTCCGAAATGTGCACATCTGGCACATCAAAATTCAACTGGTATTTGTGCTATATATTTACTACTCCTGAGTGGGTGCCGCTGCTGGTGGAGTAAAACTCCCCGAGGGTATCCATAACTCAGTAGGCAGTATTTTTTGCTGTCAGAAAATGTACCATTTAACAAAATTTTCAGCTGCCTTAAATTGTAAAATTTGTTTAAAACTAAGGTTTGTTCCCTCATGCAAAGCATTCCTTAGCTTGATTTGGATTAACATAATTTTGGAACTTTAGATTCATTAATTTCCAACTGTTTGGCTTATGTTTTTTATTATCAAACTTTTCGGTCTTAGTGTCACTGATGAGGAATGAATTTCCGAAATGTGCACATCTGGCACATCAAAATTCAACTGGTATTTGTGCTATATATTTACTACTCCTGAGTGGGTGCCGCTGCTGGTGGAGTAAAACTCCCCGAGGGTATCCATAACTCAGTAGGCAGTATTTTTTGCTGTCAGAAAATGTACCATTTAACAAAATTTTCAGCTGCCTTAAATTGTAAAATTTGTTTAAAACTAAGGTTTGTTCCCTCATGCAAAGCATTCCTTAGCTTGATTTGGATTAACATAATTTTGGAACTTTAGATTCATTAATTTCCAACTGTTTGGCTTATGTTTTTTATTATCAAACTTTTCGGTCTTAGTGTCACTGATGAGGAATGAATTTCCGAAATGTGCACATCTGGCACATCAAAATTCAACTGGTATTTGTGCTATATATTTACTACTCCTGAGTGGGTGCCGCTGCTGGTGGAGTAAAACTCCCCGAGGGTATCCATAACTCAGTAGGCAGTATTTTTTGCTGTCAGAAAATGTACCATTTAACAAAATTTTCAGCTGCCTTAAATTGTAAAATTTGTTTAAAACTAAGGTTTGTTCCCTCATGCAAAGCATTCCTTAGCTTGATTTGGATTAACATAATTTTGGAACTTTAGATTCATTAATTTCCAACTGTTTGGCTTATGTTTTTTATTATCAAACTTTTCGGTCTTAGTGTCACTGATGAGGAATGAATTTCCGAAATGTGCACATCTGGCACATCAAAATTCAACTGGTATTTGTGCTATATATTTACTACTCCTGAGTGGGTGCCGCTGCTGGTGGAGTAAAACTCCCCGAGGGTATCCATAACTCAGTAGGCAGTATTTTTTGCTGTCAGAAAATGTACCATTTAACAAAATTTTCAGCTGCCTTAAATTGTAAAATTTGTTTAAAACTAAGGTTTGTTCCCTCATGCAAAGCATTCCTTAGCTTGATTTGGATTAACATAATTTTGGAACTTTAGATTCATTAATTTCCAACTGTTTGGCTTATGTTTTTTATTATCAAACTTTTCGGTCTTAGTGTCACTGATGAGGAATGAATTTCCGAAATGTGCACATCTGGCACATCAAAATTCAACTGGTATTTGTGCTATATATTTCTTAATGTAAAATTAATTTGGAGAAAGGACTGTATGTTCTTTAAATAATGTAAATTTAACACTGGTTTTGAACGTGCCACATTGTAAAAGATGATGAACCATTCTTTGAAACTCTGATTAAAAGATAATTGATTCAACTCACGATTCGTTTTCTATTGCTATGTTTTTACACCTTACAAGATTCAGCATTGGCGTTTTAACTATTCCATGATCGCTAACACGCTGATTAATGAATACTGCCTCTACTTTAAACTAGAACGAAGAAGGTAGGTCCTTAAAAACATGAGTTCTTTAAAAAATTATAACCTTTATTCTTGCTCTTTATGTCACTAACAGCAATTCCTAAAATTTCTTTATTAGATTTAAAAACTGTTTTTTGTTCCGTCTGGTTGTATTTCTGTAAGTTCATGATCCTATAAGATGAGTTTAATGATCTTTCGATCCAAAACAAATCCTCCCCTGTCAAAGAAATATTAATATTACAATTAGTAAAATGTTAAACATTGGTCTGTCGCCATATTTGTCTGAATTTGACGTAAACGGTGTGATTTCTTTTCTGAATTAAAAAAATGAAAGTTGTTAAATATGTAGGATGAGTCTAAAAATCTGCAGTCACAAATGATTAACGTGATGTTAGCAGGGAATTTACGTATTGTGAACCTGCGGGTGCATCATATCATTTGTGAATATGTTACCCTGATGACATGGAAATGTCCCCACTTAAATACAGGAACATCAACGGTTGGCTACCAGCTGGAACCGCTTCATTTTTGGCTTCTGTAAGTTATTGTTGATAGTGATAACCACGTGTTATTGATTGATACTTTGTATAAGTTACTAGTTCGGCTTCGAACTCGAATGCCTCATTTTTGTCCAGACATATCCTCAAGACCGTAGACGCCTAAATTCGTGTTAGTCTGAAACTTGCCTCAGCTTGAGTCATTTATATGTAAAAGTGCGTCGCGCGCAATCAGTGTGAGTTGTATCGCATGTTTGCAAGCTCCGTTTGAAATTAATTTAAATATATGCAAGCGTTACATTTATGTACAGCACATATGCACATCAAATGGTTTAAAAATGGCCGTGAAACTAGCGTGCTAAGGTAGCGATCGTTGTCATGGGCATCCAGCTGCATAACATTAAGATTAATTCGCTGTTTTGTACTTTCTTTCATGTGTCAAGTTGTATAAAAATAATACGTTAATATTATTAATATCTTATTTATTTTTGTATTTAATTATAAGGAATAGTTTAAAGCCACGTGCAACAAAACATTTGGTCTATGAACCCCTAGATAGAACAAATTACACTTATTCCTTAACAAAAGCTTAAAACATGGATCTTTTACTATTAACATTAAGACTGAATCTTTTTATTGTCTTTATATTTGTGACCCACTTGATTTTGGTCTAACTAGGATAATTAATGTCAACCTAGAATTTTTGGCTGAATCGCTGGATATTTGTTCCTATGCCAAACTATAGCATTTTATATTCAGTGCTTTGTTGTAAGTATCTGTCTCTTGTTTTGTTTTGTTTTGCTAATTTATCATGAGCTTCTGTTACTTTTTTTCTACGTTGTAGTTGGTTGTACATGTCTTTAGTTGAAAATTTCAAGTATGCATCTTTAACATTTATTTTTTTCAAAAGAGAAGAAACAATCTTACCATAAAGTGTAAAGCTCATTACATTCATATGACCTTTCACCTCTAGCAGTTGCTGTGGAGTTCCATCGTCGATTCTTAACGTATAAATTCTCTGGGGTAAAGCTGTAATGTAATAAAGGCGACCATCTTTTGCATCAACTTCAACAGATGATATAACAACTCCATCTAAGTTTATTATTAACCTCTGTTCCTGTATCACACTTGATCTGTCCAATAATATTTCATTAATGATACCATTTGCTGATGATGGAACCTGATACAACCGTCTAAAATCAGAAAATTGAAATATGCTGCTTATAATAAACAAATATTAAGGCATCAAGTGTGTGTGTGTGTGTGTGTGTGTGTGTGTGTGTGTGTTTTATATTATTCAAATGGTCCTAACGACGTTTTCCTTCATAAATCATAACAGAAATTAAATTAAATGCCTTTTAACTATTAAAATTGTTTAATTTTTAAAACTCATAAACATCATGTGTATTTTTTATAAATTGACAAACTATTGTTATCACGTTAATTCTAAATAAACATGACGATTCTGATGATTATGTAAAGACGTTAGTCTGTACTTTTATTTTAGAAAGCAGGGAATCCTAATTCATGGAAGATAAAAGCGCAAGCACATTTTAACAAAAATAAGGAAACCATTAATTTTGATGAGTCAAACCAACAGTAGTTATCAGTGGTGAACTAATTCATCAACATGACCAAAGAAAACTTGCATTTACAAGCAAAATACCAAAAACGATACATTTTAAATTATAAAAAAACTATCAAATTTTGATTGTTTTTCTCAAATTCAATGAAATTTATTTTTTGTATCCTATAACTGTTAGTGAAATTCTATTAACAAATTGTTCATAATTTATATAAATTTGGTTTTGTGACCGAAATTATAAATACTATTATATACAACCAAACATACTCACTGCAACTTACTTCAAAATTTCACATTATATGCTTAAATTTATGTTTCTCTTTTTAAAAGATACATTTGATTGTGTTCACCATGTGTTTTGAGAAAGGAAACTTTTAAAGAATGACAAACCAAGTGCAAGTTATATTTGTTCAAACTTGCTTCATTTGCAATACTGTGTGATATTTTGGTGTGTAAAAATGCTTTAAAATACTATTGGAAGAGGAGGGTTATTATTATTGTTGGAAACAATCAATTGTTTGGTTGTTTTATGTTTATCAGAAAGGTAGTTGAAAAAATGCAGTACACATTGTAAAACATAAAACTAACAATTACTTTCGTTGAAACATTTTGGAGACAAACGTTTGATATACATTCCTTATATTTATTTTTTCAAGTACCTGTGAAAGGTATCAACGGCATGGATATCACGCTGAATGTCGATGTGATTTGAAAGTTCAGGCGTTTTCTTCAGAAGATCTAGAATAATTACATTTCGCATCAGGTCTAGATTTATGTACATCAATCCTTCGATCCAATCCACAGTTAAGCTTCTAAGAGTATTAGCTGAAAGTATAAATAGTATATAGTATCTATCTAACAATGGTAAAGATGACAGGTCAACTGACTAAAAATAGTTTAAGTAAATTAAGATCTTTATCTTAAAATTATCTTGTTACATCTGAAGCTATATGACAAACGTGATGACTTCAATTTTTCTATTGTCAACTTTCCTTTTCTTTGCAGTAATATCCCTGCTCTCCTGCGTATGGTGTATATGTTTCACAGTTAATACGGTACGGTAGAGCTTGTTCCCACTATGGGAACTTTCTGCAACGAAGCAAATTACTTACAATTAAATTGTTGACACAATGATATTGCAGGCCTAGGCTAATCAGGGCCCTTAAAAAGTTTTATGCCGTCATCACAATATTGTTGATAAGTATGTAGTCACTGTATCCCAATTTATACTGAATATATTTGACTTACCATATTTTTTGTTCCTTTTATTCTCAAAGTTAACTTGCACGTGACGGGTGTAGCTAGCTAGACAGGAGGTGCTTACCCTTCCGGAGCACCCGGTCTCACTTCCTTGATGGAAGTTCACGTGTATAACATATTTTGCCGTTTGCGAAGTTTTTACTTTGTTTTTTTGGGATTATGATATGGACAAGGACTGGTACGTTTTTTTATTTTTATTTTATTTTTATTTTTATTTTATTTGCAGGGATCCAATAGCGTTCATACCGTCATAAACGTTACCATACAAGAAGTCAATTTTAATATTTAAAGTTCTTGGCATATTCCTGTGTAAAATGATAAAATAAACCATGAATAAAATCATGATTAACCAATTCGTGAGGCTTTATATATTGTATACTTTTTTTTACAGACGCGTGTACATATGCTACTTTTTTGCCAAATTATTATAAACAAAAACAGTTTAAAGAGTATTTTATCAATATATGAACAATAAAATAATGCTATTTTATCTTTTTACGTAGGTACATTGCGTTCCCGCGATATTTTGAGATGTTAATTTTAACATTTGTTTTGACATGTAATTTTAAAAATAGATCAAATAATATTCCAACATCTGTTAAAAAATATTTTTGTATTCGTACGCCCTTAGTTGTTAAGTCACATAACTGCACGTTCTATACTGAAGTTATGAGGCTATGAATTAGCGAGTGTAACAAGGGTTCACATAGTACAAACATTAGCAATTGTTAATATATATAACAAGAAAAAAGTTTCCTTATTTTCATAAACAAGTTCTGTTTCCTATGTTTTCTGAAAAATACAAATAAAATAATCCATACTACAAAAAAGTTTTAGATATTTTTCTTATTGTAACAATGTTCTTTTTTTAGCGTAGCTTATGAAGGAACATTGAAAAAATAAAATCTTTGTACCTGAACAAATATTTTGGAATATCTTCAATTTTAGTTGATATAATTCATTAAAATCATGTAAAATGATTGCATTCTCTGATACTGGCATTGATGATATTTCAAAAACCTCTCTTATTTCATTAAGACCAATGCCGATGGTGTAAATGTGTATATTCTTCGCCTTTGCTAGTTCTGCTTCCGGAATGGTTCTCTCGGCATTCATATTAGATACACCATCAGTTATTAGTATTGCTATATTTGGTGCATAAACACGGTCCCCATTCTTGAATGTGAACATTTCGTCATGCATTGCACGTAGTCCATCAGCAGTATTGGTATTACCGTCTTTAAATGGAATTTTATTAATGGCGTTTAGTACTTCCGGTAGTGTTTTGTAGTCTTTCAACTGGAATTCTACATGTGCACTATTACTGTAAGATACAACACCAACACGGACAGTTCCAGAATCAATGTCAGCATTTTTTAGGAAATCGCTGAGGAAAATTTTTAACACCTCAAAGTCGAATGGTGTTAAACTTCCCGAAGAATCGAGAATGAACACAAGATCTACTAGTCCAACTCCGCAACCTGATAAATATTAGAGAAAAAAAGATGTTAATTTTGTTACAGCGGACAATAATTAAGATGCTACATGGACCATATTTATAAACAAAATGACATAAAAAAGGAGTTGCAAACAAATTCCACTTTAAATAAGGAGATATATTATAATAAGCATGCGTCAAAAAATATACAACAAATATCGAATTTATGAATATGTAAGTAAAAGATTACCAAAGCTGTATGATAAAGATATTTTGTGATCGCACGAACAACATTTATACAATTTCCATTCTAAATTTTTTACTACTTATACGTCATTATATTTCTCAATGCAATTCAGAATGAAAGCAATTTAGACACAAGTAAAGATGTGGCTTTTTTGACGGAAATCCACATTAATTCAAATTAATAAATATTTAATCACACAGGACGGTACCCCAAGCAAAGTCAAATATCAAATCACGTGTGCATGCATTAAATTTGCTTTAAAATGATATCGTATGGCGATCGGTTGGACTTCACAGTGTTCAAGGAACTTAATATGGTTAGTTAGTGTTAAATGTAAAATCAAAACGTGTAGGATGGTTTTTTAGTTTTGAAAACAAGGGTATGTTTGCAGTTTCTTATTCAAAACTTTTCTGTTTCAAAGTGTATGTTGTCACTGTACATGCATTTACAGTGGTCCTCCAGGATGATCAGTAGGATATATTCATTATACATTGTGTAACTGACCTTATATGGTTTATCTGGGTCAGGCAATCGTCTTTGTCCGATTTCGGATTTACTGATCCTGTATAAACCATACTAGGTAACCTACTCACTGCGTTTCTGGTAATAGTGTGTGTGTGTGTGTGTGTGTGTGTGTGTGTGTGTGTATGAGAGAGAGAGAGAGAGAGAGAGAGAGAGAGAGAGAGAGAGAGAGAGAGACAAAAATGTGGTGTTGATGCTAATTCATATAGTATCATGGTAGATTAAAGCAATTTTTAACCATATTTCTTGGCAACTGCAAATAAAACTAGACTGTTTTCTTTATTTCGCGTGTTTTGAAACAGACTATAGTTTTCAAACGTTTTGTCTTTAGTGTTTATTAAGTGTGAAAATCTAGAATGAAGTGGACAAATAGTCCATAATTAGTTTAATTCAAGAAGATGCCCTTAGGGCGTATCCGTCACAATAGAGATCCCGGGTTGTTGTTTTAACCGGATTTCTTCGGAGTCTTTCCGAATTCGGAAAGAAAACTGACAGGAAGCGACCTTTCCATGGTCAATCCCTACCAGTTGACAAAATTTTAGCCTGATCGGATAAGAAACGAAGGAGCTGATGTCTCTGAAAAAATTAACAGAAACGAGGGAGAATAATAATAATAATAATAAAGATTATGAGTAAGAACAAGATGCCTGCTGATACGCAGACAGAAATATCACACTATAACGGGTGTGGTAGGTGCAGAGAAATACAAAAAACTTACCGTACTCCCAGAGCTTTGCTGCTTAAATTAACTGAAATGCAAAACATAATGATCAAATCAATCGAAATTGATAATTCTATAACATAAATAAGCTAATGCATATTTGATAAAATATTTATAATGAATTGGTAAAGATCGCATTCCTATGAATAATATACTATCGCAAATGTTAATATTGCATTAAGGTAATGATTAAGTCTCAAAGGCCAAAAACGTCAACTGGAAAAATTAACAAGTTTGATATAAAACGTACTTTCTATGAGTAAATGATAATTTTGAAGATGCATTAAGTTTTCTTAGGAAAAATTGAAAACTGTGCTGATCTTATTAATGATGTTCCTAATTATCAACTTCACATTTGGTTCAACGATAAAAGCTCGAATAAATACAGATATAACAATAATTTCCCAGTGAGATGTAGCCTGTGAGATCTAATTCAGAACATGGACCTTACGTCATAAAAAGTTAAAAACCGGGTCATTTAAAAACAACTTACAAAACGGTGTAATACGATAAATTAAACAGAATTTCATTAAATTTGTCATTTGTGACTTTGTAAGGGATACATAACACCATTGCGAAAAAATGGGATGTTAATGACGGACAATTAATACAATTCGTCAGGTTTCACTTTCGATTCATTGGAAAACCCGTACATCCGTGCGCAAGCTCCAAGCAAATAAAAATTATCGTTAAACATTGACCAACCCGTTAGAGGATTCCGTTTATTTACAGCTAATTGGAATGAAATTTTTAAAAATGAATCTCAAGCATCGTGATTATAAGTAGTCTATCTTTAAAAAAATATATATTTTTAGAAAATCAAAATAAATTCAGAAAATTGAAAAAAACTTAATGCTGCTTAAGCTTAATAAAATAGAATAGAATAAAATAAATAAATGATGATACAACTGAAAAATTACGGTGGACACTGTATGTAAAGGCAAAAATATTAATAACGGCTCTTTGTAATGAGTTTAACTTACATAAGCTTCCAATTTCCCAATAGTTTAAGCCCATTTCATCACCCCATATAATTCCTTTTTTTCTAGGGTCAACAGTGACGAAATTAATGGAATCTGATGTTATAAATGGTAGTTCTTGTAGGCTAAGTGTAGAGTTTCGTTCATCAATCACTGTCTTTGAGATAGAATTTTCGTGTGCAATATACATGGTGCTGTCTTCAATTGAATCTGTAAGAAACGTTTTACATTATATTCTAATCGTTAATTTAAAAACAATTTCAATTAATTTGAATCCGAGTGAGCTGTATAAGGGCTTTTCTGTAGTAATACAACCTTTTATCAAGTTTCATAGCATTCTTGCAACAATTTAAAGTGTGATGTACGAGTGGATTTATCGCCAGTCTTTTACTAACGAGCGTCTAGTATGGCTTGAATGTATTATTTCAGTCAGTACCTCACTGACAAGAATAGCTCTCCCCAAGCCAAATTATCTTGACATTATGTGAACTAGTTTATAATCTGCCCTCTTAATACTTAACGTAAGGCTGTGGAGCAATTTCTCACTTTTAAAAGTCGTAAGTGTGACAAGACCGTTGTTTAAATGTGCACGACATTCTGCTCTCAAGGCAAACGATCTAGCACTGATTCACTCAGGCTGTCCTAGAACAAAAGATGATAACCTGAGTTATATCAACGTAACGCGGGAATACCATTTGACACAGCTTCATGTTTTTGAAAGGTGCAATATAACCACGCCAATTAGATGCGTTTGTTCACTAACAAAATGAAGCTTCGATTGCCATAGGCATTCTAACAAACACATTTATACATTATTGAATTTTTCCAAAGTAAATGTGCTACTACTGAGTGCTATTATTCCTATCGTTTAAAGGGAGTGAAAAATTTAATTTAGTAAAAAATTAAGAACAAATTTTTTTTTAGAAATAAAAACTAAACTAAATGAAATATATATGAAAAAATGAACTCGTTTTTATGCATGATATTGCAAAAAAAGGTACGAAAAAAAAATGTTCAAAACTAAGGTTAGTTCCTTCATGCAAAGCATTCCTTAGTTGGATTTAGATTCATATAATTTTGGATCTTTGAATTTATAAATTTCAACTGATTGACTTATGTTTTTCATATATCAAAATTTTCGGTAACTGATGAAGAATGATTTTCCGAAATGGGCACATATGGAATATCGAAAATTAAAGGAAATTTTTGTTAGATATTTACTACCACCAAGAGGGTACCGTTGATCATGGGGAGACATTTCCCGAGGGTATTTCTAACTCAGAAGTCAGTATTTTGTGCTCACAGAAAATGGATTACTAGATCATTAGAAAATGGTTTTGCTTAAAATCATCTGTTTTCATTTAACATGCTATTATTTTTCTATATTTGGGATTTTGAAACATACACATATGTTAAACAATAATAATTGTTTATATTTTCCATGTACACTCGGTTGACCTACTTTTCTGATTGGTGACATAATATATATATATATATATATATATATATATATATATATATATATATATATATATATATATATATATATATATATATATATATACAGAAACATAAAATTATCCTCTACATTTATGTACAGCCCCAGAATAAATAAGAATTATAAAAAAAATTGGGATTTGATGAAATTTCGTTTTGATTAACTGTTTCAGGTGTATTAATTAATGTTCATATATCAATGTGGTTGAATGTAATATTTTGACGATGAATAAAAAAAAAATACAATTACCAAGAAAGAAAAAGAAAAAAAATGAATACCATGTAGGAACGTTTTCAGCCGTCTTAATTTTTAAATATATATATATATATATATATATATATATATATATATATATATATATATATAAGTTAGGTTTGTCCCCTTATGCAAAGCATTTCTTAGCTTGGTTTGAATTATGTGTTTTTGAAACTTTGGAGTTAATAATTTCAACAGTAGGTTTATTTTTTCTTTCGATCAGAGTTTTTTTGTTTGCTATTTTACAACTTTTATCTGATAAAATTATCAACGGTAATGAAAAGCTTTTTTGTGTTGGTGTTAACAGATACATAAATGTTTAATGAAATTACTTAATGATTTCTAATTGAAGCTTTGAGATTTAATTTGCCATTTGAAACGTACAAACGTGATAGTGATCAATATTAAATGAATGAAATATACATATATCTATAACAAAACAGAAATGTCAGTTGTGATTGGCTATGTCTGATAGTAGACTTACAGTAAGTGTGAGGGATTGTACACAAATTTGTTAAAACAAAATTGAAATATCAATCCATCATACTGAGTAACATTTAGAGACAATATGTAATGGATGAAAGATAAAATAATGATAAATTAGAAATATCAAACAAATAACTCTAATGACATTTATACAATTTATACTGTTCTTGTGGCGTTTCTGCTTCATATTTGGACAATTATGACATCCACAAAAGGTTGACTATTGAGTATAATGCCAAATTCGTAGGCGCAGCACTATACTCTCAAGGCAATACTTTGATGACACAGGTTCAGAAGGTAAACAAAACAATTAATTTAGTATGTCACATGACATATTGAATACTTCAAAAAAAATTATTTCGTCTTACTTTTTTTTTATTAAAAAACATAAACTTTTAACTCTAATGAATTCGTCCGGTACCATCACATTATTAAAGGCGATAATTTGTGGATTTTGACAGCATTACAGAGAGAATTGTTTTTTAGAAAACATAAAAACAATTGTGTAATGTTGACAAGGGAAGACGGGGAAAATCAAAATCTACACATAATCGTGTCTATAAAGAAAACCTATCAACATAATATCTCAACTTATTCACCTGTCCCTAGTTTTACAATCATTCACTCAATCGGGTGTACGCTCAACTCAAATAAGGAAAAAATTCAATGACAATTTTAAAGACATTACACGATTAAAATTGAATATCTAATATTATTTTTAAATCATTTAGCGTAGGTTTGTTGAATAAAATAAAACATTTCCTCATAAAACTAAAACAATTGAATATTTATGAGACAAAATGGGATTATTTGTGTTGAATGTAAACTCAACTGAATGAATGATTGTGAAACTGGGGCCCGATGTACTTATAAAAAATAGTCTGGAATATGACTTATCACTAAATTATAGACAATACAAATGTAAAACTTATTCCCTCACAATTTGTCTATACCTTGGAGATATGGCATGCGTATCATAACTACGTCTAAAAAAGGATTATGACCTCAGTTGCCGATTTGTCTAAAGCACATGCTCACGAATCGCAGCCTCCTTCATCGGTAGGCAGATCTTGGTGTAAGAAAGTTTGTCAGTTCAGCCACGTTTACCGAAGGTCAGTGGTTTTCTCAACCTGCAGCCTTCAATACTGATAAGCCTCTCGGTCAAGGCACCACCATTCCAGAACTGACCGCTTTGATAAAGTTAAAATTGGTTCTTAATTGGGTTGTTAAAATCCGTTAATCAAATCGAATTATCAGAGGGATGAAACAGAGGCTAATATACACGACGTTTAGGGGGATAATAACAGGAAGGATTTGAACAATTAAATGTATAATCAAAAATCAAATTAGCTTGTCATTCTTAACCAATGTACACATGTAAAAACCTTCGTGTAACTTACGAAATTACACAATTTCCACGTTCGTCATGCCGGTGAACAAAACCGTGGTCGAAGAAATAGCCTACGTATAGCCTTATTATCCGTCGCGTTCGCTTTCACAGATGTGCAGAATTTTGAAAATTACTTTGGTACATATTTGCAAATTCTACATAGGACACAGACAGTCAAATTTACCAGATGACAAAAGTATTTGGAAAAATGAAATTAATTAGGAAGAAAACCAGAACACTACACATACGGATAAAAACATAAAAATTAGTAAAGCAAATCATTGTAGCTATAATTGGTTTTACTGTTTATGGATGAAACGCAAACATTATCAGAAAAAGGCGTAGTTTGATAGACTAATGGACTCAGTCACAATTCTGTCAATTATACCAATGCAACTGGGTCCGGAATTATGTATGAAAACCGGCAACCACCGACTTTTAGTAACCAAATTGACAAACTTTCGGATTTGTCTGACTAAGAATTGCAGTTATCCATTAGCGCGTGATTTGGATCTTTCAGACACCAAGGTCCATCAAAAATATGCGTCTATCATATATATATATATATATATATATATATATATATATATATATATATATATATATATATATATATATGTATAAAATTTCATTTTTCTTTTTATTTGAAAAATAATAAAATATTTTCATTCCTTTATTTTTACTTTTGATAATAATAATAATAATAATAATAATAATATTAATAATGGTGATGATGATGATGATATCGATTTCATCATCATCATAAAGACTCGATGATATTGAGTAGAACGTTCAACATAGGTTATTTGAAGTTCTGGGTAGGTCCCGACTGCCATCCACTCTTACTTCATATTAAATACCTGCGATTATTCGAACCTAATTTGAGTCCTGCGTTAAATTTTTCAGTAGAAATGTAATCCCAAAAATTCGAAGTTGACATTTTTATTCATCTCTTAAACGAAACTACTCTCACCTGTACAATTTAATACAAACGAGTATAGTTTCACCTTTACCCGTTATCCGTCATTTTGTGAACATGCGTACGCCATTTATTGCCCATCATAAGCCATGTTGATCATTAATCGCAAGAATTAACACTTATTGTTCAATTAAACAGTAACTATAATCCCAGGCGTAACAGAAAATGAGCTGCACGTGTGTAGCGATACTCAAGTAAACAATAAAAGAATTCTGTTGTCCACGGTTACCATCATCAAGATAAAAAACGGCATCTGAATGTTAATTTAATATTTGTATATAGCCTAGTCGGGAAATGAAAAAGAAATTATCATTTTGTAATGAAGGTTCACAAAGACAGTTTTACGCCTTATTCACATTTCAATTCTAGAAATAATATGAACCTGTTCCGTTTTTTTCGTTTAAAATTCTGTAAAATCAAGTGCGTTCTTTCTCTGGGTGTCCGTTCTTATTGTGTCGTATGTATTACCACGTGTATTTGATTTCGTACCCGATGGTATTAAATTTTTATTGAAATAAATTAATATTTTTGTTCTATGGAATAATCACGATAGGTCATGACATTATTTTTATAAACTGGCACCGACAAAACATTCAAAGATAACGTAGAATGAATGGAAGTTCGAAGTCACTTTACCGATTATTCGAACCTAAAATGAAGACCCTTCGACTTCGAATAATCGAAGTTTGTATTTCACTCACTCAGTGAATTTCAAAAATGTCACCAGACGTACTCGGCACATTAGAGGAAGCTACCGACCTTTGGTAAGCGAACTAACAAGCTTAAGATTTCCGAATTACACTTGGACCTTTCATATAGTGGGATTCGAACCTAGGATGTGAGAGGCACTGTAATCCATAAGTGTGCATTAGAGCACTTAACCATTGAGACCTCCTATAGAATGAGTTTAAATTGAGAAAAAGATGAGAAAAACTACTGTGAGGTGGTTTACCAGTTTGCTTGACAAAGGTCAGTGTTTTTCAGAAATTCGATTTTATTTTCCGCGACCCAATGCTCAATTCTCTCTAAAAAGTTAGGTGTGTATATATATATATATATATATATATATATATATATATATATATATATATATATATATATATATATATATATATATATTATTATTATTAAAACCAAAGTTTTAATCGTTCAAACATAAATGTATTTTTTTACCTTGAACATATTGCAAAACAATCCCAACTACGAGTAAATGTGTAAACTGGATCATCCTTACTTTTTTCTTCGTTTCCTGGTTACAAAGGTTATCCTAAAATCGAAAAAGAACGTTTTATTATTACACAATCACTTTCTATAATGATATCGATATTAAATGTTATCAGAAGTCCGTAATTCATGGACTTCTGATGTTATCAAAATGACATTTATACATCATTATTGATATTCTGTCTAGTTTAACTATTTAAATATTTATGTTATATAAAATGTCATTGTTTTCACGACAAAATCGATACTAATTTATCGATAACATTTGAGCCAATATTAACCTTTGAACTTCAAAATGTGTTATGTGTCATTTTGAGATTTTTTTTTGTTTGTATTTTGATCAATTGATAATTTTACACCTTTCACATACATTAAGAAGTTTCTGTTTTTACATTTGTTTTTTACAATTATCAAACCTGCTATAAGTTTTGAATATTTCATTCAGAAAATTCAAAAATTTAAAATATGACATTTGACCTAAATGGAATTTGACTGTGTCCGATAAACGATAAACGGCAAGTGACGATATTGATTTATGATCAGTCTGTCACCAATACGATTCCACAGTGATGGCTGAAAATCTGCCCTTCGTCAAGATTGACACGCCAGCGCCACGGATTGAAAGGTTTTTGTAGCTTTGTAAAGAGAACAGATTGTACAAATACGAGACATAAATGTGCTTATAACCTCATTTGCTTTGTCTGCATACCAGCCAGAAGTCCACTTCAAACTATTAAGTGAACGTTGCCACAATCTTTTAAGCCAGTTAGAATTAAGTTTATTCAGATAATTTTCAAATGATTTGACTAAACATAAAATAGAACCCGGAGTCATCCTGAATTAAAAATTAACAAGGGTCGACATTACATATATTTACACATTAACTAGGACACACACACACACACACACACACACACACACACACACACACTTGATTGATTGAATAGAGCTTTACTTCCAAGTCAAGAATATTTTCACTTATATCCAGACGTCACCTGCTATAGAATAAGTGACATAAATTTTGATCTTTACAGTGCGCTTAGGGCAATATGCAGGGAGGTTCTCTAGCGTGCCATGCCTGCCATTAGACGGGGAAGGACACTGTAACTTTCTTTTTTAAATAACGAGTGTTACAGTCACTCGTAATTTTCAAGTCTTGGTCTTACCCGACCGCGGTTCCAACCCCAACCCCCTCGAAGCGAGCTTCAGTTACATCATCAACAACAACAACAACATATATATATATATATATATATATATATATATATATATATATATATATATATATATATATATAAACTACTGTCGGTAAATCATTTGCTGCCATACCTGCGTTCTTTATAAAAAAGTGAACTGATCACACTGTTAGAGCGAGTAAACAATTCGATATTTAGCTGCTACACGTCTAAATTAAAAGAAATTATAATAGTAAATCGGATTACATTGATTGTGTCTTTAGGGCCGACCTAGAATCAGAGCTGTGAGTACATTTCACTTCTGATCACTGCTTCAATTGCGAAAAAAAGTTTTCTTCTGTTAATTTCACGTTTAAGATTATTTATTTTTGCCTTTATATTTGTATTTAATTTTGTTTGGTGTTTTAAAGAGATTTAATAAATAAATAAATAAATAAATAAATAAATAAATAAATAAATAAATAAATAAATAACACTATATTAGGAATGATGGATAAGAAAAATCATTTCTGTATCAAAACTTGGTGGTCTAATGGTAACGATTGTCTGCCAAAAAGTACTTTAGATCGAATCCCATTACGTACTTTAATTATTTTTTTTAAAATTGAAGGAAAAAAATATTCTTACATAGTTTATCGAAAGTGACATATATTTAGATTTAGGGGAACGTTTGGAATAAATTACAATACAAAGTTGCCGTACAATCTGAAAAGCGTCTAGATGAAGATGACTTGGACCGTGCAACAACTAGAACTACTCACATTAACCAACGTTATAGACAGTGTACATAATCACGCCTGATGAAATCCCAGAGTCACTCACTTCCTATGTCTGAAATGTATTGTACAGCGTAATCACGTGGGTGATCACGTGGATAACCTACTTAACAGTGACCCGGTTCACTGCACAAAATACAAGCTTGATTAAATCTGTTTAATGCTGCATTTCGTGATCAGTTACTTGACACAGTCTTTTGAATTTAAAATTATGTTTCAATAAATAAATAAAGACAAAGTGTTTACGGTTCGTTCTAATCGTAAATGCATGCCGAAATGGACAATAAACTACAAACAATGACATTTCACCATCCTCAGTCAAATATAAGGAAAACATATTCCATATGAACCATACTAATTATCAGTTGAATAAAGTTCCAAGATCAGAGCGAGTATGATTAAAGTTAACAGGTAGCGGTGTCGTAAAACGTCGGTTGAAAACCATTTTTGCAGCGAACGAAAAGAATTCAATAGATTAAATAGCAAGTACAGATATTAACAACAAAACACTTTGGGAAAAAAATAAATGCCCCTAATCAACGAGATTTTGGGAAGTTACATATTGGAAATAGCGTATAAATCCTATCCCAAATGCTATTGTCGACGATAACGGAGTTAATCAAACTGATGTTAATATTGTAATGAATAAACGAAAAAATGACTTCTCAGAGCTTTACAACTTGGAAAGTGATAATGATTGCCATTGCAATTCCTACTGACATTACCGAACACTACCGATAGTTTTCGTTTAGATGAACCAATGGCCATCAATGGAGTTTTTCAACGTTGTTACACGTGTAAAACAACGCAAATCTATCGTAATTGATATGATCCCAGTGGAAGTTGTAAAAAATGACTTTCCGTTAATCTGCTATATCAGATTTTAATGGTTGCTTTAAACTCTGAAAAAGGGCCAAATCAGTAAACCTCTGATTTCAATATTCCTGTTTTAAAACCCCGGATCTTACAATAACAAAAATCCCCTTAAATACAGAGGTTTAACGTCTACATCAATACCTAGTAAAATACATGCCACAGTGTTAAATAACAGTTTTAGTAAATAGGCTTTTAATGCGATGAGCAAAAATTTCAGGAGTGACCGTATAGTTACGGAGAACAAGTTTATTCCCAATACTCAGTATTCAGTTCTAAATGATTTGATCAGGATGATCTCCGAGAAAACTTCTTTTGCCGTTTTTTAATATATAAAAGGCCTTTGATTGCGTGGATAGAGATCTTCTTTGGTAAAAAAAACCTTTAAATCAAATCTCACTCAACGGAAAAATCGTAAGGGCAATTTAGTCTTCATACAGTGATTTAAAATGCACTTTGAAAAGTGAACAGTCGATATACTGAACGGTTCGATGTTTGTCCTGCGTTAAACAAGGATGCATATTATCGCCAACATTATTTTAACTTTACATAAACTAAATCGAAGACCAAATTAATTGAAAAAAAATTGTGGAGAAGAAATAGGTCAACATTTACTAAGAGTATCCAGATGACATCGCCTTTATAACACCTTATAAAAAATATTTTCCATTTTACAATTGAACTGTTTTATAATGATGTTCATTGCCAATATGAATGCAAAAACTTTGCAAGCAAACTGAAAAACGCGCGTTATATTTTCGGTAAATATTTAAAATAAATAAATAAATCATTGATTTCAAGACAGCACATCAGGAGGAGTTCATTAGACGCAACCGCAAAGAAGACGTGTACGTGCATTTTAGACCGAGAACATGATCTTCGACTGAAATATTATCCACAAATAACATCACATTTATTTTGTTGATATTCAAATTTTATAACTAATATTCTCAAAAATACATATGTTTTATGAACCATTCTGTAAAATCTCTTAAATGCGCTTTTTAGACGAGTCAGCCGTGTTTGTTTACCTTTGATATTGTAGTTCTGGATTGTGTATTGCATTTTATATGTTTTCATGCACGGAGTCACGTGATTTTTGTGATTCATAGTCTATCGAGCATGTCGTATTTTCTTAGGAACTGGTAGAAACGCTTCTAATATAGCAACAAGGGGAGGCCTTGGATTGACATTATGCTTTACAAAACAAAAGTTAATTGTATTAAGGCATTGGATTAGATTGAAATCTATACCACGTGATCGTCTACTATATAAAGTACACATGTGGTCATGTGACATACCTAGGAGTTGGGATCAACGGGTTCTTAGATTATTAAGTTACTTAAACCTTGGGCTATTTCACCTTGATCCTATACCTGCAGCACTATGTATTAAAACTGCAAGAACTGTTTTATTTTTGAAAGACACTGAACAATGGTATCGTGAAATGTGGAATGACAATAAAAATATTCATAACGGAAACAAACACCGCACGTACCGAACATACAAAATAGAGTTGAAACAGGAACATTATTTAACTATCTCAAATAGCCGACACAGACAGATATTAGCTAAATTTCGTTGTGGGAACTTAAAGTTGAACATCGAAACCGGTCGGTATAACAAAACACCCCTTCAAGACAGAAAATGTACTTTGTGTGATAGTGGTCCCATTGAGGACGAAGTTCACTTTTTAATTGACTGTAATTTTTATTCGGATTTACGCTTCTATTTATTTTATTCAGCGCTTGAAATTTTACCAGCCTTTTTAAATTGCTCTTCCTGTGATAAATTATCGTTTTTAATGAATGAACCGTCACTTCAAGGACTTTTAGCCTCAACAGTTTTTAAGATGTACAGAAGACGTATCTGTTTTTAATCTCTTATTTAGTGTATATAGTGATTTTTCTTAATATTGACCTTTATTTCTTTTTATTATTGTCTCATAAGTCAGTTTGGCTGGGTGTTAATATTTTATTGTGTTTTAGATTGAATGTATTCAGTTACAGTTTTATGCTTATTAACATGTGACACTTTAATAAAATATATTATTATTATTATTGTTGTTGTTATAAACAAGCCCTCGGGTAAAGACTTACAAGATTTACAACCATTACTCGTAACGTCACAAAAACTAATTCCTTTGTTCCTTCATTGAAATTTGTCGGCACTTCAGTTGTTCTGGCTTCGGTCACTTTTCGAAAATGAAAGGTGAAAATAAACAGGTAAACTTAAAAAAAGCCGCCAAATGCCAATTTATCTTGGTTTTGTTATGCTCTAATACTTCCAAATAATTACTAGTAATTGTTTGTATTTTAATGAACTTCGATTCATACTTGAGAACTACAACTGGAATATTTTCTTGCGTTTTTTAAATTAATGCATTTTTATCCAATAAATGTTTTTGTTTTGTTTTGTTTTTTTAAACAATATAAAAGTAAAAAAGAAAAATATTGATAGATATTGCATAATATATATCATTCTGAGGGGGAAAGTCTAAGGTTAAATGAAAACAATGAAATGAAATACAAAGTCACCAATTTTTTCCATTTGATATATCTCAACCGATTTTCTAATTAAAGTTTTTTTTTTCATCTCTTCATTTTAAATGTCGCTTGTTAGAAAAAAGAAAATCGAAATCATGTCTTTAAAGGCTTATAACAGAGACCTATACTACTTACTAGCTACATACATCCTTGCTTATGTAATTACACAAACTTGTGCACAAAACTATGGTACACACTTCTTAAATATGTGTATCACAAAACAGGTCAAATTTCTTGATACGCACACTATTCCAATTTTAATAATAGATTGAACTATTCGGGTTATTTCAAAATTTACAGCGTAAATTTACATTTCATTAGATTTGCAAAGTATAATCTATAAAAGCCAGGGAAGTATATATCTAGGCTGGTATTAAAAGTCCCTGGTAAAAAGAAAACGAATTTAGACTATGCTTTTGATTTCTGGAAAAGAATCAATGAAAAGAAGCATCGTTATGAAAAGTAATAAAATGAAGATAATTCAAAAGTTAAGAATTTCAAACCCTATCCAAGTATAAAAATCAAACATACCTGTAAAAATGAAAAAAAAAACTTTTTTCACTCTTTAGAGAAAAGCACATCAAATATTTATGCCTTCTTAAAAACCAAAAGTATTAAGCTTGTTGGATTTTTGTTATTCAACTAATCAAAATTAAGGAATATTTTGATGTCCGGAAAACGGCGTAGTAATTTATAGTAAAAGTTATTTTTTCCGCGTATGGATTTAGAAGGAAATCGTCAAGAGTGTCTAATTAACAAAAAGTGTTTTTACAAGTAATTACCCTGAAAGATGTTAAGACTATTTATTATGACACTTCTGTCTCGGGTTGTAATTTTGTATAAAATTATGTAACTTCTATAAAGGTATTTTTGTAATACACTACGCTGTATCATTGTATAGACGCCGTGTTTGTTTAAAATATTTTATTGTATATAGAAATGTTTCTTAATTATTTTAAATAGTGTCCCGTAAGTCAGTTTGGCTAGGTGTTAATATTTTAACGTGCTTTAAATCTAATGAATTTTACAGTTTTTTTTTTTTTTTTTTTTTTTTTTTTTTTTTTTTTTTTGAGATTATTAACATGTGACACTTAAATAAGATATAATTTTTGTTATTATTATTATTATTATCATTATTATCATTATTATCATTGTTATTATTATTATTATTATTATTATTATTATTATTATTATTATTATTATTATTATTATTATTGAGGTTGATAAAGAATTTGAATCTGTCTTTTATCTCAACTAAGTAAATAATATGACATTTTTTCCATTCCGCGAGAAAAAAAAAGATCACCAAAATGTTAGTTATTGTATAAGCTTACTTATTTTTTTTCCCAATTTATTTGTTTAAAAACTAATATCGAAATTTAAAAAATGGTAAATAAAGAAAACAAAACTGTAAAATATTATCTATATCATTTAAGTAACATAGAATTCTTAAATAATAATATTGTAAAAAATTACACAAAGTAAATGAATGAATGAATTAATTAATAAACAAAACGTTCTCTGTACCCATACACTTTTAATTGGTGGTTAAGTTTGTTAAAGAATTAAATTTCACAGAAATGTTTAAATGAGCTTTGGATATTCTTATTTAATATTTTTGTTTGTGCAAGAAACTAATGGAAAACTTTTTCATTATGAGTTTCCATAAGCCGAGCAATCCACCTAAAGTAAAAAAAAAATAATTAAAAAATAAATAAATAAATAAATAAATAAATAAATAAATAAATAAAACAAGGTTACATCTTTGGGAGAAGTTTATACGCAACATCAGCTCGGGGCCAGATACAAATAAATCTCTGTCTAATGTACCTATATATTTGCGTTGCAAACTTATGAATGCGTTTAATAAAAAATAATATATTGTTTAAATTCAGGTTTTCCATTAGATTTTAAACAGTGAAAACTGCTGAAACTTGAATAAACGGGATAAAGACACCTCAAAATTGTAAATAGGGAAAGAAAACTAAACGTGAAAAGTGTCATATCTTACTATTATTACCGGTAATTTTCGTCTGTCAACAAATACAGCGCCTACATTATGTACTCACCCTAAGCTATTGTACATTATGTATAATAGTATGTATTATATTGTCGATGTACAGTTTTTGAGAATAACGATTTGAACTTATTTCGCCGCGATAATAAATTGTACAGTCACAGGACGAAGATTGATCGCATTACACGGCGCCTAGCGCTCACCTGAGAATTTTTAATTGTATTTAATTTGTTAACCAGAGTGTATGTGGTGTCGAATTGTTAAGTCCTGTTATTTGTAAAATTTAAATAAATAAATAAAAACCATATTAACAACGGCGAAGACAACAACAACAAGACCACCACCACCACTACCAACAACAACAATACTACTACTACTACTACTAATAATAATGATAATAATAATAATAATAATAATAATAATAATAATAATAAGGAAAGTAGGATTTTTGCAATAAAACCAATGTTAAATTGAAAGCACTCTCTTATTTGGTGATCACAAATGCTTTTTTCATCTTTAAATAGTTTGAAGGCACAGAATGTATTCATACAAACCGGGTGTTTAAAAACAAAATGAAGCTGGATCAGTAAGAGACCACGAATCTTTCGCTTGTATATTTCTTTAAATCTTTATACATAAATACATATTGAAATCAAAGGGACTTGGTGACAGGATTTTTTGTAATTTTGTTTTAAAGATTATTTATTTGTGTTTTTATTACATGCGAGGTTGATACAAGTTCATACATATCGATATCTTTGCCTGAAATCCATTTTTAACAAACTTTAAAAAATTCCGAAATATATAATGTTTCCGTTTAAAATTTTATTTGCATAAGTGCGAGTTTTGTGATATTCCATCAATTTACTAAATAATGAATTAATGTACCACCATCCGGGAATTGCAATTTTACTGGATTTATTGGAAATTTGTTTCGTAGATATGGTTCTTTGAATACTCAACAGTAATTAATTATGCATGACTGTTTCGCTGTTGGCCATATTGGATTTTGTGTCCATACGAGTATCAAGCTCCGAAAGAGCGACAACATTCTAGTTTCGTATGTCGCTAGGTACCTTACCGTTATGTAAACAAGAAACACAGACTTCATCTGTATGTTACCCTATTTTCGAGAGAAAAAACAAAAAAACTTGTTTGATTGACAAACTGCAGCCCTTATGCACTAGAATGATCCGATATCTATCGATTATGTTTGTTAACATTTAACAACAAACCTATCTTGCATCGGAGGACCCAATACTGATGATGAAATTTCACTATTTTTTAAAAAAATTCAAAAATGACTATACATACGGTTTTTCTATCATTAAATAAAAATCTAGTTAGTATTTCAAATCTATAACAGGTTAATAGGAAGTTACACGAACTTTGTCATCTTGCTGAACCGTTATATACTTGAAATTATCAGTGTATGTTATAAGAAGTCATTGAATGTGAGATCTCTGATAGTAAAGTCTTAAATTTCTGTCATGTTTAATTAAACCGCATCAGTGAATACTATTTTGTAATCTCGAAAATCACATGACAATCCTAAAATGATTGAATTTTATAATCAGAGGTAATATTGTGTCAAGTGATTTTGTTTGCATTGGCTTGCATATTGCCATAAATGCATTTTTTTTTACAGATATGAACATATCTTAAATATATCTGAGAGATATTTACATGATTTTTTTTATCATTTAAAAATCCAAAATAAGCATGATAGAGGCCGTTTAGTCCGATATTAGTACTACCCTTTTATCAAAATAACGGTCTAGCACACCTGGTAAAACCTTTTGAATTATTACAACTAATACTTAAAGAAGAATAATATCATATGTCTCTTTTTGAATATATTGTCATATGCAAAAGTTTGCAGCTGACAACTTGTCATATTAAAAAAAATTTGAATATTTTATATTATAACTCCTAGTGAACATTTTAGCGACGACTTTAGTGTACATTTGAACGATCGAATTTATATATTACATGTAATTAGCGATAGTACGGTGGCACAGAGGTGACATGAAATATATTTTTCATATTACGTGCGCACGTATTACCTTTTACGTGCGCACGTACATGTATTAACCTATTACGTGCGCAGGTATTACATTTTATGTGCACACGTATTACCTTATTGTAATACTTGCGCACGTATTGGTTACTACGTGCGCACGTAATAGGTAATACGTGCGCACGTAATATGAAAAATATATTTCATGTCACCTATGTGCCACCGTAGTATAGACATTTGATACGTGCGCACGTAATATAAAAATATATTTCATGTCACCTATGTGCCACCGTAGTATAGACATTTGATACGTGCGCACGTAATATAAAAATATATTTCATGTCACCTATGTGCCACCGTAGTATAGACATTTGATACGTGCGCACGTAATATGAAAAATATATTTCATGTCACCTATGTGCCACCGTAGTATAGACATTTGAGCGAAAGTTTAATGTGCGCACGTATTACCTTTTACGTGCGCACGTACATGTATTAACCTATTACGTGCGCAGGTATTACATTTTATATGCGCACGTATTACCTTATTGTAATACTTGCGCACGTTTTGGTTACTACGTGTGCACGTAATAGGTAATACGTGCGCACGTAATATGAAAAATATATTTCATGTCACCTATGTGCCACCGTAATATAGACATTTGAGCGAAAGTTTAATATTTTCGCCTTTTTATTTACAAATAGTAGACCTGAATCTTTCCATGCACATTTTAATGAACAGTTTTACTACAGACATCCGTCGATCTACAGATCTTTGGCTGTAATAACGAAGATACAAACAACCGCGTACTTAAAAGGTTCAGACACACGAACAAGACAACTCCAGTATTAAGGGTAGAGAGAAAGAAAAAATGCTGATTACTCTAAAAAAAATATGCACATGGTGAAGTCGATCGCTACTAATTTACATGTGCATTTAATTTGGATTTAAATGTTAAGCTAGGACGCATGTAAAACATTACGAAGTTTGGCAATTAAGTAGACTTAAGACTGGCTAACGGAAGCTGTTAAGAAATCGGTCCTTTAAATGTTAACATTTTTTTTATTATTATTTTTTTATTTTATTTTATTTTTTTTATTTATTTTTTAAATTTTTTTTGTTTTTAAAAATATTTCCCCAAATGGGTTAAAAATCTGTCGCTTAAACGCCCATTACTGATGTAATTAGAGAGTGGAGTGGAGTAATGGTGCTTAACGCCCCAGTCAAGATTCTTTCACTTATTTCAAGGCGGTCAGTTCTGGGATGGTGAGTTAACCAGAGTTTTCCGGAAAAAAGCACCGGCCTTTGGCAAGCGAGCTGAGATTCGAATCCAGGCGATGAGAGGCGCTGTGGTTTATAAGCGTGTGCTTTAGAACACTCGACCACCGAGGCCCCGTATCTCAGATAGAGCTCTCAGGTTGAGAAAAACGAAGTAGGGAAAACGCGAAGACAATGAAAAGAAAATAAGCCCTAACCAGACACCCTTATATTTGACTTCAAAGTTGTTTTTTTTCTGGTAATGTTAATGAATTAATTTTTTATCTGATAATCTGATATCGTAATAATTACTACATTCGCCCAACTAAATGTTGTCCAGTATCTGGTAGAGACAATCGCAATTAACATTTATTTTTTACATTTACAATATTTTTTTTCGACAATTTTTATAAGCTACCAATCGCAAATGCCATAGACGGGATTAATATATGAATGTTGTAGGTATCCAAGGAGTTTGGTGACTGAAATCAAAACATTTAATGTCCTAAAATAGCTATAAAATGTGCTATTTGAACTGTTTTTGTCAAACATGTATATTTCAAATACGTGTATTTATTTCGTTGATAAAATGACGTTAATATTTTCACTTGTAAGCAAAACAGAAATAACAAGAGGCCCATGGGTCTTAACGCTCATCTGAGGATATGTCCAAAATTGTTTTCAAAGTGCAATAGACAATATATTAAATACAGAAACTTTACAAGTTTTCTCAAGGTTAAGAACTGCCACAATACCTAATCAGAAATATATCCACTCACATTTCATTTATAAGTAGCTTATATATTATGCATGAAGTAACTGTAGTGCAATGAATAATTTCCAAATCATTAACAAATTTCAGTATACTTATGCAGTTATGTCCTTGTCTTCTTTTGCAACTGTGACCTTGACCTTTGGTCATTTGACCTTGAACCATATATCAAAATCATTGATACCTACAATATTCTCATATACATGCCAATACAAAAAGTTAAAAGTTTTCAAGATTATTAGCCATTTTAATCTTCTTTTGCAGCTGTGACCTTGACCTTTGAACATATAACCTTGAACCATATATCAAAATGATAATCAAATCAATACCAACTATATTTTTATACTCATGCCTATACAAAAAGTTAATAGTTTTCAAGATAGTTATCTATTTAAGTCTTCTTTTGCAGCTGTGACCTTGACCTTTGATCATATGACCTTGAACCATATATCAAAATGATCATTGTTGCAATACCTACAATATTCCAATATACATGTTTATACAAAAAGTTAATAGTTTTCAAGATAATTTAGAATTTAAGTCTTCTTTTGCAGCTGTGACCTTGACATTTGAACATATGACCTTACAACCATATATCAAAATGATCCTTGTTGCAATACCTACAATTTTCTAATATACATGCCTATACAAAAAGTTAATAGTTTTCAAGATAATTAGCCATTTAATCTTCTTTTGCAGCTGTGACCTTGACCTTTGATACATATAACCTTGAACCATATATCAAAATGATTCATCAAATCAATACCTACGATATTCTTATATACACTGCCTATACAAAAAGGTAATAGTTTTCAAGATAATTAGCTATTTAAGTCTTCTTTTGCAGCTGTGACCTTGACCTTTGATCATATGGCCTTGAACCATATATCAAAATGATCATTGTTGCAATACATACAATATTCTAATATACATGCCAATACAAAAAGTTAACAGTTTATCAAGATAAGTTCACAATTTCAGTACACGTATGGAGCTATGACCTTGACCTTTCAACATTTGACCTTGAACCATATATCAAAATGATCGTCATATCAGACCGACAATATTCTAATATACATGTCTATACAAAAAAGCTTATAGTTTTCAAGATAATTAGCAATTGATGTCTTCTTTTGCAGCTGTGACCTTGACCTTTGAACACAGTTCGTTGAACCATGTATCAAAATGATCATCAAATCAATACCTACTAATGCTAAAAAATACTAAAAAATAACATTTCAGGGGCAACAACTCCTACATGGATTATCCTATAGTTATGAAACTTGTTACCTTTATCAATTTTGTCATGGGGAACATTTTAACAATGTTTTGAATTCATATATCTATTAATATTTGCAAGAAAATTGCCTAAAACTGCATAAAGCACAAATTAGGTCATGACCTTGATTGTGACCTTGATCCTAATTTAAAGGTCATTTCAAGAAAAGGTAAAAACTGAAAACCCCATGTTATTATCTGTTCAAATAGTCAAGCTATAACAATTTGAAGCCATTTTACGATTTTTTTAAATTTAACGCAAAAAAAACGCGTAACCCATTTTTGGACCAAATTTTACAAAATGAACAAACTATAGGACTTAAGACCCTAGAGAATCCAAATATCACATCAGATTTTTTCTCCCATCATTGATTTCTGAGAAGAAGACTTTGAAAGATTTTTGCACCCCTTGGTCACCTTGACCTAGTTTTTGTAGCCATGGCAATGCTACGAACAAATCTGAATATATGCTTCTGACCAAGTATTATTGAAATCTGTCCAGCAGTTTTGGAGGAGAAGTCAAAAATAGGTGTTAACGACGCACGCACGCACATACACACGCCGCGCCATGCCATAAGCTCACATGACCTTTCGGTCAGGTGAGCTAAAAACTAGAGATTGTAACTGGGATACCAGTTACGTATGATTCCCCACCATCCATAATCTATATATTGTCTCAAATATATCCTGCTGATGGACTGATCTCGTGATGGATCGATAGTATCCATTACTAGTAATCGAAAGCTGACAAAGAGAAAGGGCGGAAGACAAGTAAATTTAAAGTAAGCATCAAATTGTACAGTCGAATTCATTTTAATATATATTTTCATCCCTCATACCCCACTGTTGCAACAACGTTTTTTGTTAAAAGAATCCAATTGATCACGGAAGTCCGAATCTGTATGTAAAGTTTACAAGTTCAATAGATCAAAATCATGCGTTTTGTCTTCTGACATAGATCCTATCAGAAGTCCATGAATTACTTCATGGACTTCTGATCCTATCTATAAATCTGGCAATTACAATTAGCTGGTGTATTTTGATTGGACAAGTATTCAACTTTGATTGATAGCAAATCTATTTCACGAACTGTGAGGTGTATAACCAACAAATTTGATTGACGTGTGTCATGACTGTAAAGTAACCATAACCTACATATTAATGGATAATTGACAGAGATTAAAGCAATTATACGTATCAAAACATGTAATAATGCTACTGAATTTGTTAACAATTCTTTGAATAGGAATTTAATCCTGTAAACATGCCATAAGAAATGAAATCAAGTATGCCATAAGATAGTGAACTTGACTGAGGGTGGGTGTTAAGAATTCTGGCTCCCCACCCCTACCCTCTCTTAAAAATGATTTCCTGGG